>OX638135.1:17940018-18224817 GCA_951804985.1 Dryomyza anilis
TATAATATAATATAATATAATATAATATAATATAATATAATATAATATAATATAATATAATATAATATAATATAATATAATATAATATAATATAATATAATATAATATAATATAATATAATATAATATAATATAATATAATATAATATAATATAATATAATATAATATAATATAATATAATATAATATAATATAATATAATATAATATAATATAATATATAATATAATATAATATAATATAATATAATATAATATAATATAATATAATATAATATAATATAATATAATATAATATAATATAATATAATATAATATAATATAATATAATATAATATAATATAATATAATATAATATAATATAATATAATATAATATAATATAATATAATATAATATAATATAATATAATATAATATAATATAATATAATATAATATAATATAATATAATATAATATAATATAATATAATATAATATAATATAATATAATATAATATAATATAATATAATATAATATAATATAATATAATATAATATAATATAATATAATATAATATAATATAATATAATATAATATAATGTAATATAATATAATATAATATAATATAATATAATATAATATAATATAATATAATATAATATTATATAATATAATATAATCTGCCTAAAACACACAAAATCGTTCCTGTATTTTACGAAAAAAATCGTGAAATTTATCCACGAAATATTTCGTAAAATACACGAAAGAACTTTCGTAAATTTTTTGACAAAATTACAAATATTAATTGTTTATTTTACGAAACTATTCATAAATTTATCTACGAAAGCTAATGGTACATATTACGAAATGTTCGTAATTTATTGTATATTTGTGTATTTTTTTACCAGAGACGAGACTAATTCATTATTTTTCAATTTATATTTATTCATGAATTGAAATTGTTTTCAAATAATTTCATTTCTATTTATTTAAATGACATTTGAAAAAAGTATTTCAATTCAAAAAATATTTCATTTAAATTAAGTAAACCAACTTCAATTCAGAAAAATTTGAAGTGAAATACTTTTATTTAATTCAATTCAAATTTTATAAATTTGAATTGATCAATTTCAATGCAACAAACATGAATTGGAATTGATCAATTCTATTCAGAGTTCGTAAAATATCCGTCAAAGATATTCATCATCAAAAAAAAATTCCATCATTGAGCGATATTTTTATTTTCATCATTGATGAGAAAAAAATATATCGCTCAATGATCGAAATTAATTCTCATCTCAAAAGTACTCAGCACTGATGATGAAAATAATTTGTATCTTCAATTTTTCTCATCATTGAATGATGAGAAAAAGTAGAGCGTAGCGAATTCTCATCATTTGAAGATGAAAATTAATGATGAGAAATGATGAAAAAAATTATGAGAAAAAAGATAAGAAAATATGAAAAAAATAATGAGAAAAGATGAAAAAAATGATGTGAAAAAGAATGAGACAAATTATGATAAAATGATTAGAACAATATGAGGACAAATGAGAGAATGGACACATCCGATTGCTGCTGAATGATATGTATGCAATGGTTTCGATATGTCCATTGAAAGATGAGGTGCTCCTGGACATGTCCAGGATGACCTTGGACAAACATTTTTTTTTTATTATTTTTTTGCAATGTTATAAAAATTATTTTGGCATGACCACTGCAGAATGAGGTGCTCCTGGACATGTCCATTATGACCTCGGACAAAATTTTTTTTTTTCATTATTTTTTTAAATGTTATAAAAATGATTTTGGACATGTCCACTGGAAGATGAGGTACTCCTGGACATGTCCATGATGACCTTGAACAAATATTTTTTTTTTCATATTTTTTTGAAATGTTATTAAACTGATTTTGGACATGTCCACTGGAGAATGGACATTTATATTATACCCTACACTAAGAGTGAAAGGTTATATTCAATTTTGGTACGCCGTTTGTAACACCCAGAAGGAAGCATCTCCGGTATGGAAAAGTATATATATTCTTGATCAGCATGACCTCCTGAGTCGATGTTCGTCTGTCCGTCTGTCTGTCTGTCTGTCTGTCTGTTGAAATCCCCACTACTTTTAGAAAAAATTGGCGAGATCGGTCCATTGTGACCTATGATCCGACCACTTATGTTCAAATACCTCATATAAAATGTACATATAAAGATCAATTTTTATGTATACGTGCTTAGGTAAACTATTTTGGTCAAATGTATATTGATAGCATGCTCAAATACGTGATAATAATGTTTTCCGGCGAAAAGACTTGTGGTTCACAAAAAAAAATCGAAATTCCGTACACCTACCCATTTGTAAATATGGGTATCAAATGAATGGAAATTCTTCAGCGATTGAAAGTTTGTAGTTATTTTCCGAATTTGTATACCCTGGTGACCTATATACCACTTTGAATGGTAACCACACATATGCGTAGGGTATTTATAGTCGGCTTAGACCGACTATAATTTTCATAATCCTAACTAACATAACAACACCAACTTTAAAATTTGTGATCAAACCTTCCCAACTGGTTTTTGGGTTGTTTTTGTTCGATGAATATCTGATATTGTTTGAATGAATATACATAGATACATTTGTATTGTTAATGAATTTTTTTTATTAAAAATGTAACTGTTCAACATTATTATGATTTAATTTTACTAATAATAAATTTTCTAAATTATCCCTACTTAATTTATTTCTTAACCTAGTATGTACTCACTTGACCATTACTGTAATTTAGTATTATCTAATAACTCAAATATTCATGTACTGTTTCCGAGAATACCAAAAAGTTTATTAAACAATTTTTTAATTTATTAAACAATGGAAGATGGCAATATATTTGCACAATATATTTGCAGATAGTCATGAGCAAACTTATGATTTTATGCAATATTTTGCAACGTCTAAAAATTTATTTGTGATTTTCGACCAGAAAAAAGTTATTCTATGAGTTGTTCTTTAATGGTTAATCTATTTATCTGCATACTAAGATTTTTTTTACTTTGATGCCTGTCATTGAATTGTTTACTCAAATCATATGTCAACTTCAAACAAGTTAATTTTTGATATATTTTTTCATTTTACCCAGAAGTTTTTTTGCACAATCTTTGTATTATTTCATATTTACGTCAAAAATAAACGATATCTTTAAAAATTTTAATTACTTTCCAAAGTATTATTTTTTACAAGATACAATGTAAAGCATTTTTTGGGGTTTTGCTAGAACGTGGTTATGTAGGTCCTATATTCAATCAAAACATAACAAAATATATTCAATATTTTACAAATTTGTTCAAATTAATCTCACTAATACAATAGCAAACTTTCAATTCAGTAACTTTATAAAAATATTGCGATTTTGTTACATATTCGGTAGCCCTACTATTATTTTGCACAGAAACATTCAAGACTCGCATACAAAAGATAATTTTTGAAAATGTGTTTAAAATATAGGAGAATTATACGTCATTTTAATCACAAATTTTCAATATATGTAAATATGAAAAAACATTGTTGTTCTTATGCCACAACGCGACCAAAAATGCGATAGCCTAATTTAAAGGTGGTCACTACTATTTTTTTGCACACAGGTGTATTATAGGTAATGCACTAAAAGCCCGTTCAACGGAAACTTGCGTAGCTGGAACAGACAATGCAATTTCAGCTATATCTCCTAAAGATTTTTCTTTGTAATATATAGCTTTCCAGTATAGTAGGCAGTCTATCGACGTATTGATGGTTTTCTAATTTTTGTCTTATATTCTCATTTTCGCGCGTTGTTGGTGTTTCAGCTGAAAGTTGCTCTTCTAGTTTGTTATATCTGCCTTCTGGCTTTGATGTCGATGGGGAGGGTTCTGGTAATATATTTCTTTATATTTGTTTACTCACTGAACTTGGATTCAATTCATTTATTAATTTAAAAATGGACATCAAATGATCCTGAAATTAAAGAATAGGTATTTTTTTTCATGTAAATTATTTTAAATTATGCTTACAACTGCTCTGCGATTTTGAGATTCAGTTAAATATGTTGAACCTCTAGCATTCATTTTATCCTAATCAAAACACACCAAAGTTGCAACATCAATTTTTTTATTTCTTCCCATTTTGTAAGATAGAGATTCGCAATTATAGTGACTTTCGGCAATGATGTTAAACAATAGATTTATTTATATTATTTTTAACGGAGGTATATATAGATATATTGAAATCTTTTTATTATTCGCAATACCTAGTTTGCACAAATTGAGCTGTAATAAAATCGTTTGACCTAAGGATGTTATTTCTTTCATCTAAATAATACCCTATACGATTTATACCTATTCGAAAAATAATTTTATTACGGTCTCGCTTGGCTTTTTTTTTGTTACAATTTTTATACAGTTAATATACCTGAACATTTTATATTATATTGCTTATGCGTCGTTATTACGGTATGAACTGTATTGACCTTTGCGGTTAGAGATTTTTACCTTTATTACGGTGTTATCGAAACTCACAGCAAATACCGACATATGTATTTACACATTCAGTGCTACGCGTACGCGTGTCCCTAATGTTGAAAAAAAATTAAATATGTCCAAAACTTTAATGCCATGTTATCTTCTAGTGGTCTTATTCAAAACCATTTTAACGACATTTCAAAACAGTATGATTTTTCGATCTTTTTAATCTTTTCGATCTTTTCGATATTTTCGATATTTGCGATCTTTATGATATTTTCGATCTTTTCGATCTTTTTGATCTTTTCGATCTTTTTGATCTTTTTTGATCTGGTTAAGAATAATTGGTAAAAAAACAATAATAAGAATATGTGGACTGTACTTAAATTATTTATTAAACTTTTCTAAACACGTTATAAATTTTAAAATAATGTTGTTTAGCTCGCTTCACAAAATACAATGAACAGTATAGCTTGGCCTTTTCTACAAGAGCTCGAGGTTTATGCTGCCGCTATGTTTAAAAAAATCAATTGCATAATGTTCAAACAATAACAACTTCTTGCACTAGCGAAACAAGCAAGTCGGCACATTAACAATTGCATTGCAAAAACAATGCAGAAAAGCATGCATTGAACAAATTATGGCCCCAACTCAATAATAATAAGCAGTAATAATTGTAGGTACATAAAGTACAATAGCAAAAAAAAAACAATGAACAACAATATAAGAAACAATACGTAGCAATATGTATGCGTTTTTAATATAATATAATAATAGTTGCGGGTTAGGGTTCTAGGCTGTAATATTCCAAAACATTCCGCCACCCTGAAACATTGTTTCAGTCCATTGGAAGTAGCGCAATTTTGGTTATTGGTCTCAAATAGGTTCCCTTCTCAGTGTTTATTGTAACGACTCGGACATGTCCATCAGAGCCTGGATGAACGTTGGAGACTCTATCCAGTAGCCATTTAGATTGTGGAAGCTTAGTTTCCTTTATAACAACAACATCTCCTATAGCGTAGTCTAGTCTTGGTTGTTGCCATTTTGGTTTCTGTTGTAATGACGTTATATATTCGCTCGACCATATATTCGCAAAACCCTTGTACCATGTTTTGCAGCCAGTTCCAGTGTGCTAGGCGCGATGGTGGGTTCAAAAGTCTGCAAGGTTCAGGCACAGCTGTGAGGGCCGGTATGAAAATTTCATATATGTACATAATATATGTTAGAAATATACCTTAACGTATATTAACATATAAAATTATATATGTTACCATATATGTGCTCCATATAGTGTTTTTGGTGCATCACATATATAATTTTATATGTTGAATTCATATAACAAAATACCTTAGATACATATATATTTAAACCAAGGATTGAAACCGTAACCAATATCCGTTTAAAACCGTTTCATTTTTAAAACCGAAACCGTAACCGAAACCGTTATACGAAAATCAGAAATAAACCGATATCCAAAACCGATATAAACGGTTTCGGTTTTATACCGGTTTAAAACGGTTTTTAAAAAAGTATTTGGTATTTGGTCTAATATTTGTTTTTTGTTTCATTAATCGAATTAACAACAAAACACCAGCAACTCCAAGCAAAATTTTTATGTTAAAAAATGATTCAAATTTTAATAGTATTGGTTTTTTATTTATTTTTTAGTAAAATATATAGGGGAGCTTGGGGTTAAAAGGGACAAGTTTTGAAAAGTTCATTTGAATATTTTTAAATTCTTTTAAAGGATATATTCAATAGAATACCATTTATAAGTCTTTTAATGGATTTTTGAGTGATTTTTCAAAACAGCTCAATTTCGGACATAAACAAAACAATGGTAATGCAAGAACAAATGTGAAATCTCAGTAACTATTTAAGGAAATAAGAAAAATGAAGTGCAAGTTCGACAAGTTTAAACATTTCAAGTATAAGGCAGATATTTGTTTAATTAGTGATGATGAAAAATTTCTTGTTCTTGCATCTTTTTCTTGCATTTTTTTTTAGCAAGAACAACAACGAGAACCAGATCGAGATTTTCTTGCAAGAAAAAGTGCAAGATAACTTCAAGAACAAGAGCAAGTGTAAGACTAACACAGCAAGAAAAGCAAGACATGCGTTTTTTTTATGATTTTAATGTAATTAATACGTTTTTAAGGTAATAATGAAATTCAAAAGAATTCATGATATTACTAAATATTGAACAACAAGTAACAATGGAAAACGTGCAAATATTTATGAACGTGAACATTTATGAAGATGTGTGTTTTTTTTTTTTTGTCAATTCTAAAGAATATACGCATCTTAAAAATAAGGCCAGTGAAGCACTTTTGAATCGGTAAATAGCTTTAAAAGTGCTTCAAAAGTCGGTTCAAAAAGATAAAACAGACAAAACAATGTTTTTTCTCTTTTCTTCGCTACGCTAGTTCGTACATCGATTGTGCATATGCACTGTGCTATGCACATTATTACTTTTGTTTTACTTTTATATATATATAGTTTTTTTGTTAATTGTAAAATTATTTGTGTTTTACTTTTATATATATAGTGTTTTTGTTAATTGTAAAAAATGTTTTCTTAAGTTCAGTTATATGTGCATTATTTCATGTCCACTGGAGAATGGATGAGGTGCTCACGGGCATATCTAGTAGGACCATGGACATTTTTATTATACCCTACACTAAGAGTGAAAGGTTATATTCAGTTTGGTACGCCGTTTGTAACACCCAGAAGGAAGCATCTCCGGTATGGAAAAGTATATATATTCTTGATCAGCATGACCTCCTGAGTCGATGTTCGTCTGTCCGTCTGTCTGTCTGTCTGTCTGTTGAAATCCCCACTACTTTTAGAAAAACCTTCCCAACTGGTTTTTGGGTTGTTTTTGTTCGATGAATATCTGATATTGTTTGAATGAATATACATAGATACATTTGTATTGTTAATGAATTTTTTTTATTAAAAATGTAACTGTTCAACATTATTATGATTTAATTTTACTAATAATAAATTTTCTAAATTATCCCTACTTAATTTATTTCTTAACCTAGTATGTACTCACTTGACCATTAGTGTAATTTAGTATTATCTAATAACTCAAATATTCATGTATTGTTTCCGAGAATACCAAAAAGTTTATTAAACAGTTTTTTAATTTATTAAACAATGGAAGATGGCAATATATTTGCACAATATATTTGCAGATAGTCATGAGCAAACTTATGATTTTATGCAATATTTTGCAACGTCTAAAAATTTATTTGTGATTTTCGACCAGAAAAAAGTTATTCTATGAGTTGTTCTTTAATGGTTAATCTATTTATCTGCATACTAAGATTTTTTTTACTTTGATGCCTGTCATTGAATTGTTTACTCAAATCATATGTCAACTTCAAACAAGTTAATTTTTGATATATTTTTTCATTTTACCCAGAAGTTTTTTTGCACAATCTTTGTATTATTTCATATTTACGTCAAAAATAAACGATATCTTTAAAAATTTTAATTACTTTCCAAAGTATTATTTTTTACAAGATACAATGTAAAGCATTTTTTGGGGTTTTGCTAGAACGTGGTTATGTAGGTCCTATATTCAATCAAAACATAACAAAATATATTCAATATTTTACAAATTTGTTCAAATTAATCTCACTAATACAATAGCAAACTTTCAATTCAGTAACTTTATAAAAATATTGCGATTTTGTTACATATTCGGTAGCCCTACTATTATTTTGCACAGAAACATTCAAGACTCGCATACAAAAGATAATTTTTGAAAATGTGTTTAAAATATAGGAGAATTATACGTCATTTTAATCACAAATTTTCAATATATGTAAATATGAAAAAACATTGTTGTTCTTATGCCACAACGCGACCAAAAATGCGATAGCCTAATTTAAAGGTGGTCACTACTATTTTTTTGCACACAGGTGTATTATAGGTAATGCACTAAAAGCCCGTTCAACGGAAACTTGCGTAGCTGGAACAGACAATGCAATTTCAGCTATATCTCCTAAAGATTTTTCTTTGTAATATATAGCTTTCCAGTATAGTAGGCAGTCTATCGACGTATTGATGGTTTTCTAATTTTTGTCTTATATTCTCATTTTCGCGCGTTGTTGGTGTTTCAGCTGAAAGTTGCTCTTCTAGTTTGTTATATCTGCCTTCTGGCTTTGATGTCGATGGGGAGGGTTCTGGTAATATATTTCTTTATATTTGTTTACTCACTGAACTTGGATTCAATTCATTTATTAATTTAAAAATGGACATCAAATGATCCTGAAATTAAAGAATAGGTATTTTTTTTCATGTAAATTATTTTAAATTATGCTTACAACTGCTCTGCGATTTTGAGATTCAGTTAAATATGTTGAACCTCTAGCATTCATTTTATCCTAATCAAAACACACCAAAGTTGCAACATCAATTTTTTTATTTCTTCCCATTTTGTAAGATAGAGATTCGCAATTATAGTGACTTTCGGCAATGATGTTAAACAATAGATTTATTTATATTATTTTTAACGGAGGTATATATAGATATATTGAAATCTTTTTATTATTCGCAATACCTAGTTTGCACAAATTGAGCTGTAATAAAATCGTTTGACCTAAGGATGTTATTTCTTTCATCTAAATAATACCCTATACGATTTATACCTATTCGAAAAATAATTTTATTACGGTCTCGCTTGGCTTTTTTTTTGTTACAATTTTTATACAGTTAATATACCTGAACATTTTATATTATATTGCTTATGCGTCGTTATTACGGTATGAACTGTATTGACCTTTGCGGTTAGAGATTTTTACCTTTATTACGGTGTTATCGAAACTCACAGCAAATACCGACATATGTATTTACACATTCAGTGCTACGCGTACGCGTGTCCCTAATGTTGAAAAAAAATTAAATATGTCCAAAACTTTAATGCCATGTTATCTTCTAGTGGTCTTATTCAAAACCATTTTAACGACATTTCAAAACAGTATGATTTTTCGATCTTTTTAATCTTTTCGATCTTTTCGATATTTTCGATATTTGCGATCTTTATGATATTTTCGATCTTTTCGATCTTTTTGATCTTTTCGATCTTTTTGATCTTTTTTGATCTGGTTAAGAATAATTGGTAAAAAAACAATAATAAGAATATGTGGACTGTACTTAAATTATTTATTAAACTTTTCTAAACACGTTATAAATTTTAAAATAATGTTGTTTAGCTCGCTTCACAAAATACAATGAACAGTATAGCTTGGCCTTTTCTACAAGAGCTCGAGGTTTATGCTGCCGCTATGTTTAAAAAAATCAATTGCATAATGTTCAAACAATAACAACTTCTTGCACTAGCGAAACAAGCAAGTCGACACATTAACAATTGCATTGCAAAAACAATGCAGAAAAGCATGCATTGAACAAATTATGGCCCCAACTCAATAATAATAAGCAGTAATAATTGTAGGTACATAAAGTACAATAGCAAAAAAAAAACAATGAACAACAATATAAGAAACAATACGTAGCAATATGTATGCGTTTTTAATATAATATAATAATAGTTGCGGGTTAGGGTTCTAGGCTGTAATATTCCAAAACATTCCGCCACCCTGAAACATTGTTTCAGTCCATTGGAAGTAGCGCAATTTTGGTTATTGGTCTCAAATAGGTTCCCTTCTCAGTGTTTATTGTAACGACTCGGACATGTCCATCAGAGCCTGGATGAACGTTGGAGACTCTATCCAGTAGCCATTTAGATTGTGGAAGCTTAGTTTCCTTTATAACAACAACATCTCCTATAGCGTAGTCTAGTCTTGGTTGTTGCCATTTTGGTTTCTGTTGTAATGACGTTATATATTCGCTCGACCATATATTCGCAAAACCCTTGTACCATGTTTTGCAGCCAGTTCCAGTGTGCTAGGCGCGATGGTGGGTTCAAAAGTCTGCAAGGTTCAGGCACAGCTGTGAGGGCCGGTATGAAAATTTCATATATGTACATAATATATGTTAGAAATATACCTTAACGTATATTAACATATAAAATTATATATGTTACCATATATGTGCTCCATATAGTGTTTTTGGTGCATCACATATATAATTTTATATGTTGAATTCATATAACAAAATACCTTAGATACATATATATTTAAACCAAGGATTGAAACCGTAACCAATATCCGTTTAAAACCGTTTCATTTTTAAAACCGAAACCGTAACCGAAACCGTTATACGAAAATCAGAAATAAACCGATATCCAAAACCGATATAAACGGTTTCGGTTTTATACCGGTTTAAAACGGTTTTTAAAAAAGTATTTGGTATTTGGTCTAATATTTGTTTTTTGTTTCATTAATCGAATTAACAACAAAACACCAGCAACTCCAAGCAAAATTTTTATGTTAAAAAATGATTCAAATTTTAATAGTATTGGTTTTTTATTTATTTTTTAGTAAAATATATAGGGGAGCTTGGGGTTAAAAGGGACAAGTTTTGAAAAGTTCATTTGAATATTTTTAAATTCTTTTAAAGGATATATTCAATAGAATACCATTTATAAGTCTTTTAATGGATTTTTGAGTGATTTTTCAAAACAGCTCAATTTCGGACATAAACAAAACAATGGTAATGCAAGAACAAATGTGAAATCTCAGTAACTATTTAAGGAAATAAGAAAAATGAAGTGCAAGTTCGACAAGTTTAAACATTTCAAGTATAAGGCAGATATTTGTTTAATTAGTGATGATGAAAAATTTCTTGTTCTTGCATCTTTTTCTTGCATTTTTTTTTAGCAAGAACAACAACGAGAACCAGATCGAGATTTTCTTGCAAGAAAAAGTGCAAGATAACTTCAAGAACAAGAGCAAGTGTAAGACTAACACAGCAAGAAAAGCAAGACATGCGTTTTTTTTTATGATTTTAATGTAATTAATACGTTTTTAAGGTAATAATGAAATTCAAAAGAATTCATGATATTACTAAATATTGAACAACAAGTAACAATGGAAAACGTGCAAATATTTATGAACGTGAACATTTATGAAGATGTGTGTTTTTTTTTTTTGTCAATTCTAAAGAATATACGCATCTTAAAAATAAGGCCAGTGAAGCACTTTTGAATCGGTAAATAGCTTTAAAAGTGCTTCAAAAGTCGGTTCAAAAAGATAAAACAGACAAAACAATGTTTTTTCTCTTTTCTTCGCTACGCTAGTTCGTACATCGATTGTGCATATGCACTGTGCTATGCACATTATTACTTTTGTTTTACTTTTATATATATATAGTTTTTTTGTTAATTGTAAAATTATTTGTGTTTTACTTTTATATATATAGTGTTTTTGTTAATTGTAAAAAATGTTTTCTTAAGTTCAGTTATATGTGCATTATTTCATGTCCACTGGAGAATGGATGAGGTGCTCACGGGCATATCTAGTAGGACCATGGACATTTTTATTATACCCTACACTAAGAGTGAAAGGTTATATTCAGTTTGGTACGCCGTTTGTAACACCCAGAAGGAAGCATCTCCGGTATGGAAAAGTATATATATTCTTGATCAGCATGACCTCCTGAGTCGATGTTCGTCTGTCCGTCTGTCTGTCTGTCTGTTGAAATCCCCACTACTTTTAGAAAAACCTTCCCAACTGGTTTTTGGGTTGTTTTTGTTCGATGAATATCTGATATTGTTAGAATGAATATACATAGATACATTTGTATTGTTAATGAATTTTTTTTATTAAAAATGTAACTGTTCAACATTATTATGATTTAATTTTACTAATAATAAATTTTCTAAATTATCCCTACTTAATTTATTTCTTAACCTAGTATGTACTCACTTGACCATTAGTGTAATTTAGTATTATCTAATAACTCAAATATTCATGTATTGTTTCCGAGAATACCAAAAAGTTTATTAAACAGTTTTTTAATTTATTAAACAATGGAAGATGGCAATATATTTGCACAATATATTTGCAGATAGTCATGAGCAAACTTATGATTTTATGCAATATTTTGCAACGTCTAAAAATTTATTTGTGATTTTCGACCAGAAAAAAATTATTCTATGAGTTGTTCTTTAATGGTTAATCTATCGATCTGCATACTAAGATTTTTTTTACTTTGATGCCTGTCATTGAATTGTTTACTCAAATCATATGTCAACTTCAAACAAGTTAATTTTTGATATATTTTTTCATTTTACCCAGAAGTTTTTTTGCACAATCTTTGTATTATTTCATATTTACGTCAAAAATAAACGATATCTTTAAAAATTTTAATTACTTTCCAAAGTATTATTTTTTACAAGATACAATATAAAGCATTTTTTGGGGTTTTGCTAGAACGTGGTTATGTAGGTCCTATATTCAATCAAAACATAACAAAATATATTCAATATTTTACAAATTTGTTCAAATTAATCTCACTAATACAATAGCAAACTTTCAATTCAGTAACTTTATAAAAATATTGCGATTTTGTTACATATTCGGTAGCCCTACTATTATTTTGCACAGAAACATTCAAGACTCGCATACAAAAGATAATTTTTGAAAATGTGTTTACAATATAGGAGAATTATACGTCATTTTAATCACAAATTTTCAATATATGTAAATATGGAAAAACATTGTTGTTCTTATGCCACAACGCGACCAAAAATGCGATAGCCTAATTTAAAGGTGGTCACTACTATTTTTCTTTGTAATATATAGCTTTCCAGTATAGTAGGCAGTCTATCGACGTATTGATGGTTTTCTAATTTTTGTCTTATATTCTCATTTTCGCGCGTTGATGGTGTTTCAGCTGAAAGTTGCTCTTCTAGTTTGCTATATCTGCCTTCTGGCTTTGATGTCGATGGGGAGGGTTCTGGTAATATATTTCTTTATATTTGTTTACTCACTGAACTTGGATTCAATTCATTTATTAATTTAAAAATGGTCATCAAATGATCCTGAAATTAAAGAATAGGTAATTTTTTTCATGTAAATTATTTTAAATTATGCTTACAACTGCTCTACGATTTTGAGATTCAGTTAAATATGTTGAACCTCTAGCATTCATTTTATCCTAATCAAAACACACCAAAGTTGCAACAACAATTTTTTTCCCATTTTGTAAGATAGAGATTCGCAATTATAGTGACTTTCGGCAATGATGTTAAACAATAGATTTATTTATATTATTTTTAACGGAGGTATATATAGATATATTGAAATCTTTTTATTATTCGCAATACCTAGTTTGCACAAATTGAGCTGTAATAAAATCGTTTGACCTAAGGATGTTATTTCTTTCATCTAAATAATACCCTATACGATTTATACCTATTCGAAAAATAATTTTATTACGGTCTCGCTTGGCTTTTTTTTTGTTACAATTTTTAAACAGTTAATATACCTGAACATTTTATATTATATTGCTTATGCGTCGTTATTACGGTATGAACTGTATTGAACTTTGCGGTTAGAGATTTTTACCTTTATTACGGTGTTATCGAAACTCACAGCAAATACCGACATATGTATTTACACATTCAGTACTACGCGTACGCGTGTCCCTAATGTTGAAAAAAAAATTAAATATGTCCAAAACTTTAATGCCATGTTATCTTCTAGTGGTCTTATTCAAAACCATTTTAACGACATTTCAAAACAATATGATTTTTCGATCTTTTTAATCTTTTCGATCTTTTCGATATTTTCGATCTTTTCGATATTTGCGATCTTTATGATATTTTCGATCTTTTCGATCTTTTCGATCTTTTCGATCTTTTTGATCTTTTCGATCTTTTTGATTTTTTTTGATCTGGTTAAGAATAATTGGTAAAAAAAAAAACAATAATAAGAATATGTGGACTGTACTTAAATTATTTATTAAACTTTTCTAAACACGTTATAAATTTTAAAATAATGTTGTTTAGCTCGCTTCACAAAATACAATGAACAGTATAGCTTGGCCTTTTCTACAAGAGCTCGAGGTTTATGCTGCCGCTATGTTTAAAAAAATCAATTGCATAATGTTCAAACAATAACAACTTCTTGCACTAGCGAAACAAGCAAGTCGGCACATTAGCAATTGCATTGCAAAAACAATGCAGAAAAGCATGCATTGAACAAATTATGGCCCCAACTCAATAATAATAAGCAGTAATAATTGTAGGTACATACAGTACAATAGCAAAAAAAAAACAATGAACAACAATATAAGAAACAATACGTAGCAATATGTATGCGTTTTTAATATAATATAATAATAGTTGCGGGTTAGGGTTCTAGGCTGTAATATTCCAAAACATTCCGCCACCCTGAAACATTGTTTCAGTCCATTGGAAGTAGCGCAATTTTGGTTATTGGTCTCAAATAGGTTCCCTTCTCAGTGTTTATTGTAACGACTCGGACATGTCCATCAGAGCCTGGATGAACGTTGGAGACTCTATCCAGTAGCCATTTAGATTGTGGAAGCTTAGTTTCCTTTATAACAACAACATCTCCTATAGCGTAGTCTAGTCTTGGTTGTTGCCATTTTGGTTTCTGTTGTAATGACGTTATATATTCGCTCGACCATATATTCGCAAAACCCTTGTACCATGTTTTGCAGCCAGTTCCAGTGTGCTAGGCGCGATGGTGGGTTCAAAAGTCTGCAAGGTTCAGGCACAGCTGTGAGGGCCGGTATGAAAATTTCATATATGTACATAATATATGTTAGAAATATACCTTAACGTATATTAACATATAAAATTATATATGTTACCATATATGTGCTCCATATAGTGTTTTTGGTGCATCACATATATAATTTTATATGTTGAATTCATATAACAAAATACCTTAGATACATATATGTTTAAACCAAGGATTGAAACCGTAACCGAAACCGAAACCAATATCCGTTTAAAACCGTTTCACTTTTAAAACCGAAACCGTAACCGAAACCGTTATACGAAAATCAGAAATAAACCGATATCCAAAACCGATATAAACGGTTTCGGTTTTATACCGGTTTAAAACGGTTTTTAAAAAAGTATTTGGTATTTGGTCTAATATTTGTTTTTTGTTTCATTAATCGAATTAACAACAAAACACCAGCAACTCCAAGCAAAATTTTTATGTTAAAAAATGATTCAAATTTTAATAGTATTGGTTTTTTATTTATTTTTTAGTAAAATATATAGGGGAGCTTGGGGTTAAATGGGACAAGTTTTGAAAAGTTCATTTGAATATTTTTAAATTCTTTTAAAGGATATATTCAATAGAATACCATTTATAAGTCTTTTAATGGATTTTTGAGTTATTTTTGAGTTATTTTACAGCTCAATTTCGGACATAAACAAAACAATGGTAATGCAAGAACAAATGTGAAATCTCAGTAACTATTTAAGGAAATAAGAAAAATGAAGTGCAAGTTCGACAAGTTTAAACATTTCAAGTATAAGGCAGATATTTGTTTAATTAGTGATGATGAAAAATTTCTTGTTCTTGCATCTTTTTCTTGCATTTTTTTTTTAGCAAGGACAACAACGAGAACCAGATCGAGATTTTCTTGCAAGAAAAAGTGCAAGATAAGAACTTCAAGAACAAGAGCAAGTGTAAGACTAACACAGCAAGAAAAGCAAGACATGCGTTTTTTTATGATTTTAATGTATTTAATACGTTTTTATGGTAATAATGAAATTCAAAAGAATTCATGATATTACTAAATATTGAACAACAAGTAACAATGGAAAACGTGCAAAATATTTATGAACGTGAACATTTATGAAGATGTGTGTGTTTTTTTTTTTGTCAATTCTAAAGAATATACGCATCTTAAAAATAAGGCCTGTGAAGCACTTTTGAATCGGTAAATAGCTTTAAAAGTGCTTCAAAAGTCGCTTCAAAAAGATTTAAATTACGTTTCCCACTTTACCCCAGTATCATAATTTGAACATAATTTAGCACCATATAAAAAATGTAAAATTATTTGAAAAATATGGAAATAAAGAAAATTTATACAAAAACAGAAATCAAAATCGAAACCGTAACATGGAACCGGTATACCGAAACCGTTTCGTTATATAAACTTAAAACCGGAACCGGAACCGAAACCGAAACGCGGAAAAACCGAAACCGAAATCGAAACCGTTATTCGTTTAGGTTTCAAACCTTGGTTTAAACATATATTTAAGAACATATATTTAATAAAATATATTTCAAAATATATGTAGAATTATATCTTAAAATATATGCAGAAATATATGTTAAAATATATGTTACAATATATGTTAAAATATATGTTAAAATATATGATAAAGTATAAGATAAAGTATAAGATAAAATATGTCATTAAATATATGTAAAAACATATATAGTAATATAAAAGTTAACATATATAATATTATATATATTAACACGTGGTGGTTACCTTGACGTGGTGGGGGGGCTTAAGTTACAATGACTCAATAAGGCTAAGCTGACGGAAACTTTTTTTTTTTTTTTTATTAAAGTTTCTGGTAGGGTCACCCTTGTCAGACAGGCTTGTGATGAGTAATGAACTAAATACTACCATAGTCTTTTTTATTGGTGGGGTGGCAGACTCTAAAGAAACCCCTATACCACCGCGATGGATCAACATAAAGATTTAACTACTCCAGGTGGTACCCACAATAGTGGCATCCACCCACTTCGGCGGCTGAGGCAAGGATTCTGGAGGCCTCAATTCACGCTACCAACCCTGGTACGATGAACCTCTCTGCTCCTGTAGCAGGGGGTTCATCGTGCCCCTCCATCTCCCAAATTTATGAGACAGCTAGGAATCTAGAGGAGGATAACGACAACGCAGCGGTTCCCATACAAGTAGAGGAAAGTGTCGGTTCGGCTATGCCTACGACTAATCCTCCACTGTATGGCTGCTCGACAGTGTTGTTTCCTCTCAAGGCTCCTTTCTGTCACGTATTTGGAAACATGGGTCGATCGAAGGAAAGTGGTGTCTTACCAGCATCTAATCCTAGAGAGACCGACGCCCAACTGGAAGCTAAACTTCCATTGGAGACCGGACCCGGATCTCTGAATACAGAGGTCAGGTTGTCCGATGCCCAGGTGAGTAGGAGAAGGAAGAATAAAGCGAAAGATCGCAAAGAGGCTGAAAAGGCTAAAGGCGACGCTAGAGCTTTCTCTTCCCCAGCTACCACAGCAAAACGCGATAGATCGGTGGAGGTTACTCCGACTGAAGCCGGACCATCCGCTGCTGCTGTTGTGGCTGCCAATGCACCTGAGAAGCGCAATGGCAAGAAGTTTAAAACCTTCACTGCTACTGCGAAACCTCGTAACTCCCAGAACTCGACAGTTTCCAGTGATATTGCTTCAACAAGCAAGAGCACTGGTGCTTCATGTTCCGGATCGGCTGCGGATGAACTGCCTTCAACATCCACTGGCAGAGGTAGGCTAGCAGTATCATATCGTGATGCTGCTCGCAAAGCTCTTCCGGTTGCGATTATTGGCAAATTGGGGAAGGAGCAAAAGATGAATGATGCAGAAGTAAAACACTGCATCTTAAAATATATGCAGAAATATATGTTAAAATATATGTTACAATATATGTTAAAATATATGTTAAAATATATGATAAAGTATAAGATAAAGTATAAGATAAAATATGTCATTAAATATATGTAAAAACATATATAGTAATATAAAAGTTAACATATATAATATTATATATATTAACACGTGGTGGTTACCTTGACGTGGTGGGGGGGCTTAAGTTACAATGACTCAATAAGGCTAAGCTGACGGAAACTTTTTTTTTTTTTTATTAAAGTTTCTGGTAGGGTCACCCTTGTCAGACAGGCTTGTGATGAGTAATGAACTAAATACTACCATAGTCTTTTTTATTGGTGGGGTGGCAGACTCTAAAGAAACCCCTATACCACCGCGATGGGTCAACATAAAGATTTAACTACTCCAGGTGGTACCCACAATAGTGGCATCCACCCACTTCGGCGGCTGAGGCAAGGATTCTGGAGGCCTCAATTCACGCTACCAACCCTGGTACGATGAACCTCTCTGCTCCTGTAGCAGGGGGTTCATCGTGCCCCTCCATCTCCCAAATTTATGAGACAGCTAGGAATCTAGAGGAGGATAACGACAACGCAGCGGTTCCCATACAAGTAGAGGAAAGTGTCGGTTCGGCTATGCCTACGACTAATCCTCCACTGTATGGCTGCTCGACAGTGTTGTTTCCTCTCAAGGCTCCTTTCTGTCACGTATTTGGAAACATGGGTCGATCGAAGGAAAGTGGTGTCTTACCAGCATCTAATCCTAGAGAGACCGACGCCCAACTGGAAGCTAAACTTCCATTGGAGACCGGACCCGGATCTCTGAATACAGAGGTCAGGTTGTCCGATGCCCAGGTGAGTAGGAGAAGGAAGAATAAAGCGAAAGATCGCAAAGAGGCTGAAAAGGCTAAAGGCGACGCTAGAGCTTTCTCTTCCCCAGCTACCACAGCAAAACGCGATAGATCGGTGGAGGTTACTCCGACTGAAGCCGGACCATCCGCTGCTGCTGTTGTGGCTGCCAATGCACCTGAGAAGCGCAATGGCAAGAAGTTTAAAACCTTCACTGCTACTGCGAAACCTCGTAACTCCCAGAACTCGACAGTTTCCAGTGATATTGCTTCAACAAGCAAGAGCACTGGTGCTTCATGTTCCGGATCGGCTGCGGATGAACTGCCTTCAACATCCACTGGCAGAGGTAGGCTAGCAGTATCATATCGTGATGCTGCTCGCAAAGCTCTTCCGGTTGCGATTATTGTCAAATTGGGGAAGGAGCAAAAGATGAATGATGCAGAAGTAAAACACTGCACCGATCATCTTTGGCGGCTAGTCAGCACCGGCGGTGTCAGTGCAAACGCAAAAGGCTATGAGACGAGTGATGGCATCATGAAGGTGCTATGCTCGTCTCAAGCCAATTTCGATTGGATTGCCACAGCCGTTGCTAAAATCCCCTCCTTGGGCAAATCGCGCTTCGCTGCTTTCAGCGGAGACGAACCCAAACGCAGGCGAGCAATATGCTGGATACCTGGTCCTATCAGGAAAACAGCGGAAGTGTTTGCCTGCCTACGTGCTCAGAACCAGGGCATCGAAACGAACGGATGGAAAATCTATAGCCATAAACCAGAGCGAGGTCCGGAGGACAAGGAGGGCTCAACCCTGGTTGTTGGCTTAGACCAGAAGTCGTTAGATGTCATGCTATCTAAGTACGACAACCATCTAAACTTATTCTTTGGACGTGCTTTTGATAATGCGACTTTTGATGGAATGTGTGACGCAGCTAGAAGGCATGGAATAGATGAAACATTGGTCAAATGGCTAAGGTCAATGCTAATGTTTAGGACCATCACTTCTGAGGCGGAGTGCGGTCAGTATATTATGGCAGGGGTGAATAGAGGTTGTCCTCAAGGAGGCGTTCTCTCCCCCCCCCCCCCTCTGGTGTATGCTGGTTAACTCTCTAGTCAACGATCTCGATGGACCAGGTGTCTATTCCCAGGCATTTGCAGATGATGTTGCCATTCTTGCCACAGGCCTTTCCCTCAATGAGGTCTGTGTTAAAACACAAAACTCATTGAACCGAATTGACAGCTGGTGTACTGCAAATGGACTTTCCGTCAACCCTCACAAAACAGGGATTGTTCTCTTTACTAGGAAAAGAATAATGACAGGATTATCGCTACCAGTACTTAAGGGTGTCACTAATCCTCTGTCTAACGAAGTAAAATATATGGGCTTAACTCTAGATAGTAAACTACTTTGGACAAAACATGTTGAAAATAAAATTTCGCGAGCATTGAATGCCTTCTGGCAATGCAGAGGAATTTTTGGGAAGACATGGGGACTATCGCCGAGCAAAACCTTATGGATTTACACGGCAATGATAAGACCGATGATATCATATGCATCGGTAGTCTGGTGGAACAAGCTGTCGCGAAAATGCGTGACAACTAGTCTTGCCAAGATTCAGAGAACCGAGTGTCTGGGTGTTACGGGTGCCTTTCCCACTACACCTGGTCCAGCACTGAATGCAATCTTAAACCCACCACCACTTGACATCTTCATCAGAGGCGAAGCCATGAAAGGCTGCTGGAGACTAAAACGAGGTGGTTTCTGGTTTAATGTTCCTTGGAATATCTCTGACATTGCACTTGACACTCCATTAGACACCTGTCTATTGGAGATGCCCTCTGATGCAATGATAACAGAAATATTACCAAGACGAAATTTTGAGGTCTGCCAACCTGACATTCAAGACTGGCTAATGCCTGACTGT
The DNA here is from genome assembly GCA_951804985.1 of Dryomyza anilis. NCBI lineage: Eukaryota > Metazoa > Arthropoda > Insecta > Diptera > Dryomyzidae > Dryomyza > Dryomyza anilis. The sequence continues at coordinate 17,960,797 of OX638135.1, forward strand.
GAACCAGGTAGAGGGTCACACCGCATTTTCACAGACGGCTCCAGAATCGATCAGGGATCTGGTGCTGGAGTGTTTGTGGAACCGGATGACCGCAGACTTCACTTTGCCTTAGGCGACAATGCCTCGGTATTTCAAGCCGAAGTCTATGCAGAGATAGTCAGGCTGCTCTTATGGCTTTGAACAACCAGGTCATCACATCCAAAATTGTACGTCAATGCAGATCACGTCTCAATTGTGTTGGTAAATACAATACACTGAAACTGATTTGGGTGCCGGGCCATAAAGGAGTTTCGGGCAATGAACCATCTGACGAACTAGCACGTGCTGGATCTGAGGATAATCCATTTGGACCAGAACCTGTGCTTGGACTACCTGCATCTACGGGAAAATTCGTCATCAGCTCTTGGGTCGCCTCCGCACACAAGAGCAGATGGCTGAATGAGACGAAATGCAGATTCTCCAAGCTCATGACACCGACGATAACCAAAAGATCGGCCTCGTTTCTACTTTCCTTAAGTAGAAAGGAGTGCAGAAAACTGACGGGACTTCTAACGGGACACAACGCATGTGAAAAACACATGAACGCAATCGGCCTGGCCGAAAGCGCCTTATGTTCTGCCTGCTACGAAGAAACTGGCACCACAGAGCACTATCTCTGTGACTGTCCAGCATTTTCTAGAATTAGAAGGCAGATCTTTGGCACAGACGTGATGAGAGAGGATCAGCTTCACTCTCTATCACACAAGAGCCTTCTTAGATTCAATAATGAATCTAAGAAGTATCATTAAAAACCAGGGAACTGGGTCACAGCACAATGGATATAACCCTGTCTGAGTGCAGTGGCTCTATTTTTTTATCCCACATTAAAAAAAAACATATATCATGAATTATGTGTTAAAATGTATGTTAAAAGAAGTGTATTTGTTAAGTGGTCCGTAAAATTATTTACAATACAATTTAACATGAGTAATTGTTTTATATTTATTTATGAACAGTTTGAATAAAGAACAATCTATTTTGAAATTAAATAAGATAAATAATTTGAATTTTAAAAATTAACCAAATATTATAGAACAACGTAAATTAAATTATGCGATAGTTTGCTCCTTCCTTCTTAAGTCTGTCATGCAGTTGTTTATGACAGCTCCGAATTCCCTGTAGCCATAAAGAAACAAAATTATTAGTATTTTTTAAAATTAATATACAAATACTTTTATTAACCTTCTACTGCTAGAAGAATAACTGGATCTAATCCCGATCTTCTTTGCCCGTTATTAGCAATTTAGCTAACTCCCCCTTTATAATTGCTTATGAGCAATGTCTCTCGGGGAAATAGTGCCAGCACTACAGAGACCCCCATTGCCGTAAATGAGGACCTGCTGCCGACAGTTCGCCACTGTTCCATAGTAATAGTGATACCACTGCCATTCGGGCCGATTTCAATCTAAAAATATACGTCTTAATTTAAATTTTCTCAATTACTATAAGTATTTGAAATTAACCAAACAAGTTATAAAATTTAAAACATATTGTTAGAAATTTCCTAAAAAAAAGGGTTTTTCAGGCTTAAGCCCATTTTGTTTTTTTCTGATTTCATTTTTGTCATTAAGGTCGTAGATTATTTAAAACAAATCTATGAAATATTAAACTTATGTATCTTAACCTATACATATTTTAAAAATAAGAGATCATTATCCCACTGATATCCCCACCAAGGTGGGGGTATTCCATAGTCATCAACGACCGACGTTAATTACCACCCATGTGACTTAACTTTTCCCACTCGTTTTTATTTTTAATTACTAAATACAATACAATCTCTTTAGTGAATTTCTAAATTTTATTTTTACCTGGTTGTCGACAATCTTTGGATTCGCCTTTTCCAAATACGAAATTTTTGTTTGTAGATCGTTTGTAGAGCGTAATCCCATCGTTATATTCGTCCATATTAATATCTTCGTCTTCACCAATTTCAGTTATTGTCTCTGGTGCTAAAATATATTTTAAATATTTGAAAAAAAAAAGATAAGACGTAAGACTCTCATTTCCTATATTAATTATTTTCAAAAATGGGGTCTAATTTCCATTGAAGATTTCAAGTGTGATTTGAAATATAAAATTAGTAGATAGTTTAATGGCAATAATTACACTACTCAACAAAACGGCATGTACATATAATACACCAATTCTATATAATTCTCGGTTGCTGATTTTTACGTACTATTTATTGAAATTTTAGGCCCTTTTCAGCCACTTTTTGATTAAATTATCAAGAATAATTACAGCCATTCCCCACCTAATCGACCAAAAAATAGTCAAATTTGAGATTTAACCTCTTCGATTTCAATGATAAAGTGTATCTGCGCAACAACTGATAAAGAGTATCGAGATAGGCAATGATCTTTTTTATATTTTTTCCGACCACTACTTCCAGAAAAACAGTGGTTCAAAAAATGTGACAAAAATCTCATTTGTATAAATATTTCCTGAAAGTCTCTGAAATGGTAGAAACTCTGTTGAGGTCTCGTTGTAAAGCTAAAGGTTTCTGAAAATGTATGTCATAATTTCAAATGTGGTCATTATTAGGTGGCGTCAGTTCTATCAATCTTGAAAGTTTCAAAAAGTGATTCTAAATGCTAAAAAAAAAATAAAAAAAAATTGTCTACAATATTAAAAATTTCCGAGTTTAATACCAATTACATTACAAACGTATTGAAATATTATCATTATTAGTATATTGAAATTTTTGTAAAACCATTTTAAACATTACTATATTTTTTATTAAGTTGTGGCTAAAAAGGGCTTAAATAACGTTTTCAATTTTCTCAATAGCGTTATGTAATACTCAAAATTAGCACCAGAAAATTATATAGAATTGATGTATGGGATTTCTATTACAAAATTCTGGTTGGTAGAGTTATATTAATTTGTGTGATACAAAGCGGCCAATATTAAAAAAAAAAATACAAAAATTACATTTTCTGTGCTAAGATATTACAGTTAAAAAAAGAGCTTTTTTTTACCACAAAACACCTAATTTGTACCGTTGTACCTTGAAAACTTCAAAACAATATTTGGAATATTACACCGTTCAAAAATATTTTTTACAAATGAAAAAATCGACCTGTACGTACGTGAAACTAGGGATATTTCTAATAAATAAATTTATTAGAATTATCCCAAGTTACACGTAGATCAATTCGTTTACGGATTTTATGAAATGCAATGCGGTTTTCCAATATCAATTCATTTAATGGTTTTATTCTGATTTGAAACGCTACTATGACATATTTTAGAAATCAATTCATATTAATTTAAATATGACTTTCGCGTTAAAATGCAAATAAAACCCGTTAAAGAATTGATCCATAAAAACTGAGAAACACGTGCATTTTAATTTGTTTAGCGTATTTTAAGAATTATATAATTTTCTATGTGTACAGCCAAAAGTTAAATTTTGTCGTACTTTGTTATTTATTTGCATCGATTTGTATCGAATTTCCGTCTAAAAGCCAAATGTTTGGTGCATGATGTTTAACGCCGGCAAAATAAATAATGAGTTGAAAACTCTTGTCAATAAACATACTCTTTGTTTGCATAATATGTCAAACATAATTTGAATTATGTAATAATTTGGTCTTCGTGAAACTTAACGCGATTTAATATCTGTATTTAAAAAATATATAGAATCATAATTTATATAAATTTGTATACCCTACACTAAGAGTGAAAGGGTATATTCAGTTTGGTACGCCGTTTGTAACACCCAGAAGGAAGCATCTCCGATATTTTTTTCATGTAAATTATTTTAAATTATGCTTACAACTGCTCTGCGATTTTGAGATTCATTTAAATATGTTGAACCTCTAGCATTCATTTTATCCTAATCAAAACACACCAAAGTTGCAACATCAATTTTTTTATTTCTTCCCATTTTGTAAGATAGAGATTCGCAATTATAGTGACTTTCGGCAATGATGTTAAACAATAGATTTATTTATATTATTTTTAACGGAGGTATATATAGATATATTGAAATCTTTTTATTATTCGCAATACCTAGTTTGCACAAATTGAGCTGTAATAAAATCGTTTGACCTAAGGATGTTATTTCTTTCATCTAAATAATACCCTATACGATTTATACCTATTCGAAAAATAATTTTATTACGGTCTCGCTTGGCTTTTTTTTTGTTACAATTTTTATACAGTTAATATACCTGAACATTTTATATTATATTGCTTATGCGTCGTTATTACGGTATGAACTGTATTGACCTTTGCGGTTAGAGATTTTTACCTTTATTACGGTGTTATCGAAACTCACAGCAAATACCGACATATGTATTTACACATTCAGTACTACGCGTACGCGTGTCCCTAATGTTGAAAAAAAATTAAATATGTCCAAAACTTTAATGCCATGTTATCTTCTAGTGGTCTTATTCAAAACCATTTTAACGACATTTCAAAACAATATGATTTTTCGATCTTTTTAATCTTTTCGATATTTTCGATATTTTCGATCTTTTCGATATTTGCGATCTTTATGATATTTTCGAACTTTTCGATCTTTTCGATCTTTTCGATCTTTTTGATCTTTTCGATCTTTTTGATCTTTTTTGATCTGGTTAAGAATAATTGGTAAAAAAAAAAACAATAATAAGAATATGTGGACTGTACTTAAATTATTTATTAAACTTTTCTAAACACGTTATAAATTTTAAAATAATGTTGTTTAGCTCGCTTCACAAAATACAATGAACAGTATAGCTTGGCCTTTTCTACAAGAGCTCGAGGTTTATGCTGCCGCTATGTTTAAAAAAATCAATTGCATAATGTTCAAACAATAACAACTTCTTGCACTAGCGAAACAAGCAAGTCGGCACATTAGCAATTGCATTGCAAAAACAATGCAGAAAAGCATGCATTGAACAAATTATGGCCCCAACTCAATAATAATAAGCAGTAATAATTGTAGGTACATACAGTACAATAGCAAAAAAAAAACAATGAACAACAATATAAGAAACAATACGTAGCAATATGTATGCGTTTTTAATATAATATAATAATAGTTGCGGGTTAGGGTTCTAGGCTGTAATATTCCAAAACATTCCGCCACCCTGAAACATTGTTTCAGTCCATTGGAAGTAGCGCAATTTTGGTTATTGGTCTCAAATAGGTTCCCTTCTCAGTGTTTATTGTAACGACTCGGACATGTCCATCAGAGCCTGGATGAACGTTGGAGACTCTATCCAGTAGCCATTTAGATTGTGGAAGCTTAGTTTCCTTTATAACAACAACATCTCCTATAGCGTAGTCTAGTCTTGGTTGTTGCCATTTTGGTTTCTGTTGTAATGACGTTATATATTCGCTCGACCATATATTCGCAAAACCCTTGTACCATGTTTTGCAGCCAGTTCCAGTGTGCTAGGCGCGATGGTGGGTTCAAAAGTCTGCAAGGTTCAGGCACAGCTGTGAAGGCCGGTATGAAAATTTCATATATGTACATAATATATGTTAGAAATATACCTTAACGTATATTAACATATAAAATAATATATGTTACCATATATGTGCTCCATATAGTGTTTTTGGTGCATCACATATATAATTGTATATGTTGAATTCATATAACAAAATACCTTAGATACATATATGTTTAAACCAAGGATTGAAACCGTAACCGAAACCGAAACCAATATCCGTTTAAAACCGTTTCATTTTTAAAACCGAAACCGTAACCGAAACCGTTATACGAAAATCAGAAATAAACCGATATGCAAAACCGATATAAACGGTTTCGGTTTTATACCGGTTTAAAACGGTTTTTAAAAAAGTATTTGGTATTTGGTCTAATATTTGTTTTTTGTTTCATTAATCGAATTAACAACAAAACACCAGCAACTCCAAGCAAAATTTTTATGTTAAAAAATGATTCAAATTTTAATAGTATTGGTTTTTTATTTATTTTTTAGTAAAATATATAGGGGAGCTTGGGGTTAAATGGGACAAGTTTTGAAAAGTTCATTTGAATATTTTTAAATTCTTTTAAAGGATATATTCAATAGAATACCATTTATAAGTCTTTTAATGGATTTTTGAGTTATTTTTCAAAACAGCTCAATTTTGGACATAAACAAAACAATGGTAATGCAAGAACAAATGTGAAATCTCAGTAACTATTTAAGGAAATAAGAAAAATGAAGTGCAAGTTCGACAAGTTTAAACATTTCAAGTATAAGGCAGATATTTGTTTAATTAGTGATGATGAAAAATTTCTTGTTCTTGCATCTTTTTCTTGCATTTTTTTTTTAGCAAGAACAACAACGAGAACCAGATCGAGATTTTCTTGCAAGAAAAAGTGCAAGATAAGAACTTCAAGAACAAGAGCAAGTGTAAGACTAACACAGCAAGAAAAGCAAGACATGCGTTTTTTTATGATTTTAATGTATTTAATACGTTTTTAAGGTAATAATGAAATTCAAAAGAATTCATGATATTACTAAATATTGAACAACAAGTAACAATGGAAAACGTGCAAAATATTTATGAACGTGAACATTTATGAAGATGTGTGTTTTTTTTTTTTTTGTCAATTCTAAAGAATATACGCATCTTAAAAATAAGGCCTGTGAAGCACTTTTGAATCGGTAAATAGCTTTAAAAGTGCTTCAAAAGTCGCTTCAAAAAGATTTAAATTACATTTCCCACTTTACCCCAGTATCATAATTTGAACATAATTTAGCACCATATAAAAAATGTAAAATTATTTGAAAAATATGGAAATAAAGAAAATTTATACAAAAACCAAAATCAAAATCGAAACCGTAACATGGAACCGGTATACCGAAACCGTTTCGTTATATAAACTTAAAACCGGAACCGGAACCGGAACCGTAACCGGAACCGAAACCGAAACGCGGAAAAACCGAAACCGAAATCGAAACCGTTATTCGTTTAGGTTTCAAACCTTGGTTTAAACATATATTTAAGAACATATATTTAATAAAATATATTTCAAAATATATGTAGAATTATATCTTAAAATATATGCAGAAATATATGTTAAAATATATGTTACAATATATGTTAAAATATATGTTAAAATATATGATAAAGTATAAGATAAAGTATAAGATAAAATATGTCACTAAATATATGTAAAAACATAGATAGTAATATAAAAGTTAACATATATAATATTATATATATTAACACGTGGTGGTTACCTTGACGTGGTGGGGGGGCTTAAGTTACAATGACTCAATAAGGCTAAGCTGACGGAAACTTTTTTTTTTTTATTAAAGTTTCTGGTAGGGTCACCCTTGTCAGACAGGCTTGTGATGAGTAATGAACTAAATACTACCATAGTATTTTTTATTGGTGGGGTGGCAGACTCTAAAGAAACCCCTATACCACCGCGATGGGTCAACATAAAGATTTAACTACTCCAGGTGGTACCCACAATAGTGGCATCCACCCACTTCGGCGGCTGAGGCAAGGATTCTGGAGGCCTCAATTCACGCTACCAACCCTGGTACGATGAACCTCTCTGCTCCTGTAGCAGGGGGTTCATCGTGCCCCTCCATCTCCCAAATTTATGAGACAGCTAGGAATCTAGAGGAGGATAACGACAACGCAGCGGTTCCCATACAAGTAGAGGAAAGTGTCGGTTCGGCTATGCCTACGACTAATCCTCCACTGTATGGCTGCTCGACAGTGTTGTTTCCTCTCAAGGCTCCTTCTTTCACGTATTTGGAAACATGGGTCGATCGAAGGAAAGTGGTGTCTTACCAGCATCTAATCCTAGAGAGACCGACGCCCAACTGGAAGCTAAACTTCCATTGGAGACCGGACCCGGATCTCTGAATACAGAGGTCAGGTTGTCCGATGCCCAGGTGAGTAGGAGAAGGAAGAATAAAGCGAAAGATCGCAAAGAGGCTGAAAAGGCTAAAGGCGACGCTAGAGCTTTCTCTTCCCCAGCTACCACAGCAAAACGCGATAGATCGGTGGAGGTTACTCCGACTGAAGCCGGACCATCCGCTGCTGCTGTTGTGGCTGCCAATGCACCTGAGAAGCGCAATGGCAAGAAGTTTAAAACCTTCACTGCTACTGCGAAACCTCGTAACTCCCAGAACTCGACAGTTTCCAGTGATATTGCTTCAACAAGCAAGAGCACTGGTGCTTCATGTTCCGGATCGGCTGCGGATGAACTGCCTTCAACATCCACTGGCAGAGGTAGGCTAGCAGTATCATATCGTGATGCTGCTCGCAAAGCTCTTCCGGTTGCGATTATTGGCAAATTGGGGAAGGAGCAAAAGATGAATGATGCAGAAGTAAAACACTGCACCGATCATCTTTGGCGGCTAGTTAGCACCGGCGGTGTCAGTGCAAACGCAAAAGGCTATGAGACGAGTGATGGCATCATGAAGGTGCTATGCTCGTCTCAAGCCAATTTCGATTGGATTGCCACAGCCGTTGCTAAAATCCCCTCCTTGGGCAAATCGCGCTTCGCTGCTTTCAGCGGAGACGAACCCAAACGCAGGCGAGCAATATGCTGGATACCTGGTCCTATCAGGAAAACAGCGGAAGTGTTTGCCTGCCTACGTGCTCAGAACCAGGGCATCGAAACGAACGGATGGAAAATCTATAGCCATAAACCAGAGCGAGGTCCGGAGGACAAGGAGGGCTCAACCCTGGTTGTTGGCTTAGACCAGAAGTCGTTAGATGTCATGCTATCTAAGTACGACAACCATCTAAACTTATTCTTTGGACGTGCTTTTGATAATGCGACTTTTGATGGAATGTGTGACGCAGCTAGAAGGCATGGAATAGATGAAACATTGGTCAAATGGCTAAGGTCAACGCTAATGTTTAGGACCATCACTTCTGAGGCGGAGTGCGGTCAGTATATTATGGCAGGTGTGAATAGAGGTTGTCCTCAAGGAGGCGTTCTCTCCCCCCCCCCTCTGGTGTATGCTGGTTAACTCTCTAGTCAACGATCTCGATGGACCAGGTGTCTATTCCCAGGCATTTGCAGATGATGTTGCCATTCTTGCCACAGGCCTTTCCCTCAATGAGGTCTGTGTTAAAACACAAAACTCATTGAACCGAATTGACAGCTGGTGTACTGCAAACGGACTTTCCGTCAACCCTCACAAAACAGGGATTGTTCTCTTTACTAGGAAAAGAATAATGACAGGATTATCGCTACCAGTACTTAAGGGTGTCACTAATCCTCTGTCTAACGAAGTAAAATATATGGGCTTAACTCTAGATAGTAAACTACTTTGGACAAAACATGTTGAAAATAAAATTTCGCGAGCATTGAATGCCTTCTGGCAATGCAGAGGAATTTTTGGGAAGACATGGGGACTATCGCCGAGCAAAACCTTATGGATTTACACGGCAATGATAAGACCGATGATATCATATGCATCGGTAGTCTGGTGGAACAAGCTGTCGCGAAAATGCGTGACAACTAGTCTTGCCAAGATTCAGAGAACCGTGTGTCTGGGTGTTACGGGTGCCTTTCCCACTACACCTGGTCCAGCACTGAATGCAATCTTAAACCCACCACCACTTGACATCTTCATCAGAGGCGAAGCCATGAAAGGCTGCTGGAGACTAAAACGAGGTGGTTTCTGGTTTAATGTTCCTTGGAATATCTCTGACATTGCACTTGACACTCCATTAGACACCTGTCTATTGGAGATGCCCTCTGATGCAATGATAACAGAAATATTACCAAGACGAAATTTTGAGGTCTGCCAACCTGACATTCAAGACTGGCTAATGCCTGACTGTGAACCAGGTAGAGGGTCACACCGCATTTTCACAGACGGCTCCAGAATCGATCAGGGATCTGGTGCTGGAGTGTTTGTGGAACCGGATGACCGCAGACTTCACTTTGCCTTAGGCGACAATGCCTCGGTATTTCAAGCCGAAGTATATGCAGAGATAGTCAGGCTGCTCTTATGGCTTTGAACAACCAGGTCATCACATCCAAAATTGTACGTCAATGCAGATCACGTCTCAATTGTGTTGGTAAATACAATACACTGAAACTGATTTGGGTGCCGGGCCATAAAGGAGTTTCGGGCAATGAAACATCTGACGAACTAGCACGTGCTGGATCTGAGGATAATCCATTTGGACCAGAACCTGTGCTTGGACTACCTGCATCTACGGGAAAATTCGTCATCAGCTCTTGGGTCGCCTCCGCACACAAGAGCAGATGGCTGAATGAGACGAAATGCAGATTCTCCAAGCTCATGACACCGACGATAACCAAAAGATCGGCCTCGTTTCTACTTTCCTTAAGTAGAAAGGAGTGCAGAAAACTGACGGGACTTCTAACGGGACACAACGCATGTGAAAAACACATGAACGCAATCGGCCTGGCCGAAAGCGCCTTATGTTCTGCCTGCTACGAAGAAACTGGCACCACAGAGCACTATCTCTGTGACTGTCCAGCATTTTCTAGAATTAGAAGGCAGATCTTTGGCACAGACGTGATGAGAGAGGATCAGCTTCACTCTCTATCACACAAGAGCCTTCTTAGATTCAATAATGAATCTAAGAAGTATCATTAAAAACCAGGGAACTGGGTCACAGCACAATGGATATAACCCTGTCTGAGTGCAGTGGCTCTATTTTTTTATCCCACATTAAAAAAAAACATATATCATGAATTATGTGTTAAAATGTATGTTAAAAGAAGTGTATTTGTTAAGTGGTCCGTAAAATTATTTACAATACAATTTAACATGAGTAATTGTTTTATATTTATTTATGAACAGTTTGAATAAAGAACAATCTATTTTGAAATTAAATAAGATAAATAATTTGAATTTTAAAAATTAACCAAATATTATAGAACAACGTAAATTAAATTATGCGATAGTTTTCTCCTTCCTTCTTAAGTCTGTCATGCAGTTGTTAATGACAGCTCCGAATTCCCTGTAGCCATAAAGAAACAAAATTATTAGTATTTTTTAAAATTAATATACAAATACTTTTATTAACCTTCTACTGCTAGAAGAATAACTGGATCTAATCCCGATCTTCTTTGCCCGTTATTAGCAATTTAGCTAACTCCCCCTTTATAATTGCTTATGAGCAATGTCTCTCGGGGAAATAGTGCCAGCACTACAGAGACCCCCATTGCCGTAAATGAGGACCTGCTGCCGACAGTTCGCCACTGTTCCATAGTAATAGTGATACCACTGCCATTCGGGCCGATTTCAATCTAAAAATATACGTCTTAATTTAAATTTTCTCAATTACTATAAGCATTTGAAATTAACCAAACAAGTTATAAAATTTAAAACATATTGTTAGAAATTTCCTAAAAAAAAGAGTTTTTCAGGCTTAAGCCCATTTTGTTTTTTTCTGATTTCATTTTTGTCATTAAGGTCGTAGATTATTTAAAACAAATCTATGAAATATTAAACTTATGTATCTTAACCTATACATATTTTAAAAATAAGAGATCATTATCCCACTGATATCCCCACCAAGGTGGGGGTATTCCATAGTCATCAACGACCGACGTTAATTACCACCCATGTGACTTAACTTTTCCCACTCGTTTTTATTTTTAATTACTAAATACAATTTTAATCTCTTTAGTGAATTTCTAAATTTTATTTTTACCTGGTTGTCGACAATCTTTGGATTCGCCTTTTCCAAATACGAAATTTTTGTTTGTAGATCGTTTGTAGAGCGTAATCCCATCGTTATATTCGTCCATATTAATATCTTCGTCTTCACCAATTTCAGTTATTGTCTCTGGTGCTAAAATATATTTTAAATATTTGAAAAAAAAAGATAATACGTAAGACTCCCATTTCCTATATTAATTATTTTCAAAAATGGGGTCTAATTTCCATTGAAGATTTCAAGTGTGATTTGAAATATAAAATTAGTAGATAGTTTAATGGCAATAATTACACTACTCAACAAAACGGCATGTACATATAATACACCAATTCTATATAATTCTCGGTTGCTGATTTTTACGTACTATTTATTGAAATTTTAGGCCCTTTTCAGCCACTTTTTGATTAAATTATCAAGAATAATTACAGCCATTCCCCACCTAATCGACCAAAAAATAGTCAAATTTGAGATTTAACCTCTTCGATTTCAATGATAAAGTGTATCTGCGCAACAACTGATAAAGAGTATCGAGATAGGCAATGATCTTTTTTTTATTTTTTCCGACCACTACTTCCAGAGAAACAGTGGTTCAAAAAATGTGACAAAAATCTCATTTGTATAAATATTTCCTGAAAGTCTCTGAAATGGTAGAAACTCTGTTGAGGTCTCGTTGTAAAGCTAAAGGTTTCTGAAAATGTATGTCATAATTTCAAATGTGGTCATTATTAGGTGGCGTCAGTTCTATCAATCTTGAAAGTTTCAAAAAGTGATTCTAAATGCTAAAAAAAAAATAAAAAAAAATTGTCTACAATATTAAAAATTTCCGAGTTTAATACCAATTACATTACAAACGTATTGAAATATTATCATTATTAGTATATTGAAATTTTTGTAAAACCATTTTAAACATTACTATATTTTTTATTAAGTTGTGGCTAAAAAGGGCTTAAATAACGATTTCAATTTTCTCAATAGCGTTATGTAATACTCAAAATTAGCACCAGAAAATTATATAGAATTGATACAAAAAATACAAAAATTACATTTTCTGTGCTAAGATATTACAGTTAAAAAAAGAGCTTTTTTTTACCACAAAACACCTAATTTGTACCGTTGTACCTTGAAAACTTCAAAACAATATTTGGAATAATACACCGTTCAAAAATATTTTTTACAAATGTAAAAATCGACCTGTACGTACGTGAAACTAGGGATATTTCTAATAAATAAATTTATTAGAATTATCCCAAGTTACACGTAGATCAATTCGTTTACGGATTTTATGAAATGCAATGCGGTTTTCCAATATCAATTCATTTAATGGTTTTATTCTGATTTGAAACGCTACTATGACATATTTTAGAAATCAATTCATATTAATTTAAATATGACTTTCGCGTTAAAATGCAAATAAAACCCGTTAAAGAATTGATCCATAAAAACTGAGAAACACGTGCATTTTAATTTGTTTAGCGTATTTTAAGAATTATATAATTTTCTATGTGTACAGCCAAAAGTTAAATTTTGTCGTACTTTGTTATTTATTTGCATCGATTTGTATCGAATTTCCGTCTAAAAGCCAAATGTTTGGTGCATGATGTTTAACGCCGGCAAAATAAATAATGAGTTGAAAACTCTTGTCAATAAACATACTCTTTGTTTGCATAATATGTCAAACATAATTTGAATTATGTAATAATTTGGTCTTCGTGAAACTTAACGCGATTTAATATCTGTATTTAAGAATCATAATTTATATATTCAGTTTGGTATATTCAGTTTGGTACGCCGTTTGTAACACCCAGAAGGAAGCATCTCCGATATGGAAAAGTATATATATTCTTGATCAGCATGACCTCCTGATTTAGCGATGTCCGTCTGTCTGTTGAAATCTTGATTACAGAAAAACTAAAAGAGCTAAATAAATGAAACTCCTAATTTAGATTACTTATATACGCTGTCTGTCAGTGAAAATGGGCATGATGAGTCAATTGTGACCTGTGAACCGACCACTTAAGTTCAAATACCTCATATAAAACATAAATATACTGGTGAATTTTACTGTATACGTGCATATATAAACTTTTTTGGTCAAATATATATTGACTTCATGCTTAAATACATAAAAATAATGTTTTCCCGCAAAACGACTTGTGGTTAAAAAAAATCGAAATTCGGTACACCTACCCATTTGTAAATATAGGTATCAAATGAATGGAAATTCTTCAGCGATTAAAATTTTGTAGTTATTTTCAGGACTCGTATACCCTGGTGACCTATATACCACTTTGAATGGTAACCACACATATATGTAGGGTATTTATAGTCGGCTTAGACCGACTATAATTTTGATAATCCTAACTATAATGTAGCCGCGGTAGATCAGTGGTTAGTGCGTTGGACTGCGAGTCGAAAGGTCCCCGGTTCAAGCCTGGACTGGGGCTAACAACATCTTTTCATAGAAACATTTTTCTATGCCGCGCTACCTCTCGTCAGTAAATGGCAAACCTACGAGAGTAAAACCATTGCCTATGAAAAAGCTCTCACCCGCCGTTCGGATTCGGCAATAAACTGTAGGTCCCACCACTTTGAGTACAAATATAACACGCACAGCTCAAAATGGTGAGAGAGCTCGGCCGAAGTTCTATTCAGGACTGTAGCGCCAAACTATTATTATTATAACTATAATAATAACGCATACTATAAAATGTCCCTACTTTAAAATTTCCCATGTGATCTAACCTTCCCAACTAGTTTATATTGTACTTATATGATATGCGGATTATCTTTGCATCATAGCAAGTCCAAAAACCCAGTTTTGGCTTATTATTTTTCTTTGTTTTTCTCCATTCCACCACAAAAGTAATATCTGGATCCTTTTCGTTGATCCTTTTCTCTTATCCACTCCACTGGCACACCTGGTGTATATGTGTGATCATATGCACCACCCACCCATTGAACTAGCGCGAACATTTTTTTATTCATTTTAAAAATTTGTGAAATGATAACAATAAATAACAAAACAAACAAACAAATTTGACAACAAAAAAAGATCTTATAATATTTGTTTGGCAGTACAAAAAAATTGTTTGGAAGTACAAAAAAATTGTTTGGCAGTACATATCTGTTTTTTTTTTTTCAGTGAATCACCAAAATGAAGATGATGAGAGGACCCTATAAAATATACAATCGTTTTGGATATAGTGGAAAAATTCCGTATCAAACTCTACGAAATTGGCGATCAAGAAATAAGGTAATTAATAAGCTTGAAGTAGATAAGATGGGTTGAAAGAAGGTTTATATTTAACGTTTAATTTATATTAAAGGAAAACACAGGTGCTTTTAGAACTGAGTTCGTCGAGTCTATTGATGTTATGCAGGACGAAGTGCAGGATACAGTACAGGATAGTGTAGAGGATGATATGCAAGATGACGCTGTGCCAGAGACGGGACTAATTCATTATTCAAATTAAATTTGTTCATGAATTGAAATTTCTTTCAAATAATTTCATTTCTATTTATTTAAATGGCATTTGAAAAAAGTATTTCAATTCGAAAAATATTTCATTTGAATTGAGTAAACAAATTCCAATTCAAAAAAATTTGAAGTGAAATACTTTTATTCAATTCAATTCAAATTTTTGAAATTGGCATTGATCAATTTCAATTCAACAAACATGAATTGGAATTGATCAATTCTATTTAAAATACAAAAGCATTGATATTGAAGTGGCACGCACCACATTTTGGCTTGAATGTATTTCAATGGCACAGAATTGCATCCAGATGCATCATGGGATATTTTTCGGTAAATCTGTTGCACCCGGGATCAGCATATTTGAATCTGTTTTAAGGGGCATAGATTCGCATCTAGGTGGATCATTAGAAGTTTTTGGTTGAATATATACCAATTAGCACAAATTCTTTTGGCCAAAACCCACTGCGTCATTGCACTTTTTTTTGGAACATTGGATCCATTGGGATTTGGCCAGAACCCAAGTGCGACATTGGACATTTTTTTAGATAAATTGGTTCCATTGGGATTTGGCCAGAACCCAACTGCGTCATCGGACTTTTTTTTTAAGAAAATGGTTCCATTGGGATTTGGCCAGAACCCGCTTGCGTCATTGGGCATTTTTTTTTGGACAAATTCGTTCCATTGGGAATTGGCCAGAACCCAACTGCGTCATTGGACATTTTTTTGGACAAATAGGTTCCATTGGGATTTTTCCAGAACCCAACTGTGTCATTGGACATTTTTTTTGGACAAATTGGTTCCATTGGGATTTGGCAAGAATCCAACTGCGTCATTGGACATTTTTTTTTGGACAAATTGGTTCCATTGGGATTTTGCCAGAACCCGCTTGCGTCATTGGACATTTTTTTGGACAAATAGGTTCCATTCGGATTTGGCCAGAATCCGCTTGCGTTATTGGATATTTTTTTGGAATAATTGGACGCAGTTGGGTTCTGCCCAAATCCCAATGGAACCATTTTCTTCAAAAAAAAAGTCCAATGACGCAGTTGGGTTCTGGCCAATTCCCAATGGAACTAATTTGTCCAAAAAAATGCCCAATGACGCACTTGGGTTCTGGCCAAATCCCATTGGAACAGTTTCATCCAAAAAAAGTTCCACTTACGCACTTGGGAGCTTCTGTAATCCCACTGGAACAGATTCATCAAAAATAGTTCCATTTACGCACTTGGGTGCTTGTGTAATCTCAATGGAACAAATCCCAAAAAAGTTCCAATGACGCACTTGGATACTTCTGTAATCTCACTGGAACAGATCCATCCAAAAAAGTTCCAATGACGCACTTGGGTGTTTCTGTAATCCCACTGGAACAGATTCATCCAAAATAGTTCCACTTACGCACTTGGGTGCTTGTGTAATCTCAATGGAACAAATCCAAAAAAGTTCCAATGACGCACTTGGGTGCTTCTGTAATCTCACTGGAACAGATTCATCCAAAAAAGTTCCAATTACGCACTTAGGTGCTTCTGTAATCTCACTGGAACAGATCCATCAAAAAAAGTTCCAATGACGCACTTGTGTGCTTCTGTAATCCCATTGGAACAGTTTCATCCAAAAAAAGTTCCACTTACGCACTTGGGAGCTTCTGTAATCTCACTGGAACAGATTCATCCAAAATAGTTCCACTTACGCACTTGGGTGCTTGTGTAATCTCAATGGAACAAATCCAAAAATGTTCCAATGACGCACTTGGGTGCTTCTGTAATCTCACTGGAACAGTCCATCCAAAAAAGTTTCAATGTCGCATTTGGGTGCTTCCGTAATCCCACTGAAACAGATTCATCCAAAAAAGTTCCAATTACGCACTTGTGTGCTTCTGTAATCTCACTGGAACAGATCCATCAAAAAAAGTTCCAATGACGCACTTGTGTGCTTCTGTAATCCCACTGGAACAGATTCATCCACAAATGTTTCAATGACGCACTTGGCAGTGAATCTATGCCCATTGGAACAGACGCACATAAAATTCCAATGACGTACTTGAATGTAATCTCTGTCCATTTGAACAGATGCACCCAAAAACTTCCAATGACGCATCAGGATGTGAAACTGTGTACATTGGAACAATTTCAACCAAAAATGTCCAATGATGCATCGGAGTGCGAATTTCACATGGAAATTATCACCACTTGAACTTTTACTGCAGGGAGCTCTGCTAAAACTCAAATTAATTCAAATAAATTCAATTCAATTCAAATCAATTCAATTCATACATTTTTTGATGGCATTGAGTATTTCTAAGCAATAAGTTGAATTGAGTATTTATAATTCAATTTTTTTTAATTTGAAATACTTTGTTCAATTTATTTCAAAACAAATTTGAATTGAAATAAAATTTCAAATGTATTTATATTTTTTTTTAAGTGAATTACTTTGCTTCAATTCTAATTTTTTATTTTTGTTTTGCTCAATTCAATTCAAAATCAATTCTCAATTACAAAGTCCCGTCTCTGCGCTGTGCAGGATGGTGTGAAGGTTAATATGCTGGGTGACGGTGTGCAGAATGGGGTGGAGGATGATATGCAGAATGACGTAGTGCTGGTTGGTGTGATGATTGTTATGCAGGATGACGGTGAGCAGAATGGTGTGGAGGATGAAATGCAGGTTGAAGTGCAGGAAGAAGTATCAGATATTTTTTCAGATATGTCTGATATAGAAGATTTTCAAAATTTAATTGAAGACGACATATTGGATGATATGCCTGAAGATTCAGATTTTGTATTGCCAAATCAATACCACGAAATACAAATGAAATATAGCAAATATATAGCAAATATATTGCTAGCCCTGGTCACCAAATGGCGTAGAAATCTTACATATGTAACCGCCACAAATATCCTCGAATTGCTTAATATGAA
The DNA here is from genome assembly GCA_951804985.1 of Dryomyza anilis. NCBI lineage: Eukaryota > Metazoa > Arthropoda > Insecta > Diptera > Dryomyzidae > Dryomyza > Dryomyza anilis. The sequence goes on from OX638135.1 coordinate 17,978,860, forward strand.
CCCTACGTCATGTAATGCTGGAAATTCGAAATACAGATTAGAAACTGTAATAAATCATTTTTCACCACAGTACAAAATTCATTAGTCATGTGACAAATGTGGATTTAACGTTGGTATAAGAACTAGTACTGGGTCGAATGTGGTAGCTGTTCATCAAACATAAATTTAATGGCAAATGAGAGTTTTTTTATTTATATATCGATAGAAGAACAACTTCGAGAAATATATGAAAACACCGATATTCACAACAATGAATACCCAAAAAATAGAAAAAAATATGCCAATATGCATCTGCGTATTGGCATACTTTCTGCCAATCTGCGTACCCTTTACTATTTACAATAAACGAATTAAGGCCAAACGACGACGTAATATAATGCTGTGTAGTAGTATATGGTTTGGATCAGGAAAGCCTCGATGCATGAATGGCTACTTAGCTCCATTTGTCGCTGAAGCTAAAAAATTGTTTACTGAAGGATTTGATTATGAGTTTCCAGGTATAAAGTACAATAAAAAAAGTAATAGTTTTAATGGGTGTATGTGATTCTATTGCCCAACCTTTAGTGCGGTGCTCAACACAATTTAATGGAAAGTACGGATGTGGACTATGCCTTCATCGTGGTATTCAAATAAAAAAAGGAAAGAGCTCTGTAAATGTGTATCCAATAATCAACCATAATTTATTTTGAGTTGGATTAAGAACACACGAAGACACGTTATCTGATGCTATAAATAAATCAAATGGACTTAAACAACGCTCAATTCTTTGCGACATTCCAAAATATAATATAATAAATAACTTAAATGTTGATTGGAAGCACTGCGTTGCACTTGGAGTATGTCGCCAGTTTGCAAATTTGTGGTTTGATTCAAAACATCACAATGATTTATTTTATTTTGGAAAAAAATACGACAAATAGACTCACTTCTACTTTCCTATTCCCCCACACTGGATATTTCCAGAACTACGCGTCCTATGTCAGATAGAGTCCATTGGAAAGCTCATGAATGGGTAATGTGGCTTATATGTTATAGCATTCCGACACTTAAAATATTATTTCCCAAAAACTATGTTTTTCACTGGTCTTTATTAGTAGAAGGAATATCAATATTAATAAAACAATCTATAATGCGTTCGAAAATTGTATATGCACAAAACTGTTTAATTGAGTTCATAGGTGGCGTTGCGCACTTATATGGAATCGAACACGTTAGCTTTAATATTCATCTATTAGCTCATCTACCAAATAGTGTTCTAAGTTGGAGACCGCTATGGACACAAAGTGCATTTATCTATGAAGATTTTAACCAAACGCTTAAGAATTATGTGAAAAGCTCAAAAAGGAGTTGCAATGCAAATATGTGATTCATTTCGTTTAAAATGTACAATAGAGAGAGTACTTAGAACGAGTGATAAATATTTAAACACACAGCAAAAATTTTACATTAACAAATTATTGGGCCGAGAAGTTAAACCAATCTCTCACATAAATATTGGAGGTGTGGATGTATTAGGAAAAGTATTGAAATGGAGTAAAATATCTAGATCCAAATATTTATTATTTAGACAATTAAATATTAAAATTGATAGCAATACAATCTTTTGGGAATTTCATCGATGTATTTTAAATCACGAAATTATTTACAGCAAAATGTATAAAAATCAAAATTATTCTAATTCGAAACTAAGACGTGTTAATTATAATGTAATCCTTAAAAATGGTAATATCTTCGAAATATCATCATTTCTAAATATAACTAATAATGAAGAAATGCAAACATGTATGTTAGGAAACTATTTCGAAATTATACGTAAGCCGTTAATAAATAATCTGAAATTAAAACATTTAATTTTCCTAAATAAAAAAATTGAAAAATTATCTGCTGTATATATAGAAGAAATTGAAAGTAAAATTGTAATTTTGGAAATAAATGATTTAAAAATAGGCTATGTACATCCTTGTCGAAATGAGCTTTTATCTTAAATTTAATAATATGTATTATCGTTTTGTAAATATTTTAAATATAATTATTTGTTTGCGTTATGTATTAGAGAAATTTAATTTTTTTAAATTTATAATTTATATTATAATGGTTGTATTTTATAATAAAATAAACATTGTAAATAAACAAAGAATATCATCATATTAATATAATAATTCTGTTTGTTCGTTTGTACGTTTGTTCCGCTTCTCCGTCTAAACGGCTGATCCGATTTAATTGAAATTTTTACCAAAGATGCGGTATGGTCTGGAAGGAATGATAGGCTATATATGGGCGGGATTGGACAAATAGGCGTGGCATCTCCCATACAACCTAAATTTCCAATACGATATAACTCGGCACTTTCACCAGCTACGAACATGAAACATAAAACTCAAATACAAAAAAAAAAAATTAAAATCAAAAAAGCAAAAGCACAAAACAAAAGCAAAAATACAAAAACAAAAGCAATCACATAAAACCACAATCCAAACTAAATGAAAAACAAACAAAAAAGAAAGAAAAAGAAAAACAAACTCACCACACTAAAACTAACCAAACTAAAACTCACCACACTAAAATTCACCCTTAAATTCACCACACTAAAACCCACCACACTAAAATTCACCACACTTAAACTCACCACACTTAAATTCACCACACTAAAACTCACCACACTAAAACCCACCACACTAAAATTTCACCACACTAAAACTTATCACACTAAATTTTACCACACTAAAACTCACCACACTAAAATTTCACCACATTAAAAGCAAGGATTGAAACCGTAACCGAAACCGATATCCATTTAAAACCGTTTCATTTTTAAAACCGAAACCGAAACCGTAACCGAAACCGTAACCGAAACCGTTATACGAAAATCTGAAATAAACCGATATCCAAAACCGATATAAACGGTTTTGGTTTTATACCGGTTTAAAACGGTTTTTAAAAAAGTACAAAAAGAAACAGAAAAACTTATTTTATTTTATATAGAAGATCTTAAGTAAAATGTCATTAATTAAAATTTGGAGTTCCCAAAATAAATATTTTTGGTTGTACAAAAATTCACATGTTGTTTTTTGAGAAACGATATTTCCAAAACAACGGTATTTGGTCTAAAATTTGTTTTTTGTTTCATTAATCGAATTAACAACAAAACACCAGCAACTCCAAGCAAAATTTTTACGTTAAAAAATGATTCAAATTTTAATAATATTGTTTTTTCTTTATTTTATTAGTAAAATATATAGGGGAGCTTGGGGTAAAGTGGAACAAGTTTTGAAAAGTTCATTTGAATATTTTTTAAATTCTTTTAAAGGATCTATTCAATAGAATACCATTTATAAGTCTTCTAATGGATTTTTGACTGATGTTTCAAAACAGCTCAATTTCGGACATAAACAAAACAATGGTAATGCAAGAAAAATGTAAAAAAAAGTTTCAAATTATTAACATCTCAGTAACTATTTAAGGAAATACGAAAAATTAAGTGCAAGTTCGACAAGTTTAAACATTTCAAGTATAAGGCAGATATTTGTTTACATTAGTGATGATTAAAAATTTCTTGCTCTTGCATTTTTTGGAACGAGAACAAGATCGAGATTTTGCAAAAAAAAAGAACAAGAGCAAGTGCAAGACTAAGACCGCAAGAAAAGGTTGACTCTTGCGTTTTTTATGATTTTAATGTATTTATTACGTTTTTAAGGTAATAATGATATACAAAATAATTCATGATATTACTAAATATTGAACAACGAGTAACAATGGAAAGCGTGCAAAATATTTATGAACGTGAACATTAATGAAGATGTGTGTTTTTTTTTTGTTTTTGTCAATTCTAAAGAATATAAGCATCTTAAAAATAACGCCTGTGAAGCACTTTTGAAGCGGTAAATAGCTTTAAAAGTGCTTCAAAACTCGCTTCAAAAGTCGCTTCAAAAAGATTAAACAGACAAAACAATGTTTTTCTCTTTTCTTCGCTACGCTTGTTCGTACATCGATTTTGCATATGCACTGTGCTATGCACATTATTATTTTTGTGCACCAACAACAAAAATGCGAATAAAACAGCATCCAAGCTTTTGATAGAATTTTTGGCGGGAAATTTTTTGTACCACAAGAGAACTCGTTGTTGTTGCCAACTAGAGAGCTGTACTAGATACATACATGTAGTGTGGTGCCATGCGACTGTTCGTTGTCATGCGTCTGTCTGTTGTCATGCGTCTGTTTGTTGCCATGCGATGATACGGGATAGCAACGAAGAGTTGTCGTTGTGAAAGTGTGTGTATAATAATCGTAATCTTTATTGTTATATTCTCTTCTATCTGTTAGTATTCGCTTTGTAGCGTTAGAGTTTGTGTTCGCATGGTGTTCGCAAAGAAAAATGTTACTATGCAAGATATTATTTGAGTTCTCTTGACATACGGTATGTGTAGCATACGGATTTTTTAATCTGTGACGAAAACAGATATATGCCTATACGAAATATTCCTTATATTTATTGTATTGTTGAACGAAAAGTCACCAAACACATTTTTATGAAAAACTTAATTTTCGAGTTTGTTGATTAATATTATAAAAAGTAATTGATGCATTTTTAAAGATTTACATTTTCTTATCAATTGACAGATACATAAAGAAGTTTGTAAAAAAATATTTAGCATTTTGAAAATGTATTTGGTGACTTTTCGTTCATTTTATTATGGCCTTGAGATTTTAAATTGTCTCGTCAACATCACTTGATTTATACAATTATTTTTTATTAGTTAATTCTTGTTAAAATATAATTCAAATTTTTAGGTTACTGGATTTTTTTTATTTGTTAGTAAAATGTTGAAGAAATTGAAAAAATATGGAAAATAAGTAACTTAAATACAATTAGTGTTCAAATTCTATTCGTTTTCATAATTAATATGCAGTTTAAGATATTTGTCTTCGATCTTTTATTTAAAATTTAAAAGATTAAGATTACCATTTCTTGCCTTGCTCTTGCAAATGATCATCACTAGTTTACATATATTGCAGTTCACATAATTGTTGAAATTTAATTTCTTTGGCTTTTATGGATGAAAATTGTACAAAATTCTTCTTTGCAATTCAGATCATATCTCAGGTGAAGTCAAAATGTTGCTTTTCATTGGTTTGTGGTCACGAAATTTAAAATTAATTTTTTTTCTTGGCGTAATCAATTAAATAATTCATATAACACAATATTTTTACTAAAATAACAACAAACATTGTTTAAATTACGTTTTCCACTTTACCCCAATATCATAATTTGAACATAATTCAGCACCATATAAAAAATGTAAAATTATTTGATAAATATGGAAATAAAGAAAATTTATACAAAAACCGAAATCAAAACCGAAACCGTAACTTGGAACCGGTATACCGAAACCGTTTCGTTACAAAAACTTAAAACCGAAGCCGTAACCGAAACCGAAACGCAGAAAAAACCGAAATCGAAACCGTTATTCGTTTAGGTTTCAATCCTTGATTAAAACTCACCACACTTATACTCACCACACTAAAATTCACCTCACTCAAATGTCGCCACACTAAAACTCACCGCACTAAAATTCACTACACTAAAACTCACCTCAATAAAATTCATCACATTAAAATTCATCACACTAAAACTCACCAAAATAAAATTCACCACACTAAAACACGCCACACTAAAACACGCCACATTAAAATTCACCACACTAAAACCAACCACACTATAATTCACCATACTAAAACTCACCACACTAAAAATCACCACACTTAAACTCACCACACCAAAACTAACCACACTAAAACTCACCACATTAAAACCCACCACACTAAAACTTCTACTGGGAAAAACTCTACGGGGAAAAACTCTACGGGAAAGCGTTCTATATATATTTTACGGGGAAGATTTCTACTGGGAATAATTCAGCGGAGAAGAGCAGTCTGAGAAAGAATTGTCTTTGAGAAAAGTTGTTTTGGCGGAGAATTATTATTTGGTTACCACATTTTTAAAACCAATAAAAAAAAACTTCAACAGCTAAGCACGGGCACCTCATATAAATAATAAAATGTTTTTTATATTAATAAAATCGCTCCATATCTTTGAATTCAGAAAATCTTGGCACGAGTCGTGCACGGGTCCAGCTAGTAATGAATAATTTGCATTTACTAATTACACAGTTCCTCAAAAATCCAACGTCTCCTAACAAAGTAGCAGAACTAGGACAACAGATTCCAGATTCCATTAAAATATACATATGTGTATCGGATTTTTAAAGTTTATGGCAATGTTTGTCTTTAATCATTTTCAAAAATATCGAATTTAAGTGTATATTAAGATATATCTAAAACATAGTAATTCATCTTATTTTTAGATCAGATATAGTTCATCTTCACACTAGTTAAACTAGGACCATTTTTGTGCACTTTTCTATAAAAACAAATTTTCAAATAATGGTCAATTAGACCCAAAGAAATTAATTTAGACGATTAAAATCTTTAGAAAAATAATTCCCTGGAAATTTTACTATAGGCCATTGAACACCTGAAAAGTCATTATACACATATATTTTTACATATAGACCAACAAATTTAATAACATATATTTTAACATATATAATAACATATATAATAAAATATATAATAACATATAAAATACCATATATTTTAACATATATATATATAACTTTTATATTTTTTTCATGAATTTAAACATATAATTTAGTATATATATGCTGTTTTTGGTGCATTATATATGGCCACTTATTTTAACATATATGTTTTTACATATATAAGAAAATGAGAAGGCGTTAGAGGGTTTAAATCTGTATCAGATATACAACAAAGAGGACGACTATTTAAAATCGCTTCAATTTGAGTGAGGACCGTGTATATTTCCTCAAACGTTAGAAGTATGCCACCAACAACACGACGTAAATGCAATTTTACAGATCGTACGCCTGAACCCCAGAGACTTCCGAAGTGAGGTGCGGAGGGCGGTATGAAGTGCCAAGTTGTGCCATTCTTAGCCAATGAAGATAATATATCAGCGTTTGTGGTTTCGTTCTGCAAACAATTTTTTTCATATCATTTAATATTTGTCGAACTCCTTGGTAATTAGTGACATTGTCGGTGTAAAGATTACTGCATTTACCGCTACGACTTGTAAATCTTTTAAAAGCAGCGATAAATGCGTCTGCACTTAGATCGCTCACCAACTCCAGATGTATCGCTTTAGTAGACATGCAAATGAAAAGACAAATATATGCCTTGCATATTCTGGGACGTTTGCACCTCGTCATTGTAATGTTTAGCGGATCTGCGAAATCAGAACCACTGTTCAAAAATGGTCGCGATTGTTGTACGCGAGCGGCAGGCAAGTTTGCCATTAATTGAACAGAAGTGTGGCGGCGAGAATAAAACAACGTTTACATTTAAATACGATCGATCGAACCAGATTGCGCGCTCATAAAATCCAAAAATGTTGACGAAGAATAACAAATAGCTCTGATGCTCCAACATGCATATAATTTTCATGCATATCCATTACAATGAGTTCGGTGATATGGTTACGGGGTAAAATGATAGGATGTTTGATATTAAATGACACTGACGAATTTTGAATTCTACCACCGACGCGAAGAAGTCCAACTGAGTCTATAAATGGAGGATGTTTTGAAAAAGAGTTCATATTATTTACTACACGATTTGATTCAAGAATTTCAAATGTTAATTCAAACGATTCCCTCTGAACACACTTAAGTAATTGAGCGCGAGCATGATACGAGGTATTGAGTTTAATATTTCTTCTGTTCGGTTGGAGACGAAAGTTTTCCAAGTACGAGGAGGAGCGGACAACCAATGATATATTCGAATATCCGACACATATTCGAATATCCGACACAAAAGCAATGCAACACAGAGTTCCATTCGTGGTATTGTCAACGCCTGAAGCGGAGCGACGCGAGATTTTGCAGCTACAATGTTGATCGAAGAATTGAATCTTTTAGCACGAGACACGCAGTAAATAACTGCTCCATAAGCCAATGTTGACGCATCGCAGATGCCATGTATTTCTACATCTGATGACAACGTGCAGATTTTTCTTGGAATAGAAAGTGTTTCAAAATATTTAATTGATCCTCGCAGATTTGTCCATTCTGTTACTATATGTGATGGTAGTGAGTCATCCCATGTTACATTCAATCACCACAGTTTTTGAAATAATATTTTCATTAATACTACTGAAGGTGCCATAGCAACCTCAGATAGGATTCGACGTTTAGTTACTTCGCCTGGCGTTACCTGCGCAACACGAAATAATAAGTATCTGAAATTGGATTCCAATAAAGACCAAGTATTTTTATTAAATTATTGTGTGGATCTTCGTTTTCTAGTTTGGCAACTTTGAAGTCTTCAATAGGTGTATCACTTACAACTTCTCTCGAATTTGAACTACATTTTTTAAGATCAAATCCACCTGTTTTTAATAACGCAACAAGCTCTCCTTTTAGACTGACAAGATCTTCTACTGACTCTGCTCCAGCCATGATATCGTCTACATAAACGTTTTTCAAAATTAGTTCAGATGCGCGTGGAACTATTTTTTCATTGTCGCTTGCAAGCTGTTGCAATACTCTAACAGACAAAAATGGAGCTGAAGCGGTACCGTATGTAACACTACAGACGATACGTTGGTAATTTCTGTGGTGATTAGCTATCCAAATTTGTCGAAACATTTTTACAATATCGGCTGTAAAAACATAAGAAAATTCTCGAAAGCGTAGTAAGACTCCAAAAAGATCATGTTGAATATATGGACCAATTAAAAGTGTATCATTTACCGATTTCCCAAACGAACCTTTAAAAGAACCATAAAAAACAAATCTCAATTTTGTTGTGCTGCTGTCTGGTTTAAGGACCGCATGGTGCGGCAAATAGTATTGCGGGTGATCTTCAATTTCATTCGCTGGCACAAGCTCCATGTGCCCAAGAGAAATATATTCGGACATAAATGCTGCATATTGGTTACGAAGTTCTAAATTTTTAGCAAACTTACGCTCCATGCTTTGGTGACGAGCTATAGCACCATTTAAAGTGTGTTCAAATATTGGTTTGGGTGTGTTAAATGGTAGGTCGACTACATACCTTCCATCAGCTGAATGAGAATAAGTATTGCGAAAAATAATTTCTGCAGGGTCATCATGACTTGAACTTGATTCTATAGTTTTACAGTAATCAATTTTCCAAAACCATTGTAACAATCTATCAACGTCAATTGATACTGTATAAGACGTAATACAGTTCCCTGAGGAGTCATTATCGAATTGTATACTAACGACCCAGCCAAACATGGAGTTATGTGCAAATAAATGAGGTGGTTCACTGCATACTTTTCCATCTGTCAACACTGACCAAACAACATCAGCACCCAGCAGCATATCAATTTTTTCCGAAGTGTTAAATTGAGGATCAGCCATATTGAGTTTAGATAAAATCTCCCAATTATTTATTGTAAAATTATGAGCTGGTATTTCAGCCGTTAGCAGAGGCTACGCCTAAAAAAAATAAACGTGCATTAGATCTCTGTAGACCTAATCGCTGTACACATGACTCAGTAACAAATGATACTTGCGAACCAGAATCGAAAAGAACCCGAATTTCGACAAATTTTCCAGATTGTTCTCTGACACGGACTTGCGCTGTAGGCAAAATGACTTGTGATCGAAGAGGATTTGAAACAATGTGATGACTAGCAACTGATTGTTCGACTGATGATGTAGGAGCTACCGAAGGACTTTGACGAATTTGTGAAGATAGAACTCTCGATGGCGTTGATATATCTGACGATGATTTCGAATTAAATAAAAAATTGGTAGCAATCCCCGTAGGATGCACTAGAGTATTATGACGAGCATTACATACACGACAACGAAATGAAGACTTGCATCTCAACAGAGACCCTGTTTGAGGCAGTTGAAACATAGCGAATTAAACTTGACAAATTTCCGACGGCAATCAATCGCGTATGCACTCATCGGCCCATAACCCCGCGACGAGATGAAGTCTATCGTATCGTTCTTCAAGCTTGTCCCACGCATCGAGATAAAACTCGACGAAGGACCAAATTTTGTATGGTTAAGAATAATTGGTACAAAAAAAAAAAAAAAACAATAATCAAAATATGTGGACTGTACTTAAATTATTTATTAGACCTTTCTAAACACGTTATAAATTTTAAAATGATGTTGTTTAGCTCGCTTCACAAAAGACAGTTTAACAGTTTAGCATAGACATTGTCTACAAGAGCTCGAGGTTTATGCTGCCGCTTTGTTTAAAAAAAATCAATTGCATATTGTTCAAATAATAACAACTTCTCGCACTAGCGAAACAAGTCGGCACATTAACAATTGCTTTGCAAAAAAAATGCAGAAACGCATGCATTGAACAAATTATGGCCCCAACTCAATAATAATAAGCAGTAATAATTGTAGGTACATACTGTACAATAGCAAAAAAAAAAACTATAAACAACAATACGAGAAACAATATGTAGCAATATGTATGCGTTTTAATATAATATAATAAGAGTTGCGAGTTAGGGTTCTAGGCTGTAATGTTCCAAAACAGATCTTTTTGATCGTTTTGTTCTTTTTGATCTTTTCGATTTTTCTGATCTTTTCGATCCTTTTGATCTTTTCGATCCTTTTGATCTTTTCGATCACTCTGATCTTTTCGATATTTCTATCTTTTTGATCTGTTTGATCTTTTCGATCTTTCTGCTCTTTTCGATCTTTTTGATGTTTTCGATCTCTCTGATCTTTTCGATCTTTTTGATATTTTTGATATTTTTGATCTTTTTGATCTTTTTGATCTTTTTGATCTTTTTGATCTTTTTGATCCATTCGACCTTTCGATCTTTCCGATCTTTTCGATCTTTTCGATCTTTTCGATCTTATTGATCTTTTTGATCTTTTTGATCTTTTTGATCTTTTTGATCTTTTCGATCCATTCGATCTTTTCGAACTTTTCGATCTTTCCGATCTTTTCGATCCTTTTGATCTTTTAGATCTTTTAAATCTTTTCGATATTTTTGATCTTATTGATCTTTTTGATCTTTTTGATCTTTTCGATCCATTCGATCTTTTCGATCTTTTCGATCTTTTCGATCTTTTCGATCCTTTTGATCTTTTAGATCTTTTTAATCTTTTCGATCTTTTCGATCTTTTCGATCTTTTTGATCTTTTCGATCATATTGATTTTTTTGATCTTTTCGATCATATTGATCTTTTTGATCTTTTTGATGTTTTTGATCTTTTTGATCCATTCGATCTTTTCGATCTTTTCGAACTTTTCGAACTTTTCGATCTTTTCGATCCTTTTGATCTTTTAGATCATTTTAATCTTTTCGATATTTTGATCTTTTCGATCTTATTGATCTTTTTGACCTTTTTGATCTTTTCGATCTTTATGATCTTTTGATCTTTTGATCTTTTGATCTTTTGATCTTTTGATCTTTTGATCTTTTGATCTTTTGATCTTTTGATCTTTTGATCTTTTGATCTTTTGATCTTTTGATCTTTTGATCTTTTGATCTTTTGATCTTTTGATCTTTTTGATCTTTTTAATCTTTTCGATCTAATCGATCTTTTTGATGTTTTCCATCTTTTCGATCTTTATGATCTTTTCGATATTTTTGATCTTTTTGATCTTTTCGATCTTTTCGATCTTTTCGTTCTTTTCCTTCTTTTTGATCTTTTTGATCTTTTTGATCTTTTTGATCTTTTTGATCTTTTTGATCTTTTTGATCTTTTTAATCTTTGTGATCTTTTTGATATTTTTGATCTTTTTGATCTTTTTGATCTTTTTGATCTTTTTGATCTTTTTGATCTGTTTGATCTTTTTTATCTTTTTGATTTTTTCGATCTTTTTGATCATTTCGATCTTTTCGATCTTTATGATCTTTTCGATCTTTTCGATCTTTTTGATCTTTTTGATCTTTTCGATCTTTTCGATCTTTTCGATCTTTTCGTTCTTTTCGTTCTTTTTGATCTTTTTGATCTTTTTGATCTTTTTGATCCTTGATCTTTTTGATCTTTTTAATCTTTGTGATCTTTTTGATATTTTTGATCTTTTTGATCTTTTTGATCTTTTTGATCTTTTTGATCTTTTCGATCTTTTCGATCTTTTCGATCTTTTCGTTCTTTTCGTTCTTTTTGATCTTTTTGATCTTTTTGATCTTTTTGATTATTTCGGAGAATAACTCTTGCCAACAGGTGCTACTTTGGGCTCAGTAGGCAATTGAGAAGCAGAGCCCTCTCTCGCCGGACAAAAATAACGCTCTACAAGTCACTCATCGTGCCCGTCCTACTTTATGGTGCAGAAACATGGACGCTGGCCACCACCGATGAGAGAGTACTTTTCGTTCTTTTTGATCTTTTTGATCTTTTTAATCTTTGTGATCTTTTTGATATTTTTGATCTTTTTGATCTTTTTGATCTTTTTGATCTTTTTGATCTTTTTGATCTTTTTGATCTGTTTGATCTTTTTGATCTTTTTGATTTTTTCGATCTTTTTGATCATTTCGATCTTTTCGATCTTTATGATCTTTTCGATCTTTTTGATCTTTTTGATCTTTTCGATCTTTTCGATCTTTTCGATCTTTTCGTTCTTTTCGTTCTTTTTGATCTTTTTGATCTTTTTGATCTTTTTGATCTTTTTAATCTTTGTGATCTTTTTGATATTTTTGATCTTTTTGATCTTTTTGATCTTTTTGATCTTTTTGATCTTTTTGATGTTTTTGATCTTTTTGATCCATTCGATCTTTTCGATCTTTTCGAACTTTTCGAACTTTTCGATCTTTTCGATCCTTTTGATCTTTTAGATCATTTTAATCTTTTCGATATTTTTGATCTTTTCGATCTTTTCGATCTTATTGATCTTTTTGACCTTTTTGATCTTTTCGATCTTTATGATCTTTTGATCTTTTGATCTTTTGATCTTTTGATCTTTTGATCTTTTGATCTTTTGATATTTTGATCTTTTTGATCTTTTTAATCTTTTCGATCTAATCGATCTTTTTGATGTTTTCCATCTTTTCGATCTTTATGATCTTTTCGATCTTTTTGATCTTTTTGATCTTTTCGATCTTTTCGATCTTTTCGGTCTTTTCGTTCTTTTTGATCTTTTTGATCTTTTTGATCTTTTTGATCTTTTTGATCTTTTTGATCTTTTTGATCTTTTTGATCTTTTTGATCTTTTTGATCTTTTTGATCTTTTTGATCTTTTTAATCTTTGTGATCTTTTTGATATTTTTGATCTTTTTGATCTTTTTGATCTTTTTGATTTTTTTGATCTTTTTGATCTTTTTGATCTTTTTGATCTGTTTGATCTTTTTGATCTTTTTGATTTTTTTTCGATCTTTTTGATCATTTCGATCTTTTCGATCTTTATGATCTTTTCGATCTTTTCGATCTTTTTGATCTTTTTGATCTTTTCGATCTTTTCGATCTTTTCGATCTTTTCGTTCTTTTCGTTCTTTTTGATCTTTTTGATCTTTTTGATCTTTTTGATCTTTTTAATCTTTGTGATCTTTTTGATATTTTTGATCTTTTTGATCTTTTTGATCTTTTTGATCTTTTTGATCTTTTTGATCTTTTTGATCTTTTTGATCTTTTTGATGTGTTTGATCTTTTTGATCTTTTTGATCTTTTTGATTATTTCGGAGAATAACTCTTGCCAACAGGTGCTACTTTGGGCTCAGTAGGCAATTGAGAAGCAGAGCCCTCTCTCGCCGGACAAAAATAACGCTCTACAAGTCACTCATCGTGCCCGTCCTACTTTATGGTGCAGAAACATGGACGCTGGCCACCACCGATGAGAGAGTACTGGGAGCGTTCGAGAGAAAGATTCTCCGTAAAATCTTTGGCCCTATCTGCTTTGCTAACGAGTATCGAATCAGGATGAACCACGAGCTGTATGAGTTATTCGACGACATTGACATAGTCAAGCGCATCAAGATCCAGCGGCTTCGCTGGCTAGGTCATGTCGAACGAATGGATGAAAACACTCCAGCCAAGAAGGTGCTTGAATCGAAACTCGAAGGTGGACAGCGTAGAAGAGGGAGTCCAAATCTGCGTTGGAAAGACCAAGTTGAGGACAACCTGGCAACGCTTGGTATTTCTAACTGGCGTCAGCGCGCGCAAAGCAAAAAAACCGACCAAAACCGACCCACGGTTGTAAGGGCCATTTAAGTAAGTAAGTAAGTAAGATCATTTCGATCTTTTTGATCATTTTTATCTTTTGAAGGCAATTCCGCCCACATGAAATAGTCATCCTGGACATGTCCAGCAGCACCTCATCCTTCAATTGACATGTTCAAAATCATTTTTTGTGATATTTCAAAACATTTTTATATTTTAAAAATTTGTCCATTGGACATGTCCAGTGGACATGTCCAAAATCATTTTTATAACATTTCAAAAAATAATGAAAAAAAATAAATTTTTGTCCAAGGTCATCATGGACACGTTCAGGAGCACCTCATCCTCCAGTGGACATGTCCAAAATCATTTTTATAACATTTCAAAAAATAATGAAAAAAAAAATTGTCCAAGGTTATCATGGACATGGCCAGGAGCACCTCATCCTCCAGTGGACATGTCCAAAATCATTTTTATGAAAAAAAAAAATTGTTTGTCCAGGGTCATCAAGGACAGGTCCAGGAGCACCTCATCAACCAGTGTGCATGTTCAAAATCATTTTAATAACATTTCAAAAAATAATGAAAAAACATTTTTTTTTGTCCAAAGTCATCATGGACATGTCCAGGACGTGTCCAGGAGCTCCTTATCATCCAGTGGACATGTTCAAAATCATTTTTATAACATTTCAAAAAATGATGAAAAAAAAAAATTTGTCCAAGGTCATCCTGGACATGTCTAGGAGCACCTCATTCTGCAGTGGTCATGCCCAAATCATTTTTATAACATTTCAAAAAATAATAAAAAAAAATGTTTGTCCAAGATCATCATGGACACGTCCAGGAGCACCTCATGCTCCAGTGGACATGTCCAAAATCATTTTTATAACATTTCAAAAAATAATTAAAGAAAAAATGTTTGTCCAAGGTCATCCTGGACATGTCCAGGAGCACCTCTTCTTTCAATGGACATGTCGAAACCATTGTTCACTTATCATTCAGCAGCAATCGGATGTGTCCATTATCTCATTTTTCATCATATTTTTCTAATCATCATTTGTCTCAACATTTGTCTCATCATTTTTCTCATCATTTTTCTCATCATTTTTATCATCATTTTTTTCATCTTTTCTCAGCATTTTTCTCATCATTTTATTCATCTTTTCTCATCATTTATTTTCATCTTCAAATGATAAGAATTCGCTACGTTCTGCTTTTTTCTCATCATCCTTTGATGAGAAAAATTGAAGATACAAATTATTTTCATCATCAATGATGAGTACTTTTGAAGAACCCCGCACGCGGTGTTTACCTTGACGTGGTGTGGGGGCTTAAGTTACAATGACTCAATAAGGCTAAGCTGACGGAAACATTTTAAAGTTTCTGGTAGGGTCACCCTTGTCAGACAGGCTTGTGATGAGTAATGAACTAAATACTACAAAAGTCTTTTCTTGGGGTGGCAGACTCTAATGAAACTCTACACCACCGCGATGGGTCAACATAAAGATTTAACTATTCCAGGTGGTACCCACAAAAGTGGCTATCCACCCGCTTCGGTGGCTGAGGCAAGGATTCTGGAGGCCTCAATCCACGAAACCAATCATGGTACGATGAACCTGTCTGCTCCTGTAGCAGGGGTTCATTGTGCCCCTCCACCTCCCAAATTTATGAGACAGCTAGGAATCTAGAGGAGGATAACGATAACGCAGTGGTTTCCATAGAGGAAAGTGTCGGTTCGGCTATGCCTACGACTAATCCTCCACTGTATGGCTGCTCGACGTGTTGTTTCCTCTCAGGGCTCCTTTCTGTCACGTATTTGGAAACATGGGTCGATCGAAGGAAAGTGGTGTCTTACCAGCATCTAATCCTAGAGAGACCGACGCCCAACTGGAAGCTAAACTTCCATTGGAGACCGAACCAGATCTCTGAATACGGATGTCAGGTTATCCGATGCCCAGGTGAGTAGGAGTAACTCCCAGAACTCGACAGTTTCCAGTGATATTGCTTCCACAAGCAAGAGCACTGGCGCTTCATGTTCCGGATCGGCTGCGATGAGAAACGAGTTAATTATCCTATCATGATATTTACTCAGATCAATCTGCAACATTCTAAAGCTGCTACCGCTTTACTAGGTAAGCGGCTCTCTATGTTGCATACTTTACCTCACATTACAGCCATTCAATAATCATGGGTGTATAACAAACGCATCTGTGGTCTTAGTGAACTACGTGGTGAAACCAAACTATACGATGAGCAAGCCGCAAGGCCTAGAAGCTGTCTTATAGTATCGAAACACTGTAACGAACTTTCCAGGGTATGTTCAGCGGCGTCCAGGGTTCGTACAAAAAATTCAACTTTTGCTTGGCTTCGGTATATTACTTTATTATCTTGTAAATTTAAATTATTTATTGTTTTGGTGGGAATCGTTATTCCTCTCGATGTACTTGGTTATTTTTCTCGGTGCACTATGGGAATGGCTGTTCCTCTCAATGCTTATGGGAATTGTTATTCCTTTAAGTGTACTAGGTTATTTTTCTCGGTGTACTATGGGAATTGCTATTCCTCTCAATGCTTATGGGAATTGTTATTCCTCTAAGTGTACTAGGGGAATTGGTATTCCTCTTGAGCCGGCTTTTACTGTTGGGAATTGATCTTCCTCGGAGGCCTGGATTAGACTATTTTATGTTGCACAAAGACGCTCCTTTTATACACCCCAGCTAGTAAATGCTGCTGCAGTCGTGCATCTCGTTGTAGTCTTCGTGTAGTGTTGCTCGTTGTACTGGCAGCATCGTAAGCAGCAACAGTATGCAGCATTTATGTTATTGTTGTTGCTGTATCATTTGATTTATGCTTGTGTATGCGCTTCGTGTGTGTTTCATGTTGCAACCAGCATCAAACATGCTGTGATGCATGATGTGTTGCATGCTGCATTGTATGACGCAGTGGCGTTGTATGACGTAGTGGCGTTGTATAATGCAGTTTATTTAAATATTTAATAATTATTAAAAATACATATATATATAAAGGCATATAAATACATATATACATATATATGAGTGTGCGGCAAATTTGTGCTCGACAAATTTGTCTCGCTACACTTCTTCCCCTTTTACGGGATGCAGACTCGTATGGCCCTGCCGCGAGTAATTTTAACGCGGTACCGGATGCAATCAACAATGCGTGAGAACATGCATGCTTGATGTTTGCCCTTAGAGTTGCATGCTGCATATATGCTATGCGCTAGTGAGTCTGGAATCGGTCTCTCATTAATTAAGATGGGGGGGTACCTTGTGTAGTCCGTGGGGTCCTTAGGGCTATTAGCGTTGTGCGGCAAGCATTGACCCGTTGGAACGTTATTGACCGTAAAGGAGCCCTTTGTAAAGGAGCCCTTTGTAAAGGAGTCGTTGTTTTTGTTACTACCGCTGCTACTACTGCTGCTGCTGCTGCTGCTTGAAGATTGACTGCTGGAGCATATTTGGCCAATCAACAAATTTTGTTTCTTTGTGGCAATTACCCGGTAGGTTTAATTGCGAAATTCTTTGATTTCATTAAGATGTGCCTGACGAGGCCGTGTATCTCCTTCCTTCCTGATAGTAACTATTACTAGCGATATAAATCCCTCTAAGCGATATGGCTCGTCGAATTTAGGTGCTAATTTTGCAGCTAAATTGTCGATCGCTTTTGATAGATGGTGTTGCTTGACAAGCACCAACTGTCCCACTGTTGGCTTCCATTGGCGTCTTCGCAAATTGTAGTGAAGCGCCTGATCCTTTGCGGCTCGCTCCATGTTGTGGCGTACTATCGTGAAGGCCTTATTTAAATGGTTGGCCCTCTGCCTGGTGTCTTCATTTTCTCTTCCTGAACCAAATGTTTTTTCATCAAAGAGTGTTCCCGGTAATCGTGGTTCGTGACCCAAAACTAAAAATGCGGGGCTGTATCCGGTCGTCGCCGAGATACTTGTATTTATCGCTAATGTAAATTCGGGAAAAATGTCATCCCATGTGTTGTGTTAATTTTTCGTGAACTGTGCTATCATAGTTTTCACGGTGCGGTTTATTCGTTCGGTAGGGTTTTCTTGGGGGGTGTAAGGGGCAGGGAATTGGTGTCGAACTCCCAAATCGTCCAGAAATCTTTTGAAGTCACGGCTGGTGAATTGTGAGCCGTTATCGGTTATCAAGATTTTTGGAACACCGAACCGAGCTAAAATGTTTTCACGAAAAGCTTTGATTAGTCCTTTGCTGGTGGCTTTTCGCATTGGTATTACTTCTGTCCATTTGCTAAATTGTTCGATGAACACTAATAGGGTTGTATTTCCGTGTTTAGATCTGGGTAAGGGTCCTACAAAATCTGCGCATAGTATTTCCCAAGATTCTTCCGCTATTTTTGATAGCATGTGTCCGGCAGGCTTCTGCTGAATTGCTTTATAACGTTGGCAAGACGTGCAACGGCGTACATATAGGGTGATGTCTCGTGACATACCTGGCCAGTAGTATCTACACATGACTCGTGCCATGGTTTTCCTTATTCCAAGGTGACCTGCAGTAGGTTGGTTATGATTTTCTTTTAGTACTCTTTCTCGTAGTGTTGTAGGCACGCATAGTTTCCATGGGTACAAGTAGTCATTGCCAATGTATTTGGGTAGATGTCGATATAGTTGTGTGTCCTGTATTATATAAACTGGGAATTTTTCTGGGTTTTGTTGTACTTCTTTCATTTTCTTCGTTAGCCAGCGGCATTCTAATGTGGGTGTTGGCTCCATCGTAACCTTGGACAATGCTTCGATGGGTTGTCGTAATAATGCGTCCGCCACAACATTGTATTTTCCTCTTCGATATTGTACGTCGAAATTTGGACAATGCTTCGATGGGTTGTCGTGATAATGCGTCCGCCACGACATTGTATTTTCCTCTTCGATATTGTACGTCGAAACTGTAATGTTGTAGTTCCAAGGCCCAGCGCGCGATTCGTCCTGACGGACTTTCGATGTAGTTCAACCATTTAAGCGATAGGTGATCGGTGATGACCAAGAAGTGGTACCCCTCGAGGTAGGGTCGCATTTTCCGTATTGCCCACACTATAGCAAGGCATTCTTTCTCGGTGGGAGAATAATTTTTTTCTGCGCTATTTAAGTGACGACTGACATACGCGATTACTCGCTTAGCTCCGTCGATCTCCTGAGTCAGAACGGCCCCAAGGCCGTGGTTGCTAGCATCTGTCTGAAGAGTAAATTTTTGCGTAAAGTCAGGACAGGCTAGTACGGGTGCTTCTGTTAGCTTCGATTTAAGTGTGTCAAACGCACTTTGCTGCTCTTCTGTCCAGTTCCAGTGTTTTCCTTTCTTTAAAAGTTTTGTCAGTGGATGTGCTTTGTAGCAAAGTCGGGAACAAAGCGTCTGTACCAGGATGGCACCGTCTGAGCTCCCTGATATTTCGTGGCGGTTAGAGGACACGTATTGCTTCTACTTTGTCTGGATCCGTATGGATGCCGTGTTCACTGACCACATGGCCGAGATATTTGGTTTCTTTTTTTGAAAAATTCGCATTTTTCGATATTCATTTTCAGGTTGGCCATGCGCAATCGTCAAAATACTTCCCGCAGCATATTTTTGTGTTCTTCTAGGGATCCTGAGGTGACAATGATGTCATATAGGTACGCGAACACGTGTGGTTCTAACTCTGGACCAATTACTTGATCTAGTGCTCTTTGAAAAGTTGCAGGGGCCGAGTGTAGCCCAAATGGCATTACTGGCCATTGGTACAGCCCGCGTCCACGTACGGTAAAGGCTGTATATTGTTTGCTATTTTCCTCCATCGGGATTTGCCAGTATCCATTCTTTATGCCGATACTGCTTATAAATTTAGCATTGCGGAGGCGCTCCAGGATGTGGTGTATCCTAGGAAGTGGATAAGCATCAGGGATTGATCTAGCATTTAATTGGCGATAATCGATACATAGTCTCCATGTTCCAGTTTTCTTTTTCACCAGCACTATAGGAGCACTGTGAGGGCTGTGCGAGGGTTCAATACACCCCTTCTCGAGTAGTTCGTTTATCTCCTTGTGTATTATTTCCTGCATCACGGAATTTTAGGAAAATATCTTCGTTTGATGGGTCTGTCATCTTTCATAATTATTTTATGTGTGGTTAAAGCCGTGGTTACATGTATGTGTTTGAATTTATCTAATTCGTACTTTAAAAATAAATTGATTTCTTGGGTGTCGACTTCTGCTTGATAATTTCCTGATGATATATGTAGGGCTTTGTTTCCTCTATTGTTGAGACTTGTGCATGTGACTGGAGTCTGGTGATGTGGTTTATTTTGACCGTGGTTCAGCTGTAATGTTTGTCCACCGCAGATGAAAGTAATTCCTGCCTGTAGTATGAAATCCATTCCGAGTAATACGTGATCGTTCACGGTGGGCAGGATTAGAAATGTAATCCCACACGTAATATTCCCAAGAGTGACATGTTTCTCGAGAGTCTCTTTTACGATTCGGTGACTCCCGTCAGACATGCGTACAATGATTTCGCATGTTTTTATTTCACCTGAGTTTCCTATGCGGTTTGCTTCTGCTTGGCAAATAAAGCTTCTAGTTGCTCCGTCGATAGTTGCTGTTACCATATTTTCGCCCAGGGCAACGTTGGCGAAGATGTGGCGTTCGTCAAACTGCAATTTGTTTACTAGTTCAGAGGGTTTTGCGCTGGGGCTGCCGCCTGCCCTCCATCTTGGCGGAGTCCCTTGAAGTTTCCCACTCTACAGCATTCATTGGTGCGACGGCCCCTCCACAGTCCCAACAGAACAGGATTGAGGATTTCTGCACTCTCGTACTACATGACCATCTTGCCCACAATGATGGCATGCGGTTCTTAGGTTTATCCGGTTTCCTGTATTAGATGATAAAGTTCTGCGATGTTCCTCGCGACGCTGTTGTGGCATAAACCTGGGGGCATAATGTCTTTGTGTTTCTGTTCGGCGTGGTTCGGTTCGAATGTCTTCGAAAGCATTTGCTAAATCGATCAGTTCCTCAAAAGAGTTAAAATCTCTTTTCTTAATATAGAGCTGATATTCACGTGCAGAATTTCTAAAAATGCGATCTAGCTTTTGTTCTTCGGAGTAATTGGTCGGACGCATTAATTTTCTTAATGAAATGGCATAATCTTTAAATTTTTCATTGTTGCGTTGCTTACGCTGACGGATCTCCTCGTCCAGTCGCTCAAGGTATCGGTATGGTAGGAAAAAATTTAGGAAATCATTCCTAAAATTTGCCCATGAATGCCATCTTCGAGTAGTGATTTGATACCAAGTCAGAGCGTGGTCTCGTAGCAGCTGTGGCATTGTGCAAGGCATGTAGTTGACAGCGATACCGTTGACTTGCAGGCTGACGTATCGTTTTGATAGTCATCGAGGATTCTTGTGTTGGTTCTTAGCTCTGGTTCCCCAAGTACGTGGCTTGTTGTTGGATTGTTGGTGTTACCATTGAAGTTCGGCGTATGAACGACTGTCGTGGTCGTAGTTAGATTTGCGGGCACGTCCCACGGTATTGTTGACACTGGAGGTCTCGTGGGGAGTTGTAGTGTACTTAGTACTGGCGTCACTGTGAAGCGATGATGTGCGTACGTTGCTGCTGATGTTGAAGGCACATCAAGCTGTAGATATGAAGAAAGGTTTTCGGAAGATATTGATGCGTATGGTCGTGGTATAACTAGCGGGCTTGGAGATCGGTTTCTTGAGTGACGTGCTTCTAATTCTTCCAGACGCGTAATTACGGCCTCTTTGTGTTCTTCGTTTCTAATAAATGACGCGAGTGCGCGGCGTAGTTCTTCTACGTTTCCGGTGCTGTCGAGTCCAAATTCAGTTGTGTATGCGACGAGCTCTTCCTTGTGGAGCGTGCGTATCCACGAGGTGGTGACCATGTTGCTGAGCTTTTCTTTCAGTGTATTTAATTTTATTTTCAGTGTATGTACGTATTTATTTATTCACTCTTTTTTTTATTTTAATCCTCTTCGTTTCTGCTTTCGCTGAACCAGACAACTATGTGTTTATTGCAGATTGGACAATTCTGGGATTCTATATAATCGTTAAATCGATCCTCTCTCAATTCCTGAAGACAATCATCATCCTACAATAGAACTTACTATTCAACTGGAAAATAAATATACTACATCCGGGCAATCTAAACCCAAGTACTCTTTTTGTTTTAAGAAAACGAACTATATGAAATTGAACAAGCTAATCTCTGAGACTGACTGGAATTTTATCTATGAAGGCACTGATGTCGATTACGCAGTATTTCTCTTTAACAAAATTCTGCACAAATATTTTAAAACTTGTGTTCCGAGGCAACAACAATTGTCCAATTCCAATAGACCTTTATGGTTTACACCTGAATTGACAGGCTTAAAGAATCAAAAAGATAGACAATTTAAAAAATTTAAAAACAGCGGTAAATCCTACGATTATACTCGATATTCCCTTACTCGGTATAAATTCCATTCACTAAATAAACAGTGTTATAATAATTACATAAACCAGTTAAAATATAATATTAAAAGAAATCCAAAATCTTTCTACGACTTCATTAACGCGAAACGTAAAATATCTGCATTTCCGCCTAAAATGAAATTGAATGACCATGCCTCATCTAATGAGTTGGAAATAGCAAATATGTTTGCGAAATTCTTTAAATCTACGTATTCCACAAAGCAGTATAATAGCAATCTACAATATCCACACAGTATTCCTCAAGCAAACTTTATTAACATACCTGTTCTTGATCCAGAAACTATTTTATCATATTTAAAATCTATAAAGATTTCGAACTCTCCAGGCCCAGATAATATTCCTAGCTGTATACTAAAGTATTGTGCCAACACTTTGTGTTTTCCCCTTACTGGGATTTTCAAGTTGTCTTTAAGTAAAGGAATATTCCCTGACGTATGGAAAGAATCATACATAAAACCTTTATTCAAAAATGGCAGCAAATCGGATATTACTAATTACAGATGTATAGCTAAACTTAGCGCAATACCAAAAGTATTTGAACAAGTTTATTACAAACCAACTTTATCACAGTGTTAAACCGATAATATCATCAGCCCAACACGGTTTCATAAAAGGCAAATCTACCAGCACAAATCTTCTTGAATTTACATCAAAGGTTATACACGGTTTTACAAATGGTCTTCAAACTGATGTGATATATACGGATTTCAGTAAAGCATTTGATATTGTAAATCATGATTTGTTATTAGCAAAACTTGATATTATAGGATTTCCATCTATTCTTCTATTATGGATCAACTCTTATTTAAAAAGCAGAAGACAGAGAGTGCTTTTTTAAGAATACCATTTCTGATTTTATACCTGTCGCATCCGGAGTCCCCCAAGGGAGCCACCTAGGGCCACTATTTTTTATTCTTTTCATTAACGATCTTCCCTCTATTATAAGTCATAGCGAAATATTATTATATGCTGATGATGCCAAGCTTTATCTGTCATATAAAATTCCTGAGCATCACTTATACTTACAGGATGACCTATGCAAAGTGGTTGAGTGGTGCAACTATAATTGCCTTAAACTTAATATAAAAAAGTGCAAACAGATGACATTTACACGTAAAAAACATCATATAACCAGCTACGAAATTCTTGATTGCCCACTTGATTCAGTTACCGTATTTAACGACCTTGGTGTAACTATGGACTCGAAGCTACGTTTTCACACTCACATAAGCCATATGATAAACAAGGCAAAAGGAGTGCTAGGATTTATGAAACGTTGGGCAAAGGAATTTGATGATCCTTATACAACTAAATTATTATACACCTCACTTGTACGGCCAATACTGGAATATGCATCCGTAGTATGGAATCCCCATTACAATGTATATATCGATATGATTGAATCAGTGCAAAAGCAATTTTTACTATTCGCACTTAGAAATCTCCACTGGAATCCAAATATTAACCTTCCATCGTATGAGAGCAGACTTAAACTACTTCGCCTTCCAACTTTAAAAAGTAGACGAACAATGCTAAATGTAACATTTTTGCATAAACTTATAAACGGTGACATACATTCTATATATTTAATAAATACAACGACATTTAACATTCCATCCCGTACGTCTAGACATTATAAGCCTTTACGTCTATGTTTATGCAATACAAACTTCTCACAGAACAATCCGTTTCGTTGTATTTGTAATGACTTCAATAACCTATATCATCTTATATTACAATGTGACTCTACTGACATTTTAAAACAATTAATACTTGACCATTTAAATAAATAAACATACACTTAAATATGTGCCAGCTGATGATACTAAATCTGTAGCTGAATTGAATCACAGGACAGTCCGGACTGTTGCTGCCGGTCACCATGTCCGTACGATACACGGACGAGCCTCTCGGTCCGTTGGGCGGGTATGTGGGATCGCAGGGATTCGTCGAAAAAAAAAAAAAAAAAAAAAGCAGTCCAGATGAAAATTATGACTGCACAGTGTAGTTACAATTAGTTCACTTTGTTTAATCTGGTTGTTGCAAATCTTGCAGGTTATATGTTGAGGACTTGACGTGTCCATTTGAATATATAGTTTTTCTATTAATTATCTGCTTTGCGATGTCTCTGCTGGGGCGCGATTTGTAACGAACTTTCCAGGGTATGTTCAGCGGCGTCCAGGGTTCGTACAAAAAATTCAACATTTGCTTGGCTTCGGTATATTACTTTATTATCTTGTAAATTCAAATTATTTATTGTTTTTTTGGGAATCGTTATTCCTCTCGATGTACTTGGTTATTTTTCTCGGTGCACTAAGGGAATGGCTATTCCTCCCAATGCTATCCAATACGCAGTGGCCTCTTTTGATGGCTTCAAGTCACCTGGGCCGGATGGCATCTACCCAGTCATGCTACCCAATTGCTATTATGCCTAAAGAAGATTTTTAGAGCAAGTCTCGCATGAGCATTCATTCCGACATCCTGGCGTTTAGTTAAAGTAGCCTTCATTCCTAAAGTTGGAAGAGAAGACTATTCCATAGCTTCAGACCCATTAGTATGATGTCCTTTATACTAAAGTGTCTAGAAAGACTAGTTGAAATGCTCATCAGAAAAACATCGTTGTCAACGTACCCACTATCATCAAGACAACATGCCTACCAACGTGGAAAATCCTGTGAAACAGCATTGCAACATCTGGTTTGCCGGATCGAGCATGCTTTTCAGAGGTAGATGTACGTGATGGGCATATTTGGTGACATCGAGAGTGCTTTTGATAATGCGACTTTTGGTGGAATGTGTGACGCAGCTAGAAGGCATGGAATAGATGAAACATTGGTCAAATGGCTAAGGTCAATGCTAATGTTTAGGACCATCACCTCTGAGGCGGAGTGCGGTCAGTATATTATGGCAGGAGTAAATAGAGGTTGTCCTCAAATAGCTGTTCTCTCCCCCTGCTCTGGTGTATGCTGGTTGACTCTCTCCTCAACGATCTTGATGGACCAGGTGTCTATTCCCAGGCCTATGCAGACGATGTTGCCATTCTTGCAACAGGCTCAATGAGGTCAGTGTTAAAACACTAAACTCTTTGAAGCGAATTGACAGCTGGTGTACTGCAAACGGACTTTCCGTCAACCCTCACAAAACAGGGATTGTTCTCTTCACTAGGAAAAGAATAATGACAGGATTATCTCTACCAGTACTTAAGGGTGTCACTATTCCTCTGTCTAACGAATTAAAAAATCTGGGCTTAACTCTAGATAGTAAACAACTTTGAACAAAACATGTTGAAAATAAAATTTCGCGAGCATTGAATGCCTTCTGGCAATGCAGAGGAATTTTTGGGAAGACATGGGGACTAACGGCGAGCAAAACCTTTAGATTTACACGGCAATGATAAGACCGATGATATCATATGCATCGGTATTCTGGTGGAACAACAACTAGTCGCGAAAGTGCGTAACAACTAGTCTTGCCAAGATTCAGAGAACCGTGTGTCTGGGTGTTACGGGTGCCTTTCCCACTACACCTGGTCCAGCACAGAATGCAATCTTAAACCTACCACCACTTGACATCTTCATCAGAGGCGAAGCCATGAAAGGCTGCTGGAGACTAAAACGAGGTGGTTTCTTGTTTAATGGAATATCTCTGACATTGCACTTGACACTCCATTAGACACCTGTCTACTGGAGATGCCCTCTGATGCAATGATAACAGAAATATTACCAATACGAAATTTTGATTTTTAAAACCTGACATTCAAGACTGGCTAATGGCTGACTGTGCCAGGTAGAGGGTCACACCGCATTTTCACAGACGGATCCCGAACCGATCAGGGATCTGGTGCTGGAGTGTTTGTGGAATCGGTTGACCGCAGACTTCACTTCACCTTAGGCGACAATGCCTCGTTATTTCAAGCCGAAGTGTATGCCATACTTCTGGCTATGGACTACATTGCTTATAATAGATGGCAGAACAGAGCTATATCAGTTTACAGCGATAGTCAGGCTGCTCTTATGGCTTTAAACAACCCGGTCATCACATCCAAAATTGTACGTCAATGCAGATCACGTCTCAATTGTGTTGGTAAATACAATACACTGAAACTGATTTGGGTGCCGGGCCATAAAGGAGTTTCGGGCAATGAAACTCCTTTGCTGGATCTGAGGATAATCCATTTGGACAAGAACCTTTGCTTGGACTACCTGCATCTACGGGAAAATTCGTCATCAGCTCTTGGGTCGCCTCTGCACACAAGATCAGATGGCTGAATGAGACGAAATGCAGATTCTCGAAGCTCATGACACCGACGATAACCAAAAGATCGACCTCGTTTCTACTTTCCTTAAGTAGAAAGGAGTGTAGAAAACTGACGGGACTTCTAACGGGACACAAAGCATGTGAAAAACACATGAACGCAATCGGTCTAGCCTAAAGCGCCTTATGTTCTGCCTGCTACGAAGAAACTGGCACCACAGAGCACAAAAAAAACTTTTGAAGATGAGAATTATTTCGATAATTGAGCGATATATTTATTTTCATCAATGATGAAAAAATATATTTATCAGTAGTGAGCAAAAAACTCTCACCTTCTAGCATATCTACTTTAAGAGATATTGAAATATGAACAACCATACAAGAGTGATTTTTGGTCCATTTTTTGTAACTTTGAAGCACTTTATCTCTGGAATCTCTAGAGGTCAAAAAAAATAAAAAAAAATTGGTCAATGCATATCTCAATAAGCTTTATCAGCTACCCAAATTTCATTGAAATAGATGAAGGTGAGTTCCAACCGCTGGTCGATTTGTTGTGGAATGGTCAATATACGAATAATAGTTCATAAATAGAATAATTTTTTCCATATATATTATGAACGGTGTCTCAATTAACGGCGTTCATTCCATTTATGAATAATTTCTGTGTATGAGGAATAACCAACATAAGTTAAAATATATAATTAAATTCTAATTTTTGCTGATTTACACTAAAAAAAGTTTTTAAGAAGGTTTTTTCGATGTACTCTTTTGGAAGAGAGCCGACATCTAATTGACTGAAACCTCAGGTCATGGATAAGTTCTATTGAAAGTTTTTGAAGAAAGAACAACAAATTGAAAACACAACACAGGCAATGATCATACAGACCGTTTCGGAAACAGCCAAGTATCCTCATCAGTGATCTTTGTGTGATGGCGTTGTGATAACATCAAATGTTTCGTATATATGAACAATGCGTGGTTGGGATTTGAACTCATGTCGTCAGAAACGATGGGAGTTGGTCGACAAGCATGCTAGGTGTATGGCTACAGAACCACACAACCGTCACTCGTCTAATTTGCAGTTTTGTCTGTTCTATTTTTAGAACAGACTTTGTTGCAACAACGACGAATGGTGCCGAAGTCGATAGAACGAATGCATTTGAGTAACGCATCGGTTTTGTTTTCAATGTTGTTGCTATTAATTCGTGTTCCTCTTTTCGAAATGATTCATATTTCGGGCATATGCTTGTTGTTGGTATAACAACTTTCAGTGGAAGCACTGGAATAGCATTGCATATGTGAAACATGTCTGCTTATCACTGCAAACAACCACCGTGTATTTATTATTAGAAGGTTTTTTTTGATGTACTCTTTTGGAAGATAGCCGACATCTAATTGAATGAAAGCCCAGCCCAGGTCATGGCTAAGTTCTATTGAATGTTTTTGAAGAAACAACTACAATTTTTTTTTACAAATTTACCATGCAATGAACAGTGACGATCGTAAGAAGGATGATAGGTTAAATGGAAGGGGAAAGATGGAGTAGTGTTGGCCAATGTTTGTTTTGAAATTACCAATATCAAAAATGTCGGGAAAAACAGACGCAGGGAGATTGTTCCACAAACGTGTCGTGCGACTGAAGAACAAATGTTCTCTATAATGCGTGGTTCTGTTGAGAGTCGAGTGGACTAGGAAGGGGTGGGCTTGGTTTGATGCCCGAGTAGAACGAGAAAACACATGTTCTAGTGGAATCAGGCCATGTATTTCACTCAAACATACATGGCCAAATATATCGCACGTTGTTAAATTCGGTCCAGGAACACCAAATAGGATTTTGAAGCTCCTGCACAAATGTGTGAATTGAATCCCATTTTAGGTAGTGTAGACAGTGCGTAGGTCAGCCGGAGTGAAGTATGTTTTACACCGTTTTAAAAAACCGAGGCACTTGGCCGCTTCTTTCGACACATTAAATACGTAATCATTCCAACGGAGATCACATTGAATTGATATGCCCAGAACGTCAAGAACAGCTGACTGCGCAGTATCCACAGCACACATATTGAGAAGTTGCAGGGGTGAATCCATTCTTTTGTGGCATAACAGACAACATTGGGTCTTGCTGACATTTTATAATGAGTTTTAAAAACGAATGAACATTTTATTTTCCAATTTGAATATTTTAACAAAGCTAATAACAAAATCTTATTTTAATAAAAACATAAATGTACAGTAGAAAAACTTAAATGCTAATTCTTATATTAAGCATCCCCACTAGAATTTGCATTTATCAATCCTAGGAGGTTACAGCAATAATTATGTTAACTTAAAACTGAACCCTTTGTCAGTACGTCTGCCACCATATATTCCGTGCAGAGATATTCAATCAGCCGCTTCCGTTCGTCGACTAAGTCTCGCACAAAACGGTGTCGTATATGGATGTGCTTGGATCGACCGTGGTACATACCATTCTACGACAAGTTGATTGCGCTCTTGTTGTCACAATATAGGACCATCCTAAATTGTCCAGATATATTGAGCAGCTCCCTGAACAAGGCCGTCAGCCACAGAGCCTTTTGCGATGCGGATGGCAGAGCCATGTACTCTGCTTCTGTTGTAGACAGGTCCGCAGTCGGTTGCTTTTTTGATCCCCACGAAATGGAGCCGCCTTGGTGCTTGAAAACAAATCCAGTTACCGATTTTCGCGCATCGATATCGCTTGACCAGTCTGCATCTGAATAGCCTTCAAGTGTTCCTTTGTCATCACGACAAAACTCGATTTTCGCGCCTTTCATATCTTTCATGTAGCGCAGAATGCGATTCACAGCAGTCCAGTGCGACTTACTTGCGCTGCGTACATTATGCTGCCGATGACTTCCTGATATGGAACTGTCTTCATATATTCTCGCTTTTCTTCGGACGATGGACACAGCTCATTCGACAGTTTTTGATTGATGTCAATAGGCGTCGTAACCGGCTGCAGTCATCCATCTGAAATCGCTTCAGGACGTCCATGATGTAGCGTTCTTGATCGATCCATATCTTGCCATTAAGACGATCTCGCGTAATCTGCATACCAAGAATAAACTTTGCTTCGCCCAATTCTTTCATCTTGAAATGTTGCATAATGTTGTCCTTAATGTGCTTCTTATATGCAACATTGTTTGTGAATATAAGAATGTCATCCACATATATTGCCACGTACGTCATTTAATTCTGCTTTACTTTGTAGTAGATGCACGGAGATATCTTTGATTGACTCAATCCAATAATCTTCAGTGTCTTGTCCAGCTTTTGGTTCCAAACTATGCTCGCTTGCTTCAGTCCGTATAATGATTTTTTCAGTTTACAAACTTTTCCTCTCTGCACGGCATATCCCTCTGGATGCTTCATGAAGATCTCCTCATCTAGCTCACTTTGTGAAAAAGTGGTCACCATGTCAATTTCATCGATGTCGAGATCAAAACGGATAGCCAAGCTCAGCAGTAAGCGAATTGATGCATACCTTACTACTGGCGAAAACGATGCCATACCGCTGCGAGTAGCCTTTAATTACTAACCCCGTGTAGCGCTCTACGTTGCCGCTTCAGGCAACTGCACCAGCTCCCACGTATTATTCTCTTGCAATGAGCTAAACTCATCTGCCATCGCCGTTCTCCACTCGTCTGAATTACTGGATCTCAATGCTTCCTTTACAGTCTTGAGATCATAAGTTTCGAATTCACTGGCAACATAGGACACATTCCATCACGAACTGGTGGCTTTCGATCTCGTGGTGTTCTTCCTAGCTCTGTTGCAGGCGTTTCATCTCAAGCGTGTGCGATTCCAGCTTCTCTTGTTATCTCGATCCAGCGTTGGGTTTACGGCCAGTCCAAGCTTCTTCTGTCGTTATGTCCTTTAGACCTGCGCACTGTGTCCGGTTGAGGAGGTAAGCAGATGTGTACACCGCCTCTGCCCAGAATTTTTTCTACAATCCTGCGTCTATCAGCAAATAGCGCGCCTTTTCGATGATCGTCCGATTCATACGTTCGGCCATACCATTTTGTTCAGGCGTGTATGGAACAGTTGTCTGGTGCTGAATACCGAAACTTCTCACAATTTTCTTCATCTTTGAGTTGCAAAATTCTGTGCCGTTGTCGCTACGCAAAGCTTCAATACGCTTTCCAGACTGGTTTTCCTCCATATTCTTAAACTCGATGAATTTTTAACATACTTCATCCTCGCTTTTCAAAAAGTAAAAAAATACTTTTCGAGTGAAGTCATCGATAAAAGTTAGGATGTATCTGGAACCTGCATCGGCCCACGACGTCCTTGCAAGATCTAGGAATTTAGTTGCGCGCGTTCCTGTTTCGTTGAAAGGTTGCCGTGTGATCTTCGCTTTAACACACGTTACGCATTTTGCTTTCTCAACACCGCAGCTGATGCCACTAACCTCACCACTCACCATCTTCTTGAAAAATCTCGTTGCTCGCATGTCCAACTCGTTTGTGCCATAATTTGGAGTTCTCTTGTTCACGAGATACGCAAGCCGCTTGCTTACTAGCCACATTCAAGCGAAACATTCCGTTGACGTGATCAGCTGTTGCAATAACATCACCATCAGTGTTGGTTACTTTGCAACCATCATTGTTTAACAGAACTGTATGACCTTTGCTGACAATTTTCGACACTGACAACAAATTAGTACATAAGTCTGGCACATGCAGGACATCTTGGAATTCGACGTCACATGCTTCGGTTCAGTATCAAGAACAATATCAATATTTCCGACACCTTCAACATGCAGACTTGTTTTGTTGGCGATCATAACCTCCTGTTTGTTTGGAATTATCTTGCTCGTAAATTTCTTTTTGTCCGAGCACATATGCGATGATGCTCCAGAGTCCAAGTACCACACCGATTTCTTGATTACCGGAGCTGCAAACGATCCCAACATCGCATGACCCTGCTTCTTCTTGATTGAAGATTTCTTCTCTAGACAATTGGATGCGAAGTGTCCTAATCCTTGACAGTTGTAGCACTTCGGGCCTTTGTTATTTTTCTGGCTCTTTTTAAACTTTTAATGTCCAGAAAATGCAGCTTCGTCCTTTGTTGTCACGTATTTGACGTCTTACAGGAGTTTCATTTTTATTGCGTCGCCTGCAATCGACATTCCGGAGCTCTGTATGCCCATGATCATGGGCTTGTACTCGTCCGGCAGCCCTGCAAGCATCTTAGAATCTGCCCATTCATCGTCGATATTGAGACCAATACCAAGGAGCGCGTGTGCGTTGTTAAGCACCTTGTTAACGTAATCTTCAACGCTGCTAAATTCGCTCAGCTTAGTAGCGCAGAACTTCTGGATCAATCTAACTCTACGTACCAAACTTGAATCTTGATAAATTTTGGCAAACGTCTCCCAAATATCCTTCGCAGTTTTGCAGTCGCGAATATGCGTGTAATTGTTCTTTTCGACCAAAAGAATCAACTCGGATTTCGCCTCCACCAGTTTCTCAGCATTCTTCTCCGCCCAAGTACCGCCTTCCACAAATTACGCATTTAATAAAATGCTTCAACCGCAAATTTCCAATCCTGGAAATTCTAACTCCCGCGAAGCTTTTCAGTCTTGTGCTGCGTTGGTGCCATCACGATTCTAAATTTAACAATCACTAGTTACTTTTTTACACAAAAAGAAAGGCCTATAACCTTTTATAATGAGTTTTAAAAACGAATGAAAATTTTATTTTTCAATTTTTATATTTTAACAATGCTAATAACAAAATCTTATTTTTACAAAAACATAAATGTACAGTAGAAAAACTTAAATACTAATTCTTAAATTTTACATGGCATTTAAATTTACTCTTTTTGCAACACCACACTCGTAGATTGAGTTAAGGTCATTATAGATCGTGTGCGTCTTTTACTCTCAATCTCCAAAGAGTTTCGGCGCTTGTTGAACTAGTATAAATGATAAATGTTACTATCATCTGCAAAGGAATGAATTGGGTTCTGGGTCAATGACAGAAGGTCATTGATAAATACCAGAAATAGGGACGGGGATAGGACGAAACCCTGCGAAACTCAAGAATTGATTTTCTAAAAAAACACCATCCATCGCAACTCGTATAGAACGACCCTGGAGAAAACTCGATGAAACGAGGGTTTTATGCCACGCTCGATCAAAAGCCTTAGAAATATCAATAGTAACAGCCTTACTCTCCCCGAAAAGGTGAATAGAATTATTTCACTTTTCGGAGGGAACCGCCACCAAGTCACCTGTGGATCTGGCCCTACGGAAACCATATTGGCGGTCACTGAGCAATTCGTTGTGCTCAAGATAGTTCACAAGGTAGAAGGTAATTACGCTCTCCATTATTTTGCAGAGTGCAGAGCATATTGCAATGGGTCGGTAATTGGCAGGGTTCGTAGACTTGCCCTTTTCGGGACTGGGTGGACATTGGCAACTTTCCAACATAATGGAAAAACTTTGTCGTGTAGAAGATGTTGAAAAGATTACGCAACGGACAAGCCAGCGTTGACGCGCACTTCTTCAATACATGGGCAGATATGCCATCTGGCCCTGAGACTTTGTTAATGTTGAGGTTTGCTAAAACCTCTTTACCTGCACGAGTTCGAAAATGTATCTCCGGCATTACAGAAGAAACAAAACCGACGACAAGGTGGAAGGTAATTACGCTCTCCAGTATCTTGCAGAGTGCAGAGCATATTGCAATGGGTCGGTAATTGGCAATGTTCGTAGACTCGCCCTTTTCGGGACTGGGTGGACATTGGCAACCTTCCAACAAAATGGAAAAACTTTGTCGTGTAGAAGATGTTGAAAAGATTACGCAACGGACAAGCCAGCGTTGACGCGCACTTCTTCAATACATGGGCAGATATTCCATCTGGCCCTGAGGCTTTGTTAATGTTGAGGTTTGCTAAAACCTCTTTACCTGCACGAGTTCGAAAATGTATCTCCGGCATTACAGAAGAAACAAAACCGACGACGGGCACTGGTTGATTACTTTCTGGGAGCGTTGAATTTTTTGCAAATAATTCTGCCAAGAGATTAGCTTTATCAACCGGGTCAGTGAATGTCTGGCCATTCATGATGAGAGTTGGAGTAGACGATGTCGTCTGATTCTTCACCCTTTTTACGAATGACCAGAAATTTTTACTACCTCTATGGTAGAGAAGGACCTTTTTGCGCGCGTTTTGTTCGTGAAGAAACTTTTCGCGCAAGATCACGGTATTACCGCGATTCATAGCCTGTATACGAAGTCTTTCTGTGTCAGCATTCTTGTTAGAACGCCAATTTTGAAAGGCTTCCTCTTTCGAACTGACTGCAATCCTGCAAGTCTCATTAAACCAAGAGTGGTCCTTGGGTTTAATGCTAATTTTTTTAGAAGGTATGAAGGACCGCATACATAATAAAATAATATTTTGTACCATTAAAGCCGCGGCATTTATGCCTCTGTCTGCGCAACACAATTTCCAATTAAAGTAGCGAAAAAATCATTTAACGCAACCCAATTTGCTTTTTCGTAAAGCCATACAGTCCTCTTCAGGGCTTTAATCGAAGAGGCGCGTAAACTAGAATAAGAAAACTCAGCGGAAACAGTACAGTGGTCGGAATTACCAAGAGGTGCAAGGACTTTTACATAATATTTTTCATCATGTGAAGTCAGAAAAAGGACTAGGTCTTTTTGGCTTTGCCCACCGACGCGTGGGAGGTATGTCGATTTCTTCACGAATTGAGTGAGTTGCAAACAGTTCAACATAACAACCCTCCTGTGTTGGAAGACCCGAGTGGCTCAACGAAGTGGCGTTGTGCACATTAAAATCGCCGGCATCCAGCTTATTACAGGTGGAAACTATGTAGATTCGGACTCCTATAAAAAAAGCACAAGTGCATGATGTGTGTTTGGATTTTGAATTTAGCCCAAATTGTATTAAATTCGTTATCTGACACACTATGTTGTTGCTGCAGTTGACACATAACGTCACTCCGAATAAATAGAGCGAGACTCCTATGGGCAGAAAATAATGGCACTAAGTGATACCCAGATATTTGAAAATCCAGTAAAAAACACAACACAGGCTATGATCAGTGTTAATGGTACTACCATTGATCTTATAGTACATGTATTAATAGTTTTTTCTTTTTAAATCAAAAGTTTTCTAATTTATTTGATGGTATTCAAAAAGTTTAGTACCATAAATTTATTATTTTTAATAGAATAAATTCTATTGTTTTAATGGTTTCCTCCTATTATAAAAAACGTGGCAATGATCAGTGTTAATGGTACTACCATTGATCTTATAGTGCATGTATTAATAGTTTTTTCTTTTTAAATCAAAAGTTTTCTAATTTATTTGATGGTATTCAAAAAGTTTAGTACCATAAATTTTAAAATATTATTATTTTTAATAGAATAAATTCTATTGTTTTAATGGTTTCCTCCTATTATAATAAACGTGGAAGAAAACACATAAACACGAATATAAACATGTTCGATTTGTTCGTCATTCTGCGTGTTTGTTCAAAATGGTCGCATACTTTTTTTTTGCAATAATCGTCATAATTAAACGCGACATTGGTAAGTACTCAATGTATTCATTATAAATACATTATATTTAACCCTTTTTATTTATTACAAAAAATAAATAACATATCGAACTTCTATTGTGGCAATGTACTCAAAAATAAATGCAGACTAAGGTATAACAATCAATTATTGGAAACTGAAGCCAACATCAAATGTGTTATAAACGTTTGGAACGAGAAGTTTCTTTTCACGTGTCTGATTTTTTAAAAGTGAATTTCAATTTCGATATTTAAATAAAATAACTAAAATCCATTTTTGTTTTAATAAAATAGTAGAAAAATTTTATTCGACTATACCATAAAATTAATAAAACGTATCATTAAATTTTGATAGGTTTTGTTTATTGTAATTAAAAGACTACATTATAAAATTTAAGGTACACCAAAATGTTGTATTAACAGTTTCGATATTACTGAACTAATGGGACGCATCCTATTGACCAATTTTAATGGTATAAATTATTGTTTTTCTATTGAAATACTATGAATTTCCATGTTTTTTTTTCTGTGTGTAGCAACAATATTGAAAGCAAAACCGATGCGTTACTCAAATGCATTCGTTACATCGAACTTCGGCACCATTCGTCGTTGTTGCAACAAAGTCTGTTCTAAAAATAGAACAGACAAAACAAAAACAGCAAATTAGAAGAGTGACGGTTGTGTGGTTCTGTAGCCAAACACATAGCGTGCTTGTCTACCAACTCCCATCGTTGCTGACGACATGAGTTCAAATCCCAACCACGCCTTGTTCATATATACGAAACATTTGATGTTATCACAACGTCATCTCACAACCCGTATGAAAATAATGTCACCAAAAACAGTATATGTAGCAAATATATGTTTAAATATATAAACATATATTTTTATATATGTTACCATAAGATTACCATATATATTTTTAGATCAATAAAATATATGTTGTAAACATATATAATTAATATTGACCAATATATATGTTCAAAATTATATGTTTTAAATATATATGTTAAAATGTATATAATATAATAGTTTGGCACTACAGTCCTATAAGAATTTAGGCCGAGCTCTCTCACCATTTTGAGCTGTGCGTGTTATATTTGTACTCAAAGTGGTGGGACCTACAGTTTATTGCCTAATCCGAACGGCGGGTGAGAGCTTTTCATAGGCAATGTTTTACTCTCGTAGGTTTGCCATTTACTGCCGAGAGGTAGCGCGGAATAGAAAAATGTTTCTATGAAAAGATGTTGTTAGCCCCAGTCCAGGCTTGAACCGGGGACCTTTCGGCTCGCAGTCCAATGCACTAACCACTGAGCTACCGCGGCTAAAATTATTATTAAAATATATACGAACATATATAATAACATATAAAATAAAATATATTTTTCTATAATATATATATTTTGACATATATGAAAATTTATAAAATTTTAACATATATTTTAACATATATTTTTTAACAGATTATTGCCTTTGCAAGGCATCATTTCATTTAAATTTTTGATTTTGGTGTGAACTATGATGTCCTGAGGGTCAATTTCCATTCTTCGAATTTTGCTGAAATGTCTCCACACCAATTCATGAAAATCCATTGTCAGTCTATAGTATATGTATATGAATTCAAAATTAAATAAAATGAATTAAATGCATTAAACTAATGATGCTTACCAAAGATTTGTGGACTAAGGGCGAATCAATAAACTATTTGTTATATATATATCGTATTAATTTTACACTTGTACGCGTAAATTTAACACTGTGATCGGTTTATCATCCAGAATTTACCCCGTGTTATTTTAACAATATAAAACATGTAAAAAATAGCATGTTTATTTTCAAAATTGTTTTTGTTTTCTGTAGAAAAATTTGTCATGTATATTTTACACGAGCCGTGTTAAGAAATTATATGTCAAAATTTTCTGAGTGTAAAATAACATATTTTTCCTGAAAAACATATCAGATGTTTATTTTTATGGATGTATTAGTGTTTTTATTTGAAAAATGAGTAAATTAACTGCAATAAATGTAGCAAATTCACTACTCCTCAATCAGATTTCTTAGAGTGTAACTTAAAAAAATGGTAAATTTTGAACCCTTCGTAGTAAAAATGGTAGAAATCTAAAAGTTCCGAAAAACTGGTATTTCTACCAAAATTGTGGTAAAGTGCCGCTTGCTATCAGTATGTTTGTTTGTTTTGAACTCGCCCAGTAGGAAAAATGTCGCAAAACTCTTCTTTTCTGTATATGCGAATGTATCCATCAATAGGCCGCAAATAATGGCACTGGGTGAGACCCAGGTTAATGAGGATGCAGATCCACTGGATTTCCACATACCTGGTTATCACCTATTGGCATTATTCTCTGCCCATATATATTCGTAGTGACGTTACTTACCAGTTGCAGCAACAACATAGTGTGTCAGATAGTGAATTGAACACTATCTGGGTTAAATTTGAAATCTGTTCACACATCATGCACTTGTGTTTCATTTAAAGGAGTCCGAATGTAATAAGTTGGATGCCTTATCGGATTCGATATCAAATATATTGAAACAGTTTCCAGGCAGTGAAATTGTTGTTGCTGGTGATTTTAATGTGCAACGCCACATGGTTGAGCAACTCGGGTCTTATCAACACAGAAGGATTTGTGGAGGAATCGAAGTACCTCCCACGCGTCGGTGGGCAGAGCCAAAAAGTCTTAGACCTTTTTCTGACTTCACATCATGAAAAATAAGATGTAAAAGTCCTTGCACCTCTTGGTAATTCCGACCACTGTACTGTTTCCGCTGAGTTTTCTTATTCTAGTTTACGCGCCTCTTCGATTAAAGCCCTGAAGAGGACTGTATGGCTTTACGAAAAAGCAAATTGGGTTGCGTTAAATGATTTTTTCGCTACTTCAATTGGAAATTGTGTTGCGCAGACAGAGACATAAATGGCGCGGCTTAAATGGTACAAAATATTATTTTATTATGTATGCGGTCCTTCATACCTTCTAAAAAAAATTTGCATTAAACCCAAGGACCACTCATGGTTTAATGAGACTTGCAGGAATGCAGTCAGGTCGAAAGAAGAAGCCTTTCAACGCTCGCAGATAATAATCAACCACTGCCCGTCGTCGATTTTGGTTCATCTGCAATGCCGGAGATACATTTTCGAACTCGGGCAGTTAAAAGATCTTAGCAAACCTCTATATTAACAAAGCCTCTGGGCGAGATGACATATCTGCCAATGTGTTGAAGAAGTGCGCGCCAACGCTGGCTTGTCCGTTGCGTAACATTTTCAACATCTCCTACACGTCAGGAGTTTTTCCATTTTGTTGGAAGATTGCCAATATCCAGCCAGTTCCGAAAAAAGGCGAGGCTAGAGCCAGATCCACAGGTGACTTGATGGCGGTACTCTCCGAAAAGTGAAATAATTGTATTCACCTCTTCGGGGAGAGTAAGGCTGTTGCTATCGATATTTCCAAGGCTTTTGATCGAGCGTGGCATAAACCTTCGTTTCAAAACTAATTGCATTTGGGGTCGGTGAATCGAGTGGCGATGGATGGTATTTTTTTAGAACAACATTCCATCAATTCTGGAGTTTCTCGAGGTTCCGTCCTATCCCCGTCCCTATTTCTGGTATTTATCAATGACGTTCTGTCATTGACCCAGAACCCAATTCATTCCTTTGCAGATGGTAGTAATATTTGTCATTCATACTCGTTCAACAAGCGCCGAAACTCTTTGGAGATCGAGAGTAAAAGACGCCCTATGAATGACACGATCTATAATGACCTTAACTCAATCTACGAGTGTGGTGCTGCAAAAAGAGTAGATTTAAATGACATGTAAAATTTAAGAATTAGCATTTAAGTTTTTCTACTGTACATTTATGTTTTTTAAAAATAAGATTTTGTTATTAGCATTATTAAAATATTCAAATTGAAAAATAAAATTTTCATTCGTTTTTAAAACTCATTATAAAAGGTTATGGGACTTTCTCTTTGTGTAAGAAGTAACTAATGAGTGTTAAATTTAGAATCGTGATGGCACTAACGCAGCACCAGATTGAGAATCTTCGCGGAAGTGAGAATTTCCAGGATTGGAAATTTGCGGTTGAAGCCTTTTTTCAAATGCGAAATTTGTTTAAGGCGGTACTTGAGACGGAGACGAATGCTGAGAAACTGGTGGAGGCAAAATCCGAGTTGATTCTTTTGGTCGAAAAGAACAACTACACGCATATTCGCGACGAAGGATATTTGGGAGACGTTTGTTATAATTTATCAAGATTCAAATTTGGTACGTAGAGTTGGATTGATCCAGAAGTTCTGCGCTACTAAGCTGAGCGAATTTAGCAGCGTTGAAGATTACGTTAACAAGGTGCTTAACAACGCACACGTGCTCCGTGGTATTGGTCTAAATGTCGACGATGAATGGGCAGATTCTAAGATGCTTGCAGGGCTGCCGGACGAGTACAAGCCCATGATCATGGGCATACAGAGCTCCGGAATGTCGATTACAGGCGACGCAATAAAAATGAAACTCCTGCAAGACGTCAAATGCGTGAAACCAAGGACGAAGTTGCATTTTCTGAACATCAAAAGTTTAAAAAGAGCCAGAAAAATTTCAAAGGCCCGAAGTGCTACAACTGTCAAGGATTATGACACTACGAATCCAATTGTCCAGAGAAGAAATCTTCAATCAAGAAGAGGCAGGGTCAAGCAATGTTGGGATCGTTTGCAGCTCCGGTAATCAAGAAATCGGAGTGGTACTTGAACTCTAGAGCATCGTCGCATATGTGCTCGGACAAAAAGAAATTTACGAGCAAGATAATTCCAAACAAACAGGAGGTTATGATCGCCAACAAAACAAGTCTGCATGTTGAAGGTGTCGGAAATATTGATATTGTTCTTGATACTGAACCGAAGCATGTTACGTCGAATTCCAAGATGTCCTGCATGTGCCAGACTTATGTACTAATTTGTTGTCAGTGTCGAAAATTGTCAGCAAAGGTCATACAGTTCTGTTTAACAATGATGGTTGCAAAGTAACCAACACTGATGGTGATGTTATTGCAACAGCTGATCACGTCAACGGAATGTTTCGGTTGAATGTGGCTAGTAAGCAAACGGCTTGCGAGCAACGAGATTTTTCAAGAAGATGGTGAGTGGTGCGGTTAGTGGCATCAGCTGCGGTGTTTAGAAGGCAAAATGCGTAACGTGTGTTAAAGCGAAGATCACACGGCAGCCTTTCAACGAAACAGGAACGCGCGCAACTAAATTCCTAGATCTTGCAAGAACGTCGTGGGCCGATGGAGGAAAAGTCAATTGCAGGTTCCAGATACATCCTAACTTTTATCGATGACTTCATTCGAAAAGTATTTGTTTACTTTTTGAAAAGCAAGGATGAAGTGTGTGAAAAATTCATCGAGTTTAAGAATATAGCGGAAAACCAGTCTGGAAAGCGCATTAAAGCTTTGAGTAGCGACAACGGCACAGAATTTTGCAACTCAAAGATGAAGAAAATTGTGAGAAGTTTCGGTATTCAGCACCAGACAACTGTTCCATACACACCTGAACAAAATGGTATGGCCGAACGTATGACTCGAACGATCGGACGATGCTGTTTTTATGGATACGAGAACCTTCAATAAAGTTTCTGCGCATGTTGACGACTTCTACTTCTACTTCACCTCACCGTTATGCGATTCTGTGGGGGAAATGCCTGAAGAAAATACTGTGGAAGAAAATCCTACAGTAATGCAGCCAGACGACGTCGTGGATTACTTTTATTCTGGTGATGATGTCATAGAGATAACATCATAAGATGGAATCGCACACGCTAGAGATGAAACGTAATGATAGCATAAATAAAAAATGACCACATATTTAATGTGTCGAAAGAAGCGGCCAAGTGCCTCGGTTTTTTAAAACGGTGTAAAACATACTTCACTCCTGCTGACTTTCGCACTGTCTGCACTACCTATATAGGCCTAAAATGGAATTCAATTCGCACATTTGGGCAGGGGCCTCAAAATCCTCCTTGGAGTTCCTGAGCCGAATTCAACAACGTGCGATATATTTAATAGGGGATGAAAATATTCCATCGTCTATTGGTTCTCTTGAGCACCGAAGGACCGTTGGGTGTGTAAGCCTGTTTTATAGCTATTACAACGGTAAGTGTTTGAGGGAAATACATGGCCTGATTCCACCAGGTCGTGTGTTCTCTCGTTCTACTCGGGCGTCAAACCAAGCCCACCCCTTCGTAGTCCACTCGGGTCTCAACAG
Organism: Dryomyza anilis; assembly: GCA_951804985.1. Lineage (NCBI taxonomy): Eukaryota > Metazoa > Arthropoda > Insecta > Diptera > Dryomyzidae > Dryomyza > Dryomyza anilis. The sequence continues at coordinate 18,020,633 of OX638135.1, forward strand.
AGCCACACATTATAGAGAGAATTCGTTCTTCAGTCGCACGACACGTTTGTGGAACAATCTACCTGCGTCCGTTTTTCCCGACATTTTTGATATTGGCAAGTTCATCCCTTCTTACGATGAACACTGTGCTTTGCATTAAGGGGGGGCATCCCCTAAGCGTTGGTTAATTTGTAAAAAAAAAAAAAAATATACAATACGCCTTTGGAATTCGCTCCCATATTCTTATCAAAGTATTAGCAGCGCAACACATAAAAAATACTGTTTCAATTTTATTTCAATGTAAATCTAGTGTTTAAGTTAATATTGTAAACTGCTTCATGTTCACTCTGAGCCTGCTTTATTCATTACACCCATGCTATTCAGGCGGTATATTTAATTATCCTTTTGAAACTTTGGCAGTATCGAAATGTTTTATTTTGTTATGTATTTAATAATGACTGGTATATTTGTTATAACATATTATCTTTTTGTACTAGGATATTGTAAAATGGCGCGGAGTTTGTATATATAAATATATATATATATATATATATATATATATATATATATATATATATATATATATATATATATATCTATATATATATATATTTTTTTTTTTTTTTTTTTTTTTCGGTAAATGTTTGTTTTGAACTTGCCAATATCAAAAATGTCGGAAAAACGGACGCAGGGAGATTGTTTCAAAAATTGCCGTGCGACTAAAGAACGAATTCTCTCTATAATGCGTGGTTCTGTTGAGACCCGAGTGGACTACAAAGGGGTGGGCTTGGTTTGACGCCAGAGTAGAACGAGAGAAAACACGACCTGGTGGTACCAGGCCATGCATTTCCCTCGAACACTTACCGTTGTAATAGCTATAAAACAGGCTTACACACCCAACGGTCCTTCGGTGCTCAAGAGAACCAATAGACGATGGAATATTTTCATCCCCTATTAAATATATCGCACGTTGTTGAATTCGGCCCAGGAACTCCAAGGAGGATTTTGAGGCCCCTGCCCAAATGTGCGAATTGAATTCCATTTTAGGCCTATATAGGTAGTGCAGACAGTGCGAAAGTCAGCAGGAGTGAAGTATGTTTTACACCGTTTTAAAAAACCGAGGCACTTGGCCGCTTCTTTCGACACATTAAATATGTGGTCATTTTTTATTTATGCTATCATTACGTTATCATCGCGATATGAAAATACAAATTTTGAAGATTTGTTCGGAGATCGCCAACACATATGACCGTGTAGCACCGTCTTCCAATAATCGTAGGGTGTTGAAATTTGGCCAAGATGTTACGAAGGGGACTCCCTCACATAATTTGAGATACGTTGACTTGTAGTTCAAAAAAAGGGAATTTGAACCACCCTACTGTACCCCATAGGTGTTGGGTATAAAAACTGACGTTTTATATCTTATTTGAAAAATATTTTGTGAACGATTAAAGATTGTATATTTAAGTTTTGTATACATGTAAAGTGTTTTTTTTTTGTCTTTATGATTTAAAAATAGGGTTAGTAAAATTTCACATCCGTATAAAAGCGTAGGAATGATACACGTTTTTGCTAGTAGCATTCGTATTCGTTGCGGTGTATAGATTGCGTTGCCCCAGTGAATGAAGCATTCCATACACTTTACCTACCATGTTATTAATATGATTTGTACAACATACCCAATATTTTTAAAGTACACCGAAAAAATTACTGTAGTAAATTATACTACATTTAAGTCTTCGTTTTGAAAAATGCATTTCTACTACATTTTGATCGTTTTTTTAATACATTTGCATTAATTTTTCTGGATTTTACTACATAATGTATTAGAAATTATATTATATTGCAGAATATGTAGTATGTATTTGTTTTATGTAGTTTTTATTTTTGAAATACGTGTACTACATAATACATAAAATGTATTATGCAATTATTTTGTGTATTATAGTTTAAAAATTAAATTATAAATTATTTACATATTATTATAAATTCTTCTATAAAATATATTCTATAAATTTACTATAAATTCTCCTGTTTATAAAAATATGTATAATTAAAGTTAATTGTTTTTATAAAAATATGATTAAAATTGAATTTATTATATAAAATCTTAAAATTAACAGCCCTATTAAAAGGTCTCTAAATATGACAACATAATTTACTTTCAAAAACAGCTAAGTTTTGTTTATATTGTTAAATATTGTTTATATTTTTAAATAAATAATAAAAAAATAATATCCAATTCAAAATAATATTCGTATGTATATGGAAGACTTGTCAAAAAGCCACCAATTTGTTAAAGCTGTACACCGAAAAAATTACTGTAGCAAATTATATACATTTTATGTCTTTGTTTTGAAAAAACTTATTTCTACTACATTTTGTTTGTTTTTAAGTACATTTGACTTTCTTTGTCTTATTTTTTACTAAACCAATTATTGAAAATTCGTTCTCTACATATTGCACAAACTGTATTGATGTTTTGTTTTTTGCTTTCATTTGAATTTGTGTGGGATCAATGACGAACGAATTACGAAAGGTCGCCCCTCGTGCAGGTATAAACGAATTCTTTGGTTTCATATTGCAGAAACTGGTTTTGTTGTTGTTGTTTTTTTTTTTGCACATGACGGATGACTGCGAAAGAGGTAAATAAATAAACCAAAACTGTACGTAGCATCTGACCATACCGTCTTATTAAGAGATGGCTATAGAGCTGCCACCTAAGTTTACCGCTGAATATTTTTGGTTTTAAAACTTAGTTGTCAACTCTGCAGTATTCAAATAAAGCACGCAGCTGCAGATGAGTAGTTTGCTGATCTGACGCGCCATGACGTTAGTATGGAGGCGGCAAATTTTTGTTGTTTTCAATGTTCGCTCTATCATTTTTCGATCGCCGCCTGTATTCTGTTCAAGCAGTAATAGTTGATATGACATCTTTATGGTTTTACCATCGCATGGTTTTACCATACCATATTATTCTTATGTGTTTTAACCGAAAAGAAACACATAAGTGATTGCCATTCCTTTGAGTAGTAAGAACTGATGATACTTAGTGGTGCTTCCATCTTACGATCAGGAAAATTGTTGTTTTATTTATATTTTTATTTATTTATATGTTTATGTGACGATTTTTTTTGTGGTTCTGGGTAACAATCTTTAGTTGTATTTGTACTATACAACTAAATAGTTTTCAGATTTATAATTCTTGTATATTATTTTTGGTATTAAAAAAATTATATTAATATTTATTCATATAATTTTCCTGATTACTAAAATAAATATGTTATTTAACAAATTATCACAACAAAGTTAAATAACTACATATTATTGTAAAAGTAAAGGCATATGTAGTACCTATATCAGCCTAGTTTGTGCGCACGCTCCGACGAATGAGAAGGACGTTAAAACAAAAGAGACTTTCTATGAGCGCCTCAACAAAGCCTATGAGCGCTGACCCCGTCACGACATCAAAATTGTGATTGGCGACTTTAATGCCAAGGTGGGCCATGAGGGTATCTTTGGTTCAACGGTTGGATAATTCAGCCTCCACGACAACACCTCAGACAATAGAATGAGGCTGATCGACTTCGCCGCAGCATAAAACAGGGTAATTAGTGGTACTAGATTCAAGCATCTCAATAATCACAAGGCCACGTGGCGGTCAACCGATCAGAACACACGCAACCAAATTGATCATGTCGTGATTGACGGTAGGCACGCTTCTAGTGTGATGGATGTACGCTCGATCCAAAATACCAACATCGACTCCGATCACTTCCTTGTAGCAGCCAAGGTTCGCACACTCTTATGCGCTGCGAAAAACGCACGGAAACCCACGCAACCGACCGAACAAGCCTATGCCGCTCGACTCTCACACTTGCTTGCCCAAAGCACTCCCCCTCTCGATGATATATGCGCGCAGAGGACACACGTCTCCCGCTCAATGCGTACGGCTGCCGAAGAGGTGCTTGGATTCCAACGCCCACTACGGAACAAGTGGTATGACGAAGAGTGTCGCGCAGCCACTGCAGAGAAAGACGCTGCATATAGAGCCACCCTGCAGTCGGTAGTTACGCGAGCCGCGAAGGAGCGATACAGAGAGAAGAGGAAGGAGGAGAGACATTTTTTTAGGCACAAGAAAAGAGAATTAGATAGACGCTAGTGTGAAGATATTGAGATGAATGGCGACAGGAACGAGGCTCGAAAATTCTTTCAGAAGATAAGACGCATGACCGGAGGTTTAAAACCGGACCCTCCTCCTGTCAGGACGATGACGGGAATCTAGTAACAGATGTCCAGGGTACACTGAAATTATGGAGAGAGCACTTCTCTGATCTTCTAGCAGGCGATGAGGACAACTATTCCGCTGATAGCGAAGACAGCTTGACAACCCCAGTTGCGGACGACGGCGTTGACATACCGCCGCCTGGCCGTGAAGAGCTCTGCGCAGCCATCAACAGGCAGAAAAACAACAAAGCCGCAGGATCGGTTGGCCTGCTGATTTTTTTAAGACCGAAGGCGATGAGCATGCACCAGCTCATCAGCAGAATATGGTCAGAAGAAAGCATGCCTAGCGAATAGAATCTCAGTATACTCTGCCCAATCCTTAAGAAGGTGAATCCCACGATTCGCGCCAACTACCGTGGGATAAGTCTCCTCAACATCGCGTATAAAGATCTAACGAGCGTATTATGTGAAAGACTGAAGCCCATCGTCAACAGACTGATTGGATCTTATCAGTGCGGCTTCAGACCTGGCAAGTCCACCATGGAACCGATTTTCACATTGCGCCAAATCCTGGAAAAGACCAAAGAGAGGCAGATCGACACCCACCACCTCTTCGTCGATTACAAAGTTGCCTTCGACAGTCCGTGTGACTTTTTAAACTTAATAATGGAGAAGATTGTAAGAGCTGCACAACTCCATCATAATGGCACTTTCTTCAACAAGAGTTTAATGCTGCTCGGGTACGCTGATGATATCGACATCGTTGGGCATAGCGTACGAGCAGTCAGTGCAACATTCTCCAGTTTAGAGAATGGGTCTTACGGTGAACGAGGACAAGACGAAGTACCTAGTGTCAACAATTAAAGAGTCCCGGCGTCTTGGACAACACGTCACTATTGACAACAAACGAGAACAGAATCAGATGGAACGACGAGTTGTATGAGCTCTACGCCAACATTGACTTAGTCAGGCGCATTCAGATCCAGCGCCTACGCTGGCTTGGATATGTCGGGCGTATGGATAAAATCGCTCCAGCAAAAAAGGTGTTCAATTCTGTACCCAGTGGTGGTCAACGTAGGAGAGGGCGTCCGAATCTAAATTTTGAGAACAGAAAGAATCATGTGAAAGCATTACAATTGAGTACTAACTAATCAATTTTTTGTTTATACCCTATACCCATGGGTAACAAGTTATAAAATGTATGTGAGAATATTTTAGCGACTCTTAGTAGTCGTGACTGGTATGAAAAAGTATGTATTTTCTTGATCAACATCACATTCCGAATCTATTTAGGTACGACCGACTGTCTGACCACCTATACATAACTTTAAAACTATTCCGAATGATGTGACATTTATTTTCAATATCTTTTAGTAGAATAGAAATTCGAAAATGAGTCGAATTAGTCAACGTAATCTACTACATCCACAACGAGATATGGGTTTACTTTTTAGGACCACATATCTCGTTAAGTATAAAAGATAAATTTAAAATTAATTACAAGCAATCATCTATCAATAGGTGCTCAAAAAATGAGCGTGATCCGCTCATATTTTTTATTTTTATGCCTATTTGTATAGCACTCAATTTATTACTTTCACATAACTTTTTTTATCCTCAAATGTTACCCATATATTTTTGTCAGAGATAGCTCAAGAGTGTGAACTTATTTTGGAAAATTAAAATTTGTGTATCATCTTGCTTTCTCGATTTTTTTTCCATTTTTAAATGAATATTTTCTTAAATTTTTGTTGTTAAAAAATGATTTTTTAAAGTTATCCTATCGAGTTCTCTTAAGAATGTTCTGAGAAATGTTTTTTGGATATTCAAATATCTTTCATTCGATATAACACTTGATCATATAACCTTGACTGCTGCGCAGAATAGCTGTTGTTTAGTGTTATTTTTGTAGTATGAAGAAACAATTCGATTTGATTGGATTTTTACTTAGTAAATTTGTTAAATTCCAGTTCTGTATACTTTCTAAATCAGCGTTTATGTCGGTTATACAAATCGTAAAAGATGCCATTTTGCAGCTAGCATACATTTGTACATCATCAGTTTATATATAGAGTTTACAATATTGTTACGAAAATTGAGTCTACGGAAAACTGTTCTACGAGTTCGTATCGCTGGATTGTATACAAAATAAAAACACACTTATATTTGGTTTTAACTAGTATTATTTCAACTAGTATTAATTAACTTTACTAATTTAAATAACAACTTAAAGAATAATCACTTATATCAACTGCTGAATTACTACAATTTATCTTTACAATGTTCACTCACGAGACGCACTATTAAATCACAACTGAAGTACAGTGCCTCAGATGCGCGGCCTTATATATTGCAGGCATCAGTTCGACACGTTTCGACAAGCTTCGACTTGTTTCGAGAACCTTCTACTCGTTTCGTGAATGACGCATGCTATTGGCATCTCATTCGCACTCATGTGTTTTAATGTGCTGATCTTCCATCTCTTTCTCGCACATTGCATAGTGCGCTGAATGATCTTCCGTCTCTTTCTAACACATTGCTTAGTGCGCTGAATTGTCTTGCGTCTCATTTATTATTGTTGATTGCTTGCACAGTGGAGCAAATTACCTCTTTTCGTAACAATATTTTGGTATTTTAGGCATGTCATTTATATGAATAGAGAAGAGCAGAGGACCCAAAATGGATCCCTGTGGAACGCCACGTGATGTCATTTAAAAAACTGAACATGCGTCTCCATAACTCCAGGTTGCATTCTACCACTTTGGTATGAGTAGATAAGTTTAGTTGCAGTTAAAGAGAAATTATACAACCTCGATAACTTTGTGTTCAGAGTTAGATGATCAACGGTGTCAAAAGCTTTTGAAAAATCCAACAATGTTAGAAAAATAATTAAAATTTTGTCAATTTGTTCTCGTATTTCTTCTACAACATCTATCAAGACAGTCCCTAAGATTTTTTTGCCCTAAAATCTGATTGTCTATCTGTCAGTCAGTAAATTATTAACGACAAGAAATGTATTTATTTGTTACTGCATTAATAATTTCAAAGTATTTGATAGGAAAGGCAAAATTGCAATTGGCCAAAACTCATTCGTACCTTTTGGAATTGATGTAATCATACCTCCTTTCCAACTGTCTGGGAAAGTTGAAGTCGTTAAGATAGAGTTAAAAATAAGTGTAAGAAAAAGATATTATCAAAACCCATAGCTTGTGATTTATGGCCAGAATACTTTCTAAAACATCACACTTATCAACACAACAAAAACTAAAGCAAATTTCCGGATTTAACATTGAACTAAAATTTTCATAGTGACTTGGATTGGCTTGGATAGGCATAGGTACATTTAAAAACTTGTCATTAGTTCATTGACATCAATTGTTTCATTGAACTTCATTATCGCTTTACATACACGGAAGGAAAAAAGTTCTAAAATCCAGGAGGAATCAAGAAGTATACGGATTGATATACTGCTAAACCGAAAAATCCGTAATTTCAAGAAAAGGATTTACTTAGTTGTCAAAAAAGTAACTAAATATAATTATTCTTGAATTCAGTTATTGATTTCTTAAGTATCAAAAAGGTAACTAAGTAGAATTAGTCTTGAATTCAGTTATAAATTTATTAGGTACCAAAAAAGTAACTAAGTACAATTATTCTTGAAGAATTATTTATTTACTCCTGAGATGTATTGCGGTATAGAAAAATGTTTCTATGAAAATATGTTGTTAATGCCAGTCTAGGCTTGAACCGGGGACCTTTCGGCTCGCAGTCCAACGCACTAACCACTGAGCTACCGCGGCTACGTGTTCGTATAGTTGTTGTTTTTTCGATCGTGCTTTTCCGCTATTATGTTTTGTTTTGCGTTGTCCGTCAGTCAGAGCCATCTGTTTGTGCGTGTGTCTGTCGATATGTTGAACGTAACTAAAAGCAATTATTTCGAAGCTAACATAAAACCAGTTGGGAAGGTTAGATCACATGGGAAATTTTAAAGTAGGTGTAATTATGATAGTTAGGATTATCAAAATTATAGTTGGTCTAAGCCGACTATAAATACCCTACACATATGTGTGGTTACCATTCAAAGTGATATATAGGTTACCAGGATATACGAATCCTGAAAATAACTACAAACATTCAATCGCTGAAGAATTTCCATTCATTTGATACCCATATTTACAAATGGGTAGGTGTACCGAATTTCGATTTTTTTGCCGGAAAACATTATTATAATGTATTTGAGCATGATATCAATATATATTTGACCAAAAAAGTTTACCTAAGCACGTATACATAAAAATTGATCTTTATATGTACATTTTATATGAGGTCTTTGAACATAAGTGGTCGGATCATAGGTCACAATGGACCGATTTCGCACATACAGCGTAGGTATATTAGTAATCTAAGTTATAAGTTTCATTTATCTAGCTCTTCAATTTTAAAAGTAGTAGGGATTTCAACAGACAGACGGACAGACAGACGGACAGACAGACGGACGGACAGACAGACGGACAGACGGACATCGCTAAATCGACTCAGGAGGTCATGCTGATCAAGAATATATATACTTTTCCATACCGGAGATGCTTCCTTCTGGGTGTTACAAACGGCGTACCAAACTGAATATGCCCTTTCACTCTTAGTGTAGGGTATAAAAAATATATTTTTGGTAATTTATTTAGAATTTTATTACATACATATATTTTTGTATATTAAATGACTTCTTTGAATACTTAATTTAATTGAATTGTTTATTTTATTTGTATTATTATTGTTTAATTTAATCATGTATATTATTCTGAAACCGTTTACTTACCTTATTCACTTTCTCCTCTTCTGCTGCATGTTGGTTATGTATAAAACTTCCGCACGTTACCCATTGTATAGTGTATTTAGATAACAATGGAATGAAATCAACTTGTTATTTATGCGAAATTGAATCTTAATTTATGTTTACGAACTGAAACCATACCAATATTCGTAGGAAAATTCGTGTTTTCTTTTTTTATTTCTTTAACATTCATACATATACAGACGCTTGCTTACCTAGGAAAAAAACATCTGCAAATTGTATTTAGTTACTTTATTGATACCTAAAAACAAAATGTCTTAATATCTAGAAGAATTTGGCTTAGTTACTTTCAATAGACAGGCGCATACTAACAAACAGATAACGACATAGAGCATATGAGCGAATAATACAGACAAATGAAGACCGATGAAAACAACAGCAGATACATGAACACGTGTTCCTTTGGCGATGAATACAGCAACAATTTTGAGTGTTGTTTTTGGTTTTTAATACTCAATAAATTAACTTCTGAAAATCCAGTAGAATAAAGTTTGTGTACTTTTTTGACAACTAAGTAATTTGCTTTCTTTATATTCAGATGACAAATTCTTGAATTTTAGTAGTATTTTATTGATATTAGTCAAATTCTACTATTTTTCTTTCTAACCGAATTCTTCTCGAGTTTTAGAATATTATTTCTCTCCGTGTAAGCCAATGTTGTCAATCTGTTTCCATATTTGTTTGCTTTTAATGGCAGTTTAATGCCCGTAATTTTAAAAACTAGATATCTAGCTGTGCATAGATATCTACCGTGTAAATCAAATTTAGCAATTTCAACACTTTATACACCATATCTACTCGGCAATTTGTAGTGTATCTTACACGGTTGATTTCCTATAGTTATCTATTAGGTAAATAAAATTCAAACAAAATGACAAATAAATTTGTATATTTGTTGATATCAAAAATATGAACAATTTCACGCACAAATTTAGCTTTTTTTTATTTTCAAAAAGATTTTTCAACACAAAACGTGGAGGGAATATTCAAATTGGCACGTTTTCTTGTCCTCCACTTTTCACAATTCGCTGAAAATTATTTTTATACCCTACACTAAGAGTGAAAGGGTATATTCAGTTTGGTACGCCGTTTGTAACACCCAGAAGGAAGCATCTCCGGTATGGAAAAGTATATATATTCTTGATCAGCATGACCTCCTGAGTCGATTTAGCGATGTCCGTCTGTCCGTCTGTCTGATGCATGTGTAGCCTAACGGGTAGAGCAGTGGACTTTAACGACGGAGTAAGGAGTTCGATGCCAGTTTGTGGCAACTGAAATATAAAAAGACATTTTTATTCTATTGTTAAAATTATATGAAGTAAATAAGAAATAAAAGAAGACGAGTGAAAAGTAACAAGAAAAGAAAAAAGGGAAGGAGTGGAAAAATAAATAAAAAAAAGCGTTTTTTTAATACATTTTTTGTATTAAAAATACAAAAATGTATTAATTTTTATATACTTTTCAGGACAGCTAAATAATTTCAATTTCAGTAATTTTAAGAAAAATTTATTTAAATATTGCTCTGAAATTCAATAAAAATATGTACTGGTTTTTTTATATGTTTCATACAAAAACAAATAAACGAATTTATTTAAAACAAAAGTAATTGTCTTTGGACGTAAAACATTAATATTTGTTTTTAGTACATTATTTTTTAGAGTGAATTTTTTTGAATGAATGAATTTAAAAATGAATTTGACCAGTATATTAGTTGTGCTAGTGTTCCAAAAATTCATTGTTTGATCTGTGTGTTGAAGCTCCTATGAGTCAGTTTTTGTTACTAAATAGAAGTAAACTAACATTGTTGATTATAATGCTAACAATTCTATTTTCTTAATATTTAGGGATTAGGTTTTTTTAAACATTAAAATTCAAAAGTTTATATAAGTGATAATATTTTATTATATAATACACATTTTAACCCTTTCAGTAAATATTTTGTATTATAAACCTTAAACATTCATAAGGTTTTTTTTTTGGGATCAATTAAGACCAATAAGACAAATCACTTGAAGTTTAAAAAAAATATAAATTTTTTCATGATATGGTCATGAAATTTTTATACCCTACACTAAGAGTGAAAGGGTATATTCAGTTTGGTACGCCGCTTGTAACACCCAGAAGAAAGCATCTCCGGTATGGAAAAGTATATATATTCTTGATCAGCATGACCTCCTGAGTCGATTTAGCGATGTCCGTCTGTCTGTCCGTCTGTCTGTCCGTCCGTCCGTCCCTCTGTCTGTCTGTCTGTTGAAATCCCTACTACTTTTAAAATTGAAGAGCTAGATGAATGAAACTTATAACTTAGATTACTAATATACCTACGCTGTATGTGCGAATTGGCGAGATCGGTCCATTGTGACCAATGATCCGACCACTTATGTTCAAATGCCTCATATAAAATGTACATATAAAGATCAATTTTTATGTATACGTGCTTAGGTAAACTTTTTTGGTCAAATATATATTGATATCATGCTCAAATACATTATAATAATGTTTTCCGGCAAAAAGACTTGTGGTTCACAAAAAAAAAATGGAAATTCGGTATACCTACCCATTTGTAAATATGGGTATCAAATGAATGGAAATTCTTCAGCGATTGAATGTTTGTAGTTATTTTCAGGATTCCTATACCCTGGTGACCTATATATCACTTTGAATGGTAACCACACATATGTGTAGGGTATTTATAGTCGGCTTAGACCGACTATAACTTTGATAATCCTAAGTATCATAATTACACCTACTTTAAAATTTCCCATGTGATCTAACCTTCCCAACTGGTTTTTTTTTTGCTTTAAAATTATTATTGAATTTTTAAAATTTGAAAGTTTATTTTATAACAAATTTGTCAAAATTTAAAAAGTCAAATGCAAGTGATGCCATATTTTAGAAAAATCTTCTTGGGTAGAAACACGTAGGTAAAAAAACAGTTAAAATTACGGAACGAAATATACCTAGTAGGTAAAGATATCTACTAGGTACGAACACCAATAGATATCTACTCGTTAAAATTACGGGCATAAATCGATCCTCATAATAATTTGTTTTTGCAGTCCTTATCTCTTTGGTGACAATATTTCGTGAAATCTGAAATATTTTGAAGAATTGTGGAGTTTTATACGTTTTCCACCGAGTGTAAGCTTCATTACGTTTAAGTATTAAGTTTTTAATAGTTAGATAGTTCCAACCAAGGGCATTGAATATGTTTTTCATTTTTAGTTTTAAGATGTACACAATGTTCGTAGAGTTTACATATATTATTCTCTAGAAAATAAACTTGATCATTAACACTTGGCATATAGAAAATAGAATCACAATCAATTTTTAAAGACTTTTTCAGTAGTTCAGGATACTCAATGTTCTTAAAATCACGAAAACAGTAGGATTGCGGTAGAACTTCTAATTGAAAGTTATAAGTGACTAAAATAAGATCATGTTTTGAGAAAACAGACAACTGATCATAATGTAAAACGTAGGAAAAGTTACTAACTAAAAATATGTCTAATAGTGTATTGTTGAATAAATCCCTAAGGTTTCCATTTCGTCAGTTAGACCAGACTCTAATAAAATATTACTTTTAAAATCTCCACCAACGATAATATGTATATATGAAAACAATAAATTCTGCATGATAGTAAGTAAGGGAGCAAGGTCAACTTTTATTAGCCCTATACACACTTCGATAAACAAGTATTCTATTGAACTATCTGGATCAGATTTGGTTTTTATTTTACAAAAATACCTTCCCTTACAAATATAGCAACACCTCCGACTTTAACACGAAATTTTTGTCAAAGGGGGATGCCAGTTTTATAATTACTACAGCGTCGGTTTTACTATTTTTGAAACGAAAAATATTTTTGATTTTCTATTGAAAAGATCTGTACGATTTTCATCCTGATGCGACATTTGAGTTTACCGCTTTTTCAAGTTTGACTTTGATGCTAGCCATCTCAGCCATGACAAAATTTACCTACCTTTGAGATTTTTCAAGAAGTGTGTTCATATTCTTTTCATAATTTTTTTCTCAGATTCCTGAATTTGTGCCATTATTAACTCGCTCTGTTTAGACATACGCTGGTCCATAAGTTGCCACAAACGTGGTGATGGCTTATATTTAGATAACATCGGGGTTTTGGCAAGTGTTCGGGGATAATTTGGGAGGTTCTCGCGAACTGGTTTAGCGGTTTCCAAGTTTTTCATATCTAGGCGTTACTATGAGGATTATTCTTCTCAAATCCTCAGCTGATTGCTAAAAATCACTGTAAAACAGAAACCTCCAGATCAGTTGTTGAGTGAGTGGAGATAACAAAGTATTTAATTACTTTAAACTACCAAAATTTTGCTTTTTTTGTAAACAAAGGTATTAGATCGAAAGATTTTACACCAAAAAAAATAATGCATTAAAAACAATTAAAAATGTCTTTAAAATAAATACATATGTATTTGATTTACGTCCAAGTTGTTTCGTATGGACAGTTTTTTTTTTTTTTTTTGTATAGAACATTTCTACGTAATTTAACAGCTAATGGATCCAATTGCACTATTATTACAAATATTATCCTAAATTCAGTTTATTAAACGATTAATATTTGTAATAAAAATAGAAAAAAACACAATAAAAAAAATAATGAGATAGATTACACTGTGATACAAATCCCAAAAAACGTCGTATACAAAATTTCCCACCTTTTTTTTTGGATAGGCACGGAGAAACAATGAATATCTTCATTTACAGAATGTCTATATGGCTTCAAGTTTTTCACTTCTGTGTGCAAATTCGTAATTTCCTACCTTGAGTTACTTATGTAATTAAAACTCAACATCTACGTAAGTCATTTTAAAAGTGTATAACTTTTTGAAAAACCAACACATTTAGCTTACCAACCTTTTTTTAATTTATTAAAATAGGTTTAAAAAGAACTGAGTTATAGGTCATTATACCACCAAACAATTCAAATATGAATACATTTTTCAAAAATCGTTAAAAAATCATCTTACATTTTTACAGTTATTAAAAGTAATTTCAATTACCTTATCAGAACTTTTGGATTTATCAACAAGAAAAAACAAAGTTATGATCGATTAAATCATGGTTCTTTAAATAATAAAATATTTTAATGAACATTTGTTTATTAAATTGAAATCAATAGCACAAATTATTATTATTAAGTGTGCGTATTTTGTTTTCGAAACCTTTAAACGTGAATCCAATATTTTCTTATAGACTTGCGGATTGAAATATTTTTACATTTTTTTTTTAATTAGGTATTGACCTTTTTTATTAATTCACCGTTTTCTTGTTCAAAGTTGGTTTGTACTGTTGTTAAAATAGATGAATTCAATTCACAATCGCTTGTATAATCGTTCATATTGCTAATTTAGTTTAAATGATTTATTTAAACAATTTTTTTTTTTGAAAAAAGTCAATATTTCAAAGAATACTTTAGTGTAAAGCATTAAATTTCCATGTAATAATTTGGAAATTTTAGTGTGAAAGGAATAAAGTAATACATACCAAATTCCTTACCTACTGTAGATAGGCGGCATTTCTTCCACATTTTGTGATAATGTAGATGCGGTATTGCTTTAAATGTAATTACATGGCCATTTTTTGTTGAGACAAGCACCACACGAACTGGTGTGAAGATAGCCCACGAGGCGAATTGGAAGATAGCCCACAATTTGAATTCGCCGCAAATTTTTTTTTTTGCTTAAAAGTACAAAATATCATTGTTTTATAGATAAATTCCATTATTTATGCAATTAAATGATCATTAATTTCAGTTAAAATACCAAAAACTATACATTTTTGACGAATTAGCTGACTTTCAGTCCACTTCAAGTGGCCATAGTATTTCAATGCAGATTGTGTTGCAATACTAAATTTTCGCATCCTAAAATAACTTAATAGTATAACAAAGGTATTAAAAGATATTTTTGGGGTCGGTCCACCTCAGTATTAGGTGAAAACCTATATAAAATCGGTGTAAAATCACAAAAACACGTATTTCTCATAAGGTACTCATATTGAAATCAATTTTCCCAGACATTAAGAAAAAACCTCATCGGGATTTTTTTTTTTCATGGAAAGCTAATAGTATAAGGAAACATATTCTATATTCGATATATATGGTTTCAGGGGACATCACACAGAAATCGAGCACTGAATTTGAAATATTAGTTTTATGATACAAAATATAAGGTGTTATATTTGAATGAATATATTAAGAGTTATGAATAATTTCTCACCGTGTATTTTTTTTGTAAATACCCAATACTAATACAAAACTTTTCTTTAACCAACATATATCCGATTTATGGGGAGATCATACAGAAATCTGGCTTTGAACATAACATAAATTTAATACAAAAATTTTCTGTAACCAATTATGGGGAGATCATATAGAAATCGGGCGTTGAACATAACATGTGGTTATTACACTTATTTTTTTTTTTTTTTAACAATATATTTGAAGACGAAAAAAATATAGAAAACGTAAACGGATTTTCAATATTTTTGATTCTTATGAAAGATTGCATAATTATCTTACTTTAATTTTTATAAAAGTACCAGCCCACAATTTATTTTGAGTCCTTCATGGTAAAAATTGATGTTAAAAAAAAAGTCTAGATTTTTTTGTGTTGTACTATTTTTGTATTTTAAATGATTTTTTCACTGTGTATTTAATTTTAAACAATCGAATATGGTATTCTACAACTTTTTTAGAGTCGGTGAACCATCAGTTTAGGGGACATAACTTCTAAATCTTGTCATTAACATGAAAAAAGTATATTTTACATGAAGTTTTTTTACCAATTAACAGATTTTGAGCCAGTCAGAACCTTTCTCAGAGTGTATTTTTTTATAAAATAGCTAGTAACATTTGTAAACAGTTTTAAATTCATTTAATCTCAGATTTAGGTAAAATACCTAGAAAAAAAATAGTAATAACTGCAAAATATGTAAATTGGTCATATGGTACTCATATTGAAATCCAATTTCCGAGACTTTAAGAAAAAACTTAATCGGGAATTTTTTTTTATAGAAAGCTAATAGTATAAAAAAACATCCTCTGTATTCGATATATATCATTTCAGGGGACATCGCACCGAAATCGAGCACTGAATTTGAAATATTAGTTTTATGATACAAAATATAGGGTGTTACATTTGTATTTTTATACCTTAAATGATTTTTTCACTGTGTATTTTATTTTAAACAATTGACTATGGTATTCTACAACTTTTGTAGAGTCGGTATACCACCAGTACAGGTGCCATAACTTCAAAATCTGGACATAATCATGAGAAAAGTATTTACTACATGAAGTTTTTAGACAAATTTACAGATTTTGAGCCAGTAAGAATCTTTCTACCAGTGTATTTTTTTATGAAATTGCTAATGACATTTGTAAACAGTTTTAAATTCGTTTAACCTCAGATTAAGTTAAAATACACAGAAAAAAAATAGTAATAACTGCAAAATAAGTAAATTGACTTTAAGAAAAAACCTCATCGGTTTTTTTTTTATAGAAAGGTAATACTATAAGGAAATATATTATATATTCGATATATGCGATTTCAGGGGACATCGTACCGAAATCGAGCCCTGAAATTGAAATATTAGTTTTATGATACAAAATATAAGGTGTTATATTTGAATGAATATTTTAAGAGTTATGAATATTTTCTCATCGTGTATTTTTTTTTTGTAAATACCCAATACTAATACAAAACTTTTCTGTAACCAATATATATCCGATTTATGGGGAGATCATATAGAAATCGGCCGTTGAACATAACATGTGGTTATTACACTTATTATTATTTTTTTTTAAACCACATATTTGAAGATGAAAAAAGTATTGAAAACGTAGACAGATTTTCAATATTTTTGATTTTAATGAAAGATTGCTTAATTATCTTACTTTAATTTTTTTAAAAGTACCAGCCCACAATTTATTTTGAGTCCTTCATTGTTAAAATTGATGTAAAAAATAGTTCCACAAATTTCAATTTATGTATTTTCAAATATTTTGCATTATTACGGATTTATTCTAGATATACACACCCTTCGAAAAAAACGATAGATGGCGCTTTTGGGAGTGAATGTGGATTTTTTTTTGCAAATAAAAAATTAATAATTTATGATTTCATAGTATATATTTTATTAACAATAGTACGACTGTACTTATTATGTTTGATACACACTCATAATACCTATGAAATATGTGTTGCTATGGTTAGTGCTGCTACAAGACTTTTCTTCTGTTGTGTTCACTGCATACTTTTCGTCGACGCAACAAGAAACATATGAGAATGGAAGAACACAAGCACACAAGCTTGAGATAAAATTTTTCGCGGGAAGTTTTGTGTACGACAAAAAAAAAGTTGGTGTGCTTGTACAAGAAGTTGTTGTTGCCAACTGGATGGCTGTACTAGACTACATACAGGCAGTGTGTGTGTGATCATGCGGGTGTCACTTGTCGTGTGATATATAGGGTAGCAACGAAAAATGAAATATTCCAATAAGAAATATGACTTTATTTTGTTGTATATATATGCATTCTTGAATGGCTTCATAATATTTTTGTTGAAAATTTATTGTTGTTTTCAAGACAGTAGTCGAATGTGTAACACTGATTAAATCTAGTCTGAATAAAGAAAAAGAAAATAAATGTAGAAAAACAAATAATTTATATATAAATTATAATTATGCATTTATTGATGAATTTTAACATGATTTAATACCCTAGTAGAAAAATTTGGTAGGGCCATGATCATGAACTGATCATGTCATTATTTGAGATGATCGGGCTATGACGAGGACCAAACGAGGTACAAATCATGAGCACGATGTCCTTGTAACGCAGTGCCCTGATCATGTACTCACCTCAGGCCATGATCATGCACTGATCGGGTAATTCCCCATTTCATTATTTACCCGACCATTGCCTTGTCAGAGCCTAGCATGAAAATGTGTTCCTTACCTAAGCCCTGCAAGTACCCGATGAAAAAAAATACTATATTCAATTTAATAGTTCAATTTAATATTTAATAAAATACACAGACATAACATGAAATCAAAATGTAACGATTAAACAAAGATTAAAATGTCAAAATGTTGATTTAGCAATATTCTAAATTGTTTATGAATATGCGCCATTACAATTTGAATATATAAAAAATTGTGTAAAAAGTATAAACAATTATAAATTAAATCATAAGATATACATATAAAAATTACAACATAAATAGATAAATATCTATCTAATTAATGATTGCGTCGTAATCTCGCCACGCTGACAGAAAGCTTTGCTAGAACGAGATGCACCATCTCCAAAAACAGAAGCTGCCACATACATTGGTGGTGACTGGTTTATAAGGCAACGCACTAATGGCAGCGTTGAATCAAGCAATGCTCATGTGTAGTATATCTTCCGGCGGATTGGGCGATCTAGGCAGGACACATCGGGGTTGGATGGCTTAATTCTGGCATGGATAGCTTTCATCGTTCATATCGTCTGAAAATGAAATTTTTTTAATGTTTTTGTATTTACATACATTTAAATCAAATATTGTTTATGTTGATTTAAAAAGGAAGTAAACATTCTATACAGAGAAATTTTTTACCCTAAAATATTCCAAATTTTTTAAGTATTGTAAATTATCCACGAACAATTTCAGTGTTTTGAAATATTTTCAGTGTTTACTTTAATCTTTAAAATTACACTTCCACATAACTATTGTTTTCGGTTGCAATGTAAGCAAACTCGTAAGAAAACTGTGTGTAATCACAGAGTAAATATATATCGTGGTTGTAGAACTAAAAGTCACCAAATAAATTTTTATTAAAATATTAAATTTCGAGTTTGTTGGTTATTATTATAAAAACTAATTCATTCATTTTTAAAGTTGATATAACAAATAATAGATTCGCATTTTCTTATTTGGTCAAAATAGATCAGATCATCGAATATAAATTGACAAAATATATAAAGATTTTTTAAATGAATAATTGACATTTTGAAAATTCAGTTGGTGACTTACTTCAACAACGATAATATTTGATATAGAGTTTGTATACAGGTGGTTTCGCTGCCAGTTTTGTCAAATAAATAAAACATTGCTTATGTGGAAATTGAATTACAAATTTTGTCAACAGAGAAATTTTCAAAAGCCAAATTTGTGTCCAAAAAAAAATTAAAATTTATTAGGCATTCGATTGCAATATATGGTAAGTTTGGTTGCAAATTATTTGCGCACAGATCCAGTTTTCCTTTGTTCACTTCAATCTGCAAAATTCCACTTCCACATAACCAATGTTTTCGGCAACGACGCAAGCAAACTCGGAAGAATCATATATTAATAACATATACTCTCTGGTATTATTCGTGCTCTCTGGTGTGTCTTCATACACAGCGACCTGTGTTACTTTTGAGCACTGCATAGTGTTGGAAGAAGCTTGTTCTTAGTCGTTCTTTTAACTGTGAAAATTGTATTTATTTTAGATAATTATTAATTTGTTATTTTGTTTCTTAAATACCTTATCATACCTTATGGTGAACTTAGTGGTTAGTGCGCTGGACTGCGACCCAAAAAGTTCAATAGCTCAGGTTAAAATCTGAGTTGTCTCACAACATTGAAAAATATCAAAGGTGTTACTTTTCTGCAGACAATGAATGGTACCACCAAAAGTATTTTTCCATTGTAAAAGACTCTCACTGCGTTTTTCGATTTAAACATAAAATTCTAGGTTCCAACGTACAAATATAATACAAACTGCTGAAATGACCTAGGATCATAAAAGTTTTTGGCCCAAACTATTATTATTATTATTAAACACATTTGAAAAATAATATTTTACAAAAATACGACTTCCACTAAAATGTGAACAATTATTGTGAAGCAAGTCAAAAACAGCTGTTTTCTGTTGTGTGTTTCGACAGCGACAGGAACAGGGCTTACTGCAGTTAGAGAAAGTAGTTTGAATACTACTATTGAAGACATCTTACGTAGTTTTTTTTATAACTATTGTAATTTATATTTTTGTGTAAATTTTATTTCTGTTCATTTTTAAAAATTCAGTATGGATTTCAAAATGAAAATGTTAAGCAAAATATATTAAAAATCATTTAAGATATACACAGAATTTTATTAATTATCATATATCTAAAGTCACATAACTTTGAAATAGTACAATTTTTAAAATAAAAAAATTGTTACTTGGGAAACAAAACATAAAATTTTTATAAACAATTAAACAATTGTAAACATTATAAACAATTGGTGTATTTCGTACTTTTTAATTAAAAAAAAGTAGTATAAATAGTGCGAAAGTATGCACTTATGCAACACATACTGATGTAAAGAAAGAAAAATAAAAAAAATTTTTAACATTTCTTTGAAATTGTGAGTATTTCTTTTTATTTTACTTTATTGAAACTATATAATATATTTTAGCTTATTGAAGACAAGTTTGTTGCTACATTGTTACATCGCAGTTCGGCTGATCTTTGGCGAGAGCGTATTCAGTCGGCCTTCAAGCCATAAATAGCAGAAGATGATCTGCCTCAGGTACAACAATAAAAATAATAGTTTACTTTTAATTTGATGATTCTTATCAAATGGATATTACTTAGCATGCCAATGTCTCATATTTTTGCCGTCTCCTATCTCAATCTACAGTAGGGGCGCCTGTACTATTCATCAGAGAATCAGAGTGAGCTGCAGCCGGCTCGTCTGGGGTTTCTCCGGTAACTGGCTAGCGATCTGCCACCGAAAAACACAGTATCGCTCTTCGAAACGAATGGATTGCGAATTAGTGATGAATTTGCATTGGATGCACAAGTCATTAAAGAGCCAGCGACTCTGGAAAATTAGACATGTAAACCGTGGACATTGGCACGGAGAAAATGCACTTCATGTGCTGATTGAGAATGGCGGTTATATTACTTACAGGTAGGTGGCTCTTTAATATATTAATTTTTATACTTTTTAATGTTTGTCTTTATTTTGGGTGTTGTACATACGTTTGAACACGACAAAGCACTAATGAAATAATTTTTTGTGCAGTTGGACGATGCGTGTTTGTAGCAACTCAGCATCAAAGCATATGGTAGTCTGCGACTAGACGCAGAGTGAATTCAGTTAACGCAGGGCGTTGTCAAGCAGTGGATTTGGTGGAAGTGTCGTGAATTCGAGCATCATCTGCTTTGCTATTGATCTTTCTCTACTTGGATGAAATAGCTTGACCAGCGATGTGACTTCTTGCTGTATGTCCGACAAATACATGGAAAATACAGTAAATTCGCATCCATGGATATTAACGAGCGCTGTTTTGTGAGTGAACGTATGGTGGAATGCGGTTCCAAGGATATACTTTGTATATTTTTGTTAAATTTAATTTTTGGTTTTTTAATAAAAGAAAAAACGAAAAATATCACATTTCATTTATTTAAATTATGAGATAATGAAACTGACTATGACCATAGTTCGGCGATGTAAATTTTTAAATGTAGTTAGAATTGACTACGTTTTAGGGACCTATTATGACTGGCGAAGCGAATGAACTTGGCGAAGCGAACGAACGAATAAAGCTTCACAGCATCCATTCGCCAGACGAATGAAGTTCAGGCGAATGATTTCTACGTTCTCCTGATTTTTACGTTCGGCGAATGGATGCTGTGATTGCTATTTTAAGTTCGCTTCGCCAACTACATTCGCTTCGCCAGTCGTAATAGGGCCCTTATTTGCCGGAGAAATTCCATTCACAAAAAAACATACTAAATTTGCTTCCGGTGTAGTAATAACTAATTTAATATTGTGTAATAAAATAAAAATTTACTATTTTATTACACTTTTAAGTTCCACCAAATGTTCAAATCCTCCTATTTTGGCATTATATATTTTAAATTAGTTCGTATAATGTTTTGTTCATATAATAATTATTTTTATTATAAGAATAGATCATGTCACTTTTAATATAAAGCCCTGAAACTTATAAAATGATCATTTCAACGACGATATTTAATATCTTTTTATTTATACGGTAAAATAACCGTTAAATGTAAATATTTCATAAAATTATGTTCATAGTAATGGTAAGAAATTTCAGTTTACAAAAAAAAACAAATATTAACGGTTTTCGTCAATAAATCCCGATCATTGCCCAATGGGAATTTCCTTATGAGGAACAACTAATGTAGTTCTTATCAGGACCACTGACTGTTTAGATAATGTAAACACTGCTATGGTGAGCATGATAAGGCCATGACAAGGCCATGATCATATTTGGTCTACTAGGGCTTACCTGACAAAAACCTGATCATTTCCCGATGGCGCATCGGCAAATTTCTACTAGGGTAGTTCCTTATATTTAATAAATAGTATTACGATTATACATATTAAAACTAAAAGTATTATGCTTATACCAATTAATAATACATTTAAAATATCTTGGGATTTGGATAGTTTAAAAATATGTAGATTTTGTTGAAATGCAATATAATTAATTGTATCTGTTGGGTCCCTAATTACTTTAAATATACTTGTATTATACTGAAAATTAGGTATAATAATTTCTGATTCATGTATATTATTGTTATTAAAATACTCTATATTATTAATAAAAATGCTACAATAGCATTATGACTTGTGATATATATATCAATAGGTGTACAATTATGAGTTAATTTGGTTTTTGGAATGTTTTTTGTTATCAATATGTCATTAAATTGTTTTATATAGGGATTGGATTTTTTTCTAAAATCACAAATTGGATTATCTCCATATATATTATTAATACATTTATCTTCAATTTTACTTAATTTAGAAATACATTTTGGTCCAGGTTGATATTTATATACAATCGCTTCTTCATCTGTTACAATTTTTTCGAATTCAGTTGATATTTCGTAACCTTCTTTATTTGGAATTGGTAAAATATGTGCTATAAAATATGTTTTATTACTATGAACGGGATTAAGTTTAACAATAATTAATGTCTGATTCAAATAGTATAAAACATTTTTATGAGTGGAGATATAATTATAATTAAAATTAATTTTAAAATCTTCTGTTGGCAGTTCATAGGTTGGTATGAAGTTTTGAGTTGCACTTAAATTTTTTTTTTGTATTTTAATGATTTGATTTCTCATAATTTGAATTGAAAGTAGAGAAAGTGGAATATATTGCGAAAACTTTTGTATGAATATTTCCTCAATTTTGACAGATTTTCGTAATTTTTCCGGTACTCGTAATTCGTTTTTTACAAATATTTCTATAGATTTTGTAACGTCTTTTTCCTCATCTTCATCTAAAGGATTAGTGAAATTATAAATATTTGTTTACTTGGGGTATTTGTCGGATACTGTATTATATTATTGAATTCCAATTTTAGTGCATAAATTTCACTATAAAGTTTATTAAAACTTTTTTCTGTCATATTTTCAAGTGCCCTTTCCATTAAATAAATACTATCCTGTATAGATTGTAGATGTATGACGGTAAATGATTTTGCATATTCTGTTATAAGTGGAATGTTCTCCAATCTTATAGTTATAAATCCACGTTCAGTTTTAATATTGTCTACTTCAATCTTTTGACAATAGAAAGGATATATATTTGAATATATTGCTGTCAAGACTAATACGAATTTCCAATGCATACTGCTTGCCAAAAAAATACAAAGTATTTTAAAAAAATTCTGAAAAAAAAATAGTTTTTAAAATAATTATGTGTAATATATCAAATCAGCAGCAGTTAGAGATTACAAATCCTGATGAAAAACATGTTGCACCACTAAATGATATTAATGAAATACCAAAAAATGATACTTCCGAACCCTTTTATTTTACAATTCCATTTCATGAAATTGAAAACTTTTATATTAATGAAAAGTTTAATTCTAACAACACCTACTATATAAAAGAATATTTATATTTAGCAATTGATTCATATAATAAAATAGTTAAATCAGGAACACATCTTTTGAAAACAGAAAACTCTGGTATATATTTTGGATCCAAAAGCGGGGATTTTATAAAAAAAATAAAAAAATGTGAAATTGAAATTAAAGACGTTCGATATCAGAAAAAATTGTTTGCATTTATTAGAGCGTATTGTTGTCAAAAATATTTATGGAAAATTAACCAAAAGTAGGTGAAGCAATGCAATTTTATTTTACATCCAAGTGAACATATAATCATAGCACTTTTAAAACGTCCCAAGTCCGAGGACGTGGAAGAGTTTTACTTCGTGAAAAATTAAAAAAATATTCTTCCCAAGCAGTACCGTGTTAAACAAGTAAACGAAGCGGATCAAACTGATTTATCTAATTTTAATTTAGTAAATATTAAATCAGAAGATGTTTATAGAAAAACGAAAAGTGAGGCTATTAGTTCAATTGATTATGCTAAAAATGATAAATTGAATCTGAAAATGAGGTTTGATTCTAATCAATTGGAATCTGATCCATATTATCAATTTTTAAATGAACCTATGGAAGTAGGGCTTTTTCAAAAAGGCAAATAAAAGTTGCAACAATTGCAAAAAAAAAACAATGCTAATAATGGCTTGATATGTTTCTTAGATGCCACTGGAGTAATAAGAAAAATTGAAGGTGTCAATAAACACATTTTTTATTATGCCCTAGTAATAACAAATAACAGGGGCAAAACTTTTCCAGTGGCCGAAAGAATATCAAGTTCTCATTATGCGGGTTCAATAGGTTATTGGTTAGTGAAATTGAAGCAGCTTTGCGAAAAAGAAAATAGTTGGCCTATATTTACCACTTTAGTAACAGATTTTAGTAAAGCATTAATTAATGGTGCAATGCTCAATTGGAATCAGTGCGATCTTATATCATATATAAATGTTTGTTATTGGAAATTATCGAATAATGAAAATACTATTACAGAGAAAGTTGTTTTCAAGCTGTGCTACGCACATTTTCAACTTTTTTTTTGTCGTACACAAAACTTCCCGCGAAAAATTCTATCCCAAGCTTGTGTTCTTCCATTCTCATATGTTTCTTGTTGCGTCGACGAAAAGTATGCAGTGAACACCAGAAGAAAAGTCTTGTAGCAGCACTAAACATAGCAACACATATTTCATAGGTAATATTAGTGTGTATCAAACATAATAAGTACAGTCGTACTATTGTTAATTCAATATAAACTATGAAATCATAAATTATTAATTTTTTATTTGCAAAAAAAATCCACATTCACTCCCAAAAGCGCCATCTATCGTTTTTTTCGAAAAGGTTCTTTTTTTCGAAATGCTTCGTTTTTTCAAAATGTTTTCGACATTTGAAATAATCCACTTTTGCCTAAGCACTGTATGTACCAAATACACGAACAAAACAGCGCTCCACAGTGTGTGAATATATCACAGTTTAATGCTTTCACTAACAAAAAAAAAAACACAGGGTGTGTATATCTAGAATAAATCCGTAATAATGCAAAATATTTGAAAATATATAAATTGAAATTTGTGGACCTATTTTTACATCAATTTTAACAATGAAGGACTCAAAATAAATTGTGGCTGGTACTTTTAAAAAAATTAAAGTAAGATAATTAAGCAATCTTTCATTAGAATCAAAAATATTGAAAATCTGTCTACGTTTTCTATCCTTTTCTAAGTCCGTGAAGTTAAATTCGTCGCGAACTTAGCGTATACACACCATATAAATTTAACAGTGCTCTGTTAAGATACTGTTAACTATGGTGATGGTGCTCTGTAGGTCAAAATTCCCGAACTCTGAAATACCTGCTGGTATCAAAATCGGTATCATTAAAAAGGTAATTGAATTACCTTCAAAACGTATTATGAATCGTTAACGCACTATGAAAACTGTGGAACCAGTGACCATATAAGTAAAGCTGGACATGTGACCTTGAATTTTAGGTCAAAATTCCCGAACTCTAAAATACCGGTCGGTATCAAAATTGGTATCATTAAAAAGGTAATTGAATTACCTTCAAAACGTATTATGACTCGTTAACGCACTATGAAAACTATGGAACCAGTGACTAATTAAGTGACTTTTCAGCCATATGTGTACCATTTAAGTCAAAATTCCCGAACTCTGAAATACCTGCCTGTATCAAAATCGGTATCATTAAAAAGGTAATTGAATTACCTTCAAAACGTATTATGACTCGTTAACGCACTATGAAAACTGTGGAACCAGTGACTAATTAAGTGACTTTTCAGCCATATGTGTACCATTTAAGTAAAAATTCCCGAACTCTGAAATACCTGCCTGTATCAAAATCGGTATCATTAAAAAGGTAATTGAATTACCTTCAAAACGTATTATGACTCGTTAACGCACTATGATAAATGTGGAACCAGTGACTAATTAAGTGACTTTTCAGCCATATGTGTACCATTTAAGTAAAAATTCCCGAACTCTGAAATGCCTGCCTGTATCAAAATCGGTATCATTAAAAAGTTAATTGAATTACCTTCAAAACGTATTCGTTAACGCACTATGAAAACTGTGGAACCAGTGACCATATAAGTAAAGCTGGACATGTGACCTTGAATTTTAGGTAAAAATTCCCGAACTCTGAAATACCGGTCGGTATCAAAATCGGTATCATTAAATAGATAATTGAATTACCTTCAAAACGTATTATGACTCGTTAACGCACTATGAAAACTGTGGAACCAGTGGCTAATTAAGTCACTTTTGAGCCATATGTGTACCCTTTAAGTCAAAATTCCCGAACTCTGAAATACCTGCTGGTATCAAAATCGGTATCATTAAAAAGTTAATTGAATTACCTTCAAAACGTATTATGACTCGTTAACGCACTATGAAAACTGTGGAACCAGTGCCTAATTAAGTCACTTTTGAGCCATATGTGTACCCTTTAAGTAAAAATTCCCGAACTCTGAAATACCTGCCTGTATCAAAATCGGTATCATTAAAAAGGCAATTGAATTACCTTTAAAACGTATTATGATTTGTTAACGCACTATGAAAACTGTGGAACCAGTGACCATATAAGTAAAGCTGGACATGTGACCTTGAAATTTAGGTAAAAATTCCCGAACTCTGGAATACCGGTCGGTATGAAAATCGGTATCATTAAATAGGTAATTGAATTACCTTCAAAACGTATTATGACTCGTTTACGCACTATGAAAACTGTGGAACCAGTGACTAATTAAGTCACTTTTGAGCCATATGTGTTCCCTTTAAGTCAAAATTCCCGAACTCTGAAATACCTGCTGGTATCAAAATCGGTATCACTCGGCCTTCAAAATGTATAATGACTCGTTAACGCACTATGAAAACTGTGGAACCAGTGACCATATAAGTAAAGTTTGACATGTGACCTTGAATTTTAGGTCAAAATTCCCGAACTCTGAAATACCGGTCGGTATCAAAATTGGTATTATTAAATAGGTAATTGAATTACCTTCAAAACGTATTATGACTCGTTAACGCACTATGAAAACTGTGGAACCAGTGACTAATTAAGTGACTTTTCAGCCATATGTGTACCCTTTAAGTCAAAATTCCCGAACTCTGAAATACCTGCCTGTATCAAAAAGGTAATTGAATTGCCTTCAAAATGTATAATGACTCGTTAACGCACTATGAAAACTGTGGAACCAGTGACCATATAAGTAAAGTTTGACATGTGACCTTGAATTTTAGGTCAAAATTCCCGAACTCTGAAATACCGGTCGGTATCAAAATTGGTATTATTAAATAGGTAATTGAATTACCTTCAAAACGTATTATGACTCGTTAACGCACTATGAAAACTGTGGAACCAGTGACTAATTAAGTGACTTTTCAGCCATATGTGTACCCTTTAAGTCGAAATTCCCGAACTCTGAAATACCTGCCTGTATCAAAATCGGTATCATTAAAAAGGTAATTGAATTACCTTCAAAACGTATTATGACTCGTTAACGCACTATGAAAACTGTGGAACCAGTGACTAATTAAGTGACTTTTCAGCCATATGTGTACCATTTAAGTAAAAATTCCCGAACTCTGAAATACCTGCCTGTATCAAAATCGGTATCATTAAAAAGGTAATTGAATTACCTTCAAAACGTATTATGACTCGTTAACGCACTATGATAAATGTGGAACCAGTGACTAATTAAGTGACTTTTCAGCCATATGTGTACCATTTAAGTAAAAATTCCCGAACTCTGAAATACCTGCCTGTATCAAAATCGGTATCATTAAAAAGTTAATTGAATTACCTTCAAAACGTATTATGACTCGTTAACGCACTATGAAAACTGTGGAACCAGTGACCATATAAGTAAAGCTGGAGATGTGACCTTGAATTTTAGGTAAAAATTCCCGAACTCTGAAATACCGGTCGGTATCAAAATCGGTATCATTAAATAGATAATTGAATTACCTTCAAAACGTATTATGACTCGTTAACGCACTATGAAAACTGTGGAACCAGTGCCTAATTAAGTCACTTTTGAGCCATATGTGTACCCTTTAAGTCAAAATTCCCGAACTCTGAAATACCTGCTGGTATCAAAATCGGTATCATTAAAAAGTTAATTGAATTACCTTCAAAACGTATTATGACTCGTTAACGCACTATGAAAACTGTGGAACCAGTGCCTAATTAAGTCACTTTTGAGCCATATGTGTACCCTTTAAGTAAAAATTCCCGAACTCTGAAATACCTGCCTGTATCAAAATCGGTATCATTAAAAAGTTAATTGAATTACCTTCAAAACGTATTATGACTCGTTAACGCACTATGAAAACTGTGGAACCAGTGACCATGTAAGTAAAGTTTGACATGTGACCTTGAATTTTAGGTCAAAATTCCCGAACTCTGAAATACCTGCCTGTATCAAAATCGGTATCATTAAAAAGGTAATTGAATTACCTTCAAAACGTTTTATGACTCGTTAACGCACTATGAAAACTGTGGAACCAGTGACCATATAAGTAAAGCTGGACATGTGACCTTGAATTTTAGGTCAAAATTCTCGAACTCTGAAATACCTGCTGGTATCAAAATCGGTATCATTAAAAAGGCAATTGAATTACCTTTAAAACGTATTATGATTCGTTAACGCACTATGAAAACTGTGGAACCAGTGACCATATAAGTAAAGCTGGACATGTGACCTTGAATTTTAGGTAAAAATTCCCGAACTCTGAAATACCGGTCGGTATGAAAATCGGTATCATTAAATAGGTAATTGAATTACCTTCAAAACGTATTATGACTCGTTAACGCACTATGACAACTGTGGAACCAGTGACTAATTAAGTCACTTTTGAGCCATATGTGTACCCTTTAAGTCAAAATACCGATTAAAAAGGTAATTGAATTACCTTTTTAATGATACCGATTTTGATACAGGCAGGTATTTCAAAGTTCGGGAATTTTGATTTAAAGGGTACACATATGGCTGAAAAGTCACTTAATTAGTCACTGGTTCCACAGTTTGCATAGTGCGTTAACGAGTCATAAAACGTTTTGAAGGTAATTCAATTACCTATTTAATGATACCGACCGGTATTTCAGAGTTCGGGAAATTTTACCTAAAATTCAAGGTCACATGTCCAGCTTTACTTATATGGTCACTGGTTCCACAGTTTTCATAGTGCGTTAACGAATTATAATACGTTTTAAAGGTAATTCAATTACCTTTTTAATGATACCGATTTTGATACCGGCAGGTATTTCAGAGTTCGAGAATTTTGACTTAAAGGGTACACATATGGCTGAAAAGTCACTTAATTAGTCACTGGTTCCACAGTTTGCATAGTGCGTTAACGAGTCATAAAACGTTTTGAAGGTAATTCAATTACCTATTTAATGATACCGACCGGTATTTCAGAGTTCGGGAAATTTTACCTAAAATTCAAGGTCACATGTCCAGCTTTACTTATATGGTCACTGGTTCCACAGTTTTCATAGTGCGTTAACGAATTATAATACGTTTTAAAGGTAATTCAATTACCTTTTTAATGATACCGATTTTGATACCGGCAGGTATTTCAGAGTTCGAGAATTTTGACTTAAAGGGTGCACATATGGCTGAAAAGTCACTTAATTAGTCACTGGTTCCACAGTTTTCATAGTGCGTTAACGAGTCATAATACGTTTTGAAGATAATTCAATTACCTATTTAATGATATCAATTTTGATACCGACCGCTATTTCAGAGTTCGGGAAATTTTACCTAAAATTCAAGGTCACATGTCCAGCTTTACTTATATGGTCACTGGTTCCACAGTTTTCATAGTGCGTTAACGAATTATAATACGTTTTAAAGGTAATTCAATTACCTTTTTAATGATACCGATTTTGATACCGGCAGGTATTTCAGAGTTCGAGAATTTTGACTTAAAGGGTACACATATGGCTGAAAAGTCACTTAATTAGTCACTGGTTCCACAGTTTTCATAGTGCGTTAACGAGTCATAATACGATTTGAAGATAATTCAATTACCTATTTAATGATATCAATTTTGATACCGACCGGTATTTCAGAGTTCGGGAATTTTGACCTAAAATTCAAGGTCACATGTCAAACTTTACTTATATGGTCACTGGTTCCACATTTATCATAGTGCGTTAACGAGTCATATTACGTTTTGAAGGTAATTCAATTACCTTTTTAATGATACCGATTTTGATACAGGCAGGTATTTTAAAGTTCGGGAATTTTGACTTAAATGGTACACATATGGCTGAAAAGTCACTTAATTAGTCACTGGTTCCACAGTTTTCATAGTGCGTTAACGAGTCATAATACGTTTTGAAGGTAATTCAATTACCTATTTAATGATGCCAATTTTGATACCGACCGGTACTTCAGAGTTCGGGAATTTTGACCTAAAATTCAAGGTCACATGTCAAACTTTACTTATATGGTCACTGGTTCCACAGTTTTCATAGTGCGTTAACGAGTCATAATACGTTTTGAAGGTAATTTAATTACCTTTTTAATGATACCGATTTTGATACAGGCAGGTATTTCAGAGTTCGGGAATTTTGACCTAAAATTCAAGGTCACATGTCCAGCTTTACTTATATGGTCACTGGTTCCACAGTTTTCATAGTGCGTTAACGAGTCATAATACGTTTTGAAGGTAATTCAATTACCTTTTTAATGATACCGACTTTGATACAGGCAGGTATTTCAGAGTTCGGGAATTTTGACCTAAAATTCAAGGTCACATGTCAAACTTTACTTATATGGTCACTGGTTCCACATTTATCATAGTGCGTTAACGAGTCATAATACGTTGTGAAGGTAATTCAGTTACCTTTTTAATGATACCGATTTTGATACAGGCAGGTATTTCAGAGTTCGGGAATTTTGACTTAAATGGTACACATATGGCTGAAAAGTCACTTAATTAGTCACTGGTTCCACAGTTTTCATAGTGCGTTAACGAGTCATAATACGTTTTGAAGGTAATTCAATTACCTATTTAATGATAGCAATTTTGATACCGACCGGTATTTCAGAGTTCGGGAATTTTGACCTAAAATTTAAGGTCACATGTCAAACTTTACTTATATGGTCACTGGTGCCACAGTTTTTATAGTGCGTTAACGAGTCATATAACGTTTTGAAGGTAATTCAATTACCTTTTTAATGATACCGATTTTGATACAGGCAGGTATTTCAGAGTTCGGGAATTTTGACTTAAATGGTACACATATGGCTGAAAAGTCACTTAATTAGTCACTGGTGCCACAGTTTTCATAGTGCGTTAAGGAGTCATAATACGTTTTGAAGGTAATTCAATTACCTATTTAATGATATCAATTTTGATACCGACCGGTATTTCAAAGTTCGGGAATTTTGACCTAAAATTCAAGGTCACATGTCCAGCTTTACTTATATGGTCACTGGTTCCACAGTTTGCATAGTGCGTTAACGAGTCATAATACGTTTTAAAGGTAATTCAATTACCTTTTTAATGATACCGATTTTAATACCGGCAGGTATTTCCGAGTTCGAGAATTTTGACTTAAAGGGTACACATATGGCTGAAAAGGCACTTAATTAGTCACTGGTGCCACAGTTTTCATAGTGCGTTAAGGAGTCATAATACGTTTTGAAGGTAATTCAATTACCTATTTAATGATATCAATTTTGATACCGACCGGTATTTCAGAGTTCGGGAATTTTGACCTAAAATTCAAGGTCACATGTCCAGCTTTACTTATATGGTCACTGGTTCCACAGTTTGCATAGTGCGTTAACGAGTCATAATACGTTTTAAAGGTAATTCAATTACCTTTTTAATGATAGCAATTTTGATACCGACCGGTATTTCAGAGTTCGGGAATTTTGACCTACAGAGCACCATCACCATAGTTAACAGTATCTTAACAGAGCACTGTTAAATTTATATGGTTTGTGTATCCGCTAAGTTCGCGACGAATTTAACTACTTTTCTCATCTTCAAATATGTGGTTTAAAAATAATAATAATAAGTGTAATAACGCCAGATTTCTATATGATCTCCCCATAAATCGGATATATGTTGGTTACAGAAAAGTTTTGTATTAGTATTGGGTATTTACGAAAAAAAAATACACGATGAGAAAATGTTCATAACTCTTAAAATATTCATTCAAATGTAACACCGTATATTTTGTATGGTAAAACTAATATTTCATATTCAGTGCTCGATTTCGGTGCGATGTTCCCTGAAATCATATATATATCGAATATAGAGGATGTTCCTTATACTATTAGCTTTCTATAAAAAAAAATTCCGATAAGATTTTTTCTGAAAGTCTCGGAAATTGGATTTCAATATGATTACCATATGACCAATTTACATATTTTGCAGTTATTACTATTTTTTTAAGGTATTTTACCTAAATCTGAGATTAAACGAATTTAAAACTGTTTACAAATGTTACTAGCTATTTTATAAAAAAATTACACTCTGAGAAAGGTTCTCACTGGCTCAAAATCTGTAAATTGGTATAAAAACTTCATGTAAAATATACTTTTTTCATGTTAATGACAAGATTTAGAAGTTATGTCCTCTAAACTGATGGTTCACCGACTGCATAAAAGTTGTAGAATACCATGTTCGATTCTTTAAAATTAAATACACAGTGAAAAAATCTTTTAAAATACAAAAATAGTACATCACTATTGGTGTTAATTTTGTGAAAAATAAAAAAAATCTAGACTTTTTTTTAACATCAAATTTAACCATAAAGGACTCAAAATAAATTGTGGGCTGGTACTTTTAAAAAAATTAAAGTAAGATAATTAAGCAATCTTTCATTGGAATCAAAAATATTGAAAATCTGTCTACGGCTTCTATACTTTTTTAATCTTCAAATATGTGGTTTAAAAAAAAAAATAATAATAAGTGTAATACCCACATGTTATGTTCAACGGCCGATTTCTATATGATCGCCCCATAAATCGGATATATGTTGGTTACAGAAAAGTTTTGTATTAGTATTGGGTATTTACAAAAAAAAATACACGATGAGAAAATGTTCATAACTCTTAAAATATTCATTCAAATATAACACTCTATATTTTGTATCATAAAACTAATATTTCAAATTCAGTGCTCGATTTCGGTGCGATGTCCCCTGAAATCATATATATCGAATATAGAATATGTTTCCTTATACTATTGGCTTTCCATAACAAAAAATTCCCGATGAGGTTTTTCTTAAAGTCTCGGAAATTGGATTTCATTATGAGTACCATATGACAAATTCTCGCAGTTATTACTATTTTTTTTCTATGTATTTCTCCTAAATCTGAGGTAAAACAAATTTAAAACTATTTACAAATGTCAGATATTAAAAAAAAAATACACGGTGAGAAAGTTTCTTACTGGCTCAAAATCTGTAAATTTGTCTAAAAACTTCATGTAATATATACTTTTCTCATGATTATGTCCAGATTTTGAAGTTATGACCCCTGTACTGGTGGTATACCGACTCTTTAAAAGTTGTAGAATACCATGGTAGATTGTTTAAAATTAAATACACAGTGAAAAAATCAATTAAGGTATAAAAATACATATGTAACACACTATAATTTGTATCATAAAACTAATATTTCAATTTCAGGGCTCGATTTCGGTACGATTTCCCCTGAAATCGTATATATCGAATATATAATATATTTCCATATACTATTAGCTTTCTATAAAAAAAAATCCCGATGAGGTTTTTTCTTAAAGTCAATTTACTTATTTTGCAGTTATTACTATTTTTTTTCTAGGTATTTTACCTAAATCTGAGGTTAAACGAATTTAAAACTGTTAACAAATGTCATTAGCAATTTCATAAAAAAATACACTGGGAGAAAGATTCTTACTGGCTCAAAATCTGTAAATAGGTATAAAATCTTCTTGTAAAATATACTTTTTTCATGTTAATGACAAGATTTAGAAGTTATGTTCCCTAAACTGATGGTACACCGACTCCATAAAAGTTGTAGAATACCATGTTCGAATGTTTAAAATTAAACACACAGTGAAAAAATCATTTAAAATACAAAAATAGTACATTAATATTGGTGTTAATTTTGTAAAAAATAAAAAAATCTAGACTTTTTTTAAACATCAATTTTAACCATGAAGGACTCAAAATAAACTCTGGTCTGGTACTTTTAAAAAAAATTAAGGTAAGATAATTAAGCAATCTTTCATTAGAATCAAAAATATCCAAAAAAATCCGTTTACGTTTTCTATATTTTTTTCATCTTCAAATATGTGGTTAAATAAAAAAAAAATAATAAGTGTAATAACCGCATGTTAAGTTCAACTCCCGATTTCTATATGATCTCCCCTAAATCGCATATATGTTGGTTTCAAAAAAGTTTTGTATTGGTATTGGTTTTGTATTTATAAAAAAAATACACGGTGAGAATATATTCATAACTCTTAAAATGTTCATTCAAATATAACACCCTATATTTTGTATCATAAAACTAATATTTCAAACTCAGTGCTCGATTTCGGTACGATGTCCCCTGAAATCATATATAGCGAATATAGAATATGTTTCCTTATATTATTACCTTTCTATAAGAAAATTCCCGATGAGGTTTTTTCTTAAAGTCTCGGAAAATCGATTTCAATATGAGTACCTTATGAAAAATACGTGTTTTTGTGATTTTACACCGGTTTTATATAGGTTTTCACCTAATACTGAGGTGGACCGACCCCAAAAATATCTTCTAAGGCCTTTGTTATACTATTAAGTTATTTTAGGATGCGAACATTTAGTATTGCAACACAATCTGCATTGAAATACTATGGCCACTTGAAGTGCACTGAAAGTCAGCTAATTCGTCAAAATGTATAGTTTTTGGTAATTTAGCTGCATTAATGATCATTTAATTGCATAAATAATGGAGTTTATCTATAAAACAATGATATTTTGATCAGATGATAAATGTTTTATATGCAGTAAAAATTTAGTATTAAAATGGATTTAACAGTGATGTCATTGTTGATAAAAAGTGACACTTTTGTTTCAAAATTGAAAAACTATTTGAGGGAATAATACATTCTCGATTGAAGATTATTATTGTGGTGCAAACATTTTCATATAATAATATTTCAACAGATAAAAGTATTTGTGTTAACAAAATTTTTTTTTCAGTGTATGTACAGTATTTTTGATAGACAGTTTATACTTTGTTTTGGATAACCATGTATCATTTTTTTGTTTATCCTAAATGCTTTATAAATAATTAAAAAATGTTAAAATCAAAATAAAAATGTCCGAGTTTATATCCAAATATTTTAAAAACGTGCAAGAATATTACCATCCTTAGTATATATTTAAACTAGTCTGGAAAATTAGAAGAAAAACTGCGTTCTCGAGGTACCATAGTACTATATTTTTTTATATTCTAAATAGTGGAAAATGGGTTAAAATGACGATTGCAATTTTCTTAAAAACATTACGTATTAGGAAACAAACCGAGTATTTTTAAGAACTCGCTGATGCAGATTTTGACTGAATACCCAGTTTTTTTAATATTACGTAATATTTTAAAAAAAGCTCAAGTAATTTTAAGCCCCTTTTCTCCCACTATTTATTACAAAATTTAATACTGTTGAAAATAATTTTCCAAAAAATGTTAATTCTTATTATTGTCAAGACTACTTTTAATATACCAATGAATGGAAATATTCGTAGTATAAGGAGTTAAGGAGTTATAATCAGTAGAAGAAGCCACAAAACTATCATAATATCTTTGGGGAAAATATTCGTCATTAAAATTAAGCAAGAGTCTCAACAATCATTTTATCCTTTTTTTAACAAGTAATAAATTTTTTGTATTCAAAAATTTTTTAGTGTTTTGTAAACTTTAAGTTTTCTCTTGCCTATATCCCGCAAACTACATTTTTAACTTGTAAAGTAATATTGTATTGTAGCTGTGTATCTAATGCAGAAAAGATATTTTCATTTTTGTCATTGGTTAGGATATTAAAAAAGTTACAAGAGCAAACTATGAGAAAATAAAAATGAGCTATATTTCTCCAAACACTAGAGCCAATAAGAATAAACCGATGCAATTTCGGAATCAGCGTCACAATTTTAACTAAGAAAAAATGAAATTTTCACTGCACTAAAATAATTGTAATAATATTTTTCTACGACTTTATTCAAAAGTTAAGTAAGAACTATTATTCGATATTAGTAGGCTTATATTTCAGAAATAGTAAGTGTTGGAGAATTTAGATGTTTAGAGACTCTAGCTCAATTTTAATGACGAATAGTTTCCCCAAAGACATTATAATAATTTTCTGACTTTTTCTATTGGTTAGAACTCTTTAACGGAATGATGAACTATATTGGTTATCCTTTGAACCCTTTAGGATCCCACAGCGCATAACTCAGTCGTGTAGGGGTATAAAGTTATACTACATTTTTGTTCCACTGACCATAGAGAACCTGTAAATAAAAAAAAAATGGAGTTCAAATTTTAGTTCCGCACAGTGTTATTTATTTTATTATTTAAATAACAAAGTAATTAAGTAATTTTTCAACTTTTCCCTATGTCTTATATTGTATATTTTGAATCTTCGAGGGGGTTGTCGCACCTCCTCATCCCTTGGTCTAACTCAGCTAGTCATAAAAGGTTCAGAGCACTGCAGACAAGTGTACAGTATCTCAAGAAAATTAGTTACAGTCGCTTAAAGTAACGCTCGTTGAAATAACAATAAAAACAAAATTATGATTTTGAATTTTGAATGTAACATTTGTAGTCGTATTGGTGTATTATTGTTGTTGCTGTCAGCACTCTTGTGGTGCACGTAAATGATCGCAGCTCATTCATTATAAGTATTCGCTCAG
This sequence comes from Dryomyza anilis, assembly GCA_951804985.1. NCBI lineage: Eukaryota > Metazoa > Arthropoda > Insecta > Diptera > Dryomyzidae > Dryomyza > Dryomyza anilis. Next base: position 18,058,049 of record OX638135.1, read on the forward strand.
CGGTATGAGGAGCGAAACGAATGCGATTTTTCATATTTGTGAATAAGGGTAAAATATATGACTTCGGACGAGAATAAAGAACATGATGAAGCAATTTTAAGGGGTAGAGAGAGACTTCGCAAATGAAAATATATGATAAAATTGTTTATTTTAAAATTATTGCATTTTATAATATTAGAAATACAGGTCATCATTTTTCGAAAAAATATTATAATTTGCAACTTAAAAATCCGTCATCCAAGTTTAGGGCAAATTTAAAATTATGTGGATGTAGTAAAAGAAATCATGTTTCAGATTTAAGTATTACAAAGCAAGTAGTTCTTGTAAAAATCAAAGATAAATCAACGTTTTAGATACAGACTTTGTAGTTGGCAGTATATATATATATAAGCAATTCCACGTCAATTCGCCGAGCTTTGACCCTGACCCCCTGCGATTTGCTTCATATTTTAATATGTTGTTATTATTGGTCAATGAAATTTAAATTTAATTAAATTTAATATCGCATCCCCTTCACCCCCTTAGCAACCTGTAAAAACGCGATTTTTGCTGTTTTGCACCACAGCATGAAAGCATGAAAAATTAACATAAATTCTTGACATTGAACAAAGATCATTCCACTTTGATTTGGAGTAAAAAATCATAAATAAATTTGAAAGACAGTACGTAATAATGAAAAAAATCAATCATTGAGCAAAAAAAACAATAAATTTAAGTGGCTTAATTTACGTGCAAAAAAAAAATGTTTCTACCTATACCAAATGCACTTAAGTTAAGAGCATTAACTTAAAAAAATGTATACCGACTTGTGCAAAAGCTAAAATAAAACAAATATGTACAAAATTAAATAAATGGAATTTAATGTGTGTTTTATTAACATTATATCATAATATATGGGTTTATTCTTTGGATTGACAAAAATAATAAATAACCAGTTGGGAAGTTTATATCACATGGGAAATTTTAAAATCAAAATTATAGTCGGTCTAAGCCGACAATAAATGCCCTACTCATATGTGTGGTTACCATTCAAAGTGGTATATAGGTCACCAGGGTACACGAATACTGAAAATAACTACAAACTTTCAATCGCTGAAGAATTTTCATTCATTTGATATACATATTAACAAATGGGTAGGTGTACCGAATTTCGATTTTTTATTGGGAACCACAAGTCGTTTCGCGGGAAAACATTATTTTTATGTATTTGAGCATGAAGTCAATATATATTTGACCAAAAAAGTTTAACTAAGCACGAATACAGTAAAATTGGTCTGTAGATGTAAATTTTGTATGAGGTATTTGAATATAAGTGGGAAGATCACAGGTCACATCACGCCAATTTGTTCGCACATACAGCGTAGGTATATAAGTAATCTAAATTAAATAAGTAATCTAAACTAACTCTTCAATTTTTTGAGTAGAAGGGATTTCAACAGTCGGACGGACGGACGGACATCGCTAAATCGACTCAGGAGGTCATGCTGATCCAGAATATATAACGGAGATGCTTCCTTCCAGTTGTTACAAACGGCGTACCAAACTGAATATACCCTTTCACTCTTAGTGTAGGGTATAAAAATAAAAGATACCAGTATTTATTTTAATTAAAATGCGAATATAACAACACAGCATCGAAGCTTGTGATCTTTTTTAGCAAGAACTTATGTAAAAAAAAGCTGTACTGTGTTGCTACACTCTAAAAAAGGAATGTTTATAAAATACTTGTGGGAAGCTATCGGTTACTTCTGGTAAATAAATATTGGCTGCCAAAAATATTTATTGTTAGTCGTAAATAATAATGGCTTAGTGCAAACAATTACACAATTCTAGTGTTTGAACAAAACAATATCTAATTTCTTAAAAACATTTAAAATGTTTGTTAACAATAAATAATGAAAGTGTTGAAGATAAGTAATAAAACATGATATTTCTTTGGGGCAAACACTAACTTTTTTCCAGAACGCAATCTATTTTAAAAGTGTTTGCCCTAAATACTAATAGCTTCTCGGTAAAAATGCTACATTGAAAGTGTTTGCCCCAAAAATCGTACAGCTTGTCACAAAATATGCATCACTTGAACTATTGAACTTATCCGTGTCATGCAACACTTGCATCGGATAAGAAGCAACATTTTATTGTTGTGCGACATCTGAAGCAAATTATTATTATCGTCTTCACATCATCCAAAACAGATAACTGCAGAAACACTGCCGCAATTCTGTGCAAATCATCTGACGAAATCCCAGTCAGTTTAGACGACTTTTTAAGACACGTCCAATGTATGAGACACCTGTCCCAGGCATAATGCGTCGATTTGCTGTAGTGTTTTTTTTAGTGTCCATCAATATCAGTCGAAATAAAAGGTTTATTTTCGGCAGTCGCTTATTTACGTGACTTGTCGAATAATCTACCCTGGAATTCTGCATTATTCGACATGTCGCGTAAATGAGTGGGCTGCCGCTATAAAAAAAAAACCTTTTGCTTTGACTGAATTTGGCAAAGAGTATTTTTTTCGAATAAAATTCTTGAACGCGTTTATGGCCTGGAATGTTTATAAGTGAATTATAATACTATTGTTTGCATTCTAAGTTAAAAAAAGTATTGAATTTTGGCCAGTTTTTTTCACTTTTGGACCAGTGTGCACTGTAACTCAGGAGATGGTTGTTAAAAAAATGTATCAATAAATTTCTAAATACCCTTACATACTTAAATTTAACCAAAATCCAAGTGATTTAAATCTAAAAAAAGAATTTATTTGATCGAATTTGTAACGGAATGACTCTGTTAAATATTTTGTTAATTTTAGGCATCCATTTTTATCAATCATAACCAAGGGTAGAAACCGGAACTATAAAAAGAATGTTTGGCAATGGTTCCGATATTGTTTCGTTCCGGAACGAACGAAAAGCAAAAGTTCCGATCGCAAACGTTTCAGTCGGAACTTTTGGGCAAAAGTACCGGCTTAAAAGTTCCGCTCTGAACTTTTGCTTACAAAAAACGTTTGCATCGTTCCTATCGCCATAGATTCGCATCCTGGTACGTAATTGGAACTTTTTTGGATGAATATGTATCTGTGGGCCAAGATACGCATCCTGGAGCGTCATTGGAACATTTTCGGGTGAATCGCTTCCTGTGAGAATACATACGCAACCAGGTGCGTCTTTTAAACTTTTTTGGGAGAGAAGCTTCCTGTGATAACTGTATAAAATTTTTAATTTTTATGTCGTATAATCGCCTATAACTCTGGTTGATATGAACCGGTTTTAATAGTTTAAAAAATTTTGCTAGCTAAATGTGTTGGTTCTTCAAAAAGTTATACAGTCTGGCAATATATTAAGTAGATACTGAGTTTTAATAACATAAGTAACTCAACGAGGAAAATTAGAATATGCACAAAGAAGTTGACATTAAAAAAAACTCGAAGTGGTGTAGAAATTCGGAAAATGAGGATATTCGTTGTTTTTCGATGCCGGTCCAAAAATACAGGTCGGAATTCTTGTATATTTTTGGTGTTATTAATCCTACGCCCTAAATGAATACGTCTGAGCTTTTCAATAATTTAGCTCATACAACCACCGCTTTTGCAGCCAACTTCACTTCGAAACGCATTGTCAAAATGAAATTCCAATAGATCTGCGTTCGTACGCTGCGTATTTTCTGATTCTATGCAAAATCATTGAAAATGTGTAGAGTTTGACAGTTAAACGATGCAATCGCACTTACTTAGGGTCTAGGGTAGAAGCTAATATATACAAAATTCTGAAAAGTAGTAGATTTCATAAAAATGTACTACCAATTTTCGGAAATGTATCAGAAAAATCTGCTACAGTAGTAGGTAGTAGAATCTGTCAATTTAAATTGAAAAGTAGCAGATCTGCTTCGATCGGAATGTGAACACTGTCCCATTATTAAAATTGACAGTTGTATGGACCATTCCCAGAATATTTCAACACAAAACGACGTAATATAAACCTTTTACTGACGAAACCCTACCTGTTACAGGAAATTTTTAAAAGGATAAAGATTCTAAACATACGGTACGTGGTTCAAAAAAGTGTTTTCAGGTCATAATGGTTGATTTATTGAACTAGCCTTCATGTAGTCCGGACCTTAATTCTATATTAAATTTGTGGGAATTTAGTCATTGAAAATAATGATTTGTCATCAAAAGTTACTGATTTTATAGAAATAAAATATTTTTAATAAAAAAAGTTAATTCGTTTCTAATTAGGTACCCAAGTTGTTTTTAGTTTGTGGGTTTAGTGATCGAACATTAATATATATATATATATATATATATATATATATATATATATATATATATATATATATATATATATATATATATATATATATATATATATATATAATTTTTGGGAGTCCTTAAAAATGAAGATTTGCCAGAATAAAGTAGGAAATTTTGTTGATCTTCTCGAAATGACAAAATTGGAATAAATTAATTGCATCACATTTGGCATTATGTCATTGAAAATAATGATTTGTCATCAAATAGTTACTGAATTTATAGAAATAAAATATTTAATGAAAAAAGTTAATTCGTTTCTAATTAGGTGCACGGGTTGTTTTTTGTTTGTTGGTTTAGTAATCGAACATTAAGTAATCCTTTAATTGACACAAATAAAAAGAAGCCACGATAGCTCAGTAGCCGCGGTGGCTCAGTGGTTAGTGCGGTGGACTGCGAACCGAAAGGTCCCCGGTTCAAGCCTGCACTGGTGCTAACAACATCTTTTCATAGAAACATTTTTCTATACAAACCTCCGAGAGTAAAAACTTTGCCTATGAAAAGCTCTCACCCGCCGTGCGGATTCGGCAATAAACTGTAGGTCCCACCACTTTGAGTACAAATATAACACGCACAGAAGTGTATAACAATTGGTGAGAGAGCTCGGCCTAAGTTCTCATAGAACTGTAGTGCCAAACTATTATTATTATAATAAAAAAGGTTGCAATTTAAAGTTACACGCAGAGAAATAATATGGTTGCGACATAATCACAACAACCATGCTATGGTTCTCACATTCAAAGTATAGTATTTTCAATTTTATTTCAACAGTAATTAGGTCGCTAAAATCATATTATAGTAGACAATTTATTATAATATGATTGCAGTTTTCAAATATGATTGATAAGAACCATGTTATGATTACGATAAAGACTGCCGTGAACAAAATATGATCAATACCAATCATACCATGATATTGACTGATCATAATATAGTAATTTATTATGTACAACCTTATAATTCTCACTTAATGGCATGTTTTACTCTCTCTTACTTACTTTTATTTTGGCTATAGCGGCGAGCAGTCGAGTTTTTATATTGTTGTCGTGAGAAAGTGTTTTAATGTCTAAAACTACATAATTCTTAAAAGTATAAACCGAAAGTTATTTGTATATGATTAATATGCAGAATCTATAGTTAAAACAAATTTCTATAAATTACATTAAATACTCGATCGTGTTACATACAAATATGAATAACAAATTTCAGTGATCGTACTATTGACATATATGCGCGTGCTTTATGTTTCATGAGAAGTTGTATAACAAATCTTTCAACTTTAAAGCTGCGCGCACGGTGAACTACAGATGAACTAAAGATTGCAGATAATATCACAATCATTAATGGAATTAATTGTGTCTTCAATTGAAATATATATACAAAATAATAAATTTAAATAAAATATAAACATGTGTCATATTTATTACTATTCTTCAATCTGCTTCCTCATGAATTTAGGGATCACTTAAATAATAAAAATATGATCACTGGTCACGACGGACCGTTGTATAAAATCGCAATACGGTCACTGAGTACCATAATACTATGGTATAACAAATGGAATCATAATGAGTTTACTGACAACCATAGTATATATATATATATATATATATATATATATATATATATATATATATATATATATATATATTTCACAGTTTTCCATTGCATCCCCTTCACCCCCTTAGCAATCTGTAAAAACACGATTTTTGCTGTTTTACACCACAGCATGCAAAAACTGCCTTTTTAAAATTCAGAAAAAATTAACATAAATTCTTGACATTGAACAAAGATCATTCCACTTTGATTTGGAGTGGTAAGAATTTTTCTTCTATTTTTTTCTTAACTTTGAAAATCCTGTTTTTTAGTATATAAATCGCCATAATTTTGGATTGGTTTGATATACATCAATAAAAACTGGTATATACTAATATGTCTGTTATATGGTAGCTATAAATGTTATATGGTAGCTAGGCGTGGCTGATGAAAAGAACCGCCCATTTTTTGTAACACGGTTTGTACTTAAGTCATGTTGAAGACACAATTAATTCCACCAATGATTGTGATATTATCTGCAATCTTTAGTTCATCTGTAGTTCAACGTGCGCGCAGCTTTAAGTTGAAAGATTTGTTATACAACTTCTTATGAAACATAAAGCACGCGCATATATGTCAATAGTACGATCACTGAAATTTGTTATTCATATTTGTATGTAACACGTTCGAGTATTTAATGTAATTTATAGAAATTTGTTTTAACTATAGATTCTGCATATTATGTGTTTACTGACAACCATAGTATATATATATATATATATATATATATATATATATATATATATATATATATATATATATATATTAAATACTCGATCAAGTTACATACAAATATGAAGAACAAATTTCAGTGATCGTGCGCGTGCTTTATGTACCGTAATACTATGGTACTCAGTGACCGTATTACTATTTTATACAACGGTCCGTCGTGACCAGTGATCATATTTTTATTATTTATGTGATCCCTAAATTCATGAGGAAGCAGATTGAAGAATAGTAATAAATAAGCGCAGCTTTAAAGTTGAAAGATTTGTTATACAACTTCTCATGAAACATAAAGCACGCGCATATATGTCAACTGAAATTTGTTATTCATATTTGTATGTAACACGATCGAGTATTTAATGTAATTTATAGAAATTTGTTTTAACTATAGATTCTGCATATTAATCATATACAAATAACTTTCGGTTTATACTTTTAAGAATTATGTAGTTTTAGACATTAAAACACTTTCTCACGACAACAATAAAAAAACTCGACTGCTCGCCGCTATAGCCAAAATAAAAGTAAGTAAGAGAGAGTAAAACATGCCATTAAGTGAGAATTATAAGGTTGTACATAATAAATTACTATATTATGATCAGTCAATATCATGGTATGATTGGTATTGATCATATTTTGTTCACGGCAGTCTTTATCGTAATCATAACATGGTTCTTATCAATCATATTTGAAAACTGCAATCATATTATAATAAATTGTCTACTATAATATGATTTTAGCGACCTAATTACTGTTGAAATAAAATTGAAAATACTATACTTTGAATGTGAGAACCATAGCATGGTTGTTGTGATTATGTCGCAACCATATTATTTCTCTGCGTGTAACTTTAAATTGCAACCTTTTTTATTATAATAATAATAGTTTGGCACTACAGTTCTATGAGAACTTAGGCCGAGCTCTCTCACCAATTGTTATACACTTCTGTGCGTGTTATATTTGTACTCAAAGTGGTGGGACCTACAGTTTATTGCCGAATCCGCACGGCGGGTGAGAGCTTTTCATAGGCAAAGTTTTTACTCTCGGAGGTTTGTATAGAAAAATGTTTCTATGAAAAGATGTTGTTAGCACCAGTGCAGGCTTGAACCGGGGACCTTTCGGTTCGCAGTCCACCGCACTAACCACTGAGCCACCGCGGCTACTGAGCTATCGTGGCTTCTTTTTATTTGTGTCAATTAAAGGATTACTTAATGTTCGATTACTAAACCAACAAACAAAAAACAACCCGTGCACCTAATTAGAAACGAATTAACTTTTTTCATTAAATATTTTATTTCTATAAATTCAGTAACTATTTGATGACAAATCATTATTTTCAATGACATAATGCCAAATGTGATGCAATTAATTTATTCCAATTTTGTCATTTCGAGAAGATCAACAAAATTTCCTACTTTATTCTGGCAAATCTTCATTTTTAAGGACTCCCAAAAATTATATATATATATATATATATATATATATATATATATATATATATATATATATATATATATATATATATATATATATATATATATATATTAATGTTCGATCACTAAACCCACAAACTAAAAACAACTTGGGTACCTAATTAGAAACGAATTAACTTTTTTTATTAAAAATATTTTATTTCTATAAAATCAGTAACTTTTGATGACAAATCATTATTTTCAATGACTAAATTCCCACAAATTTAATATAGAATTAAGGTCCGGACTACATGAAGGCTAGTTCAATAAATCAACCATTATGACCTGAAAACACTTTTTTGAACCACGTACCGTATGTTTAGAATCTTTATCCTTTTAAAAATTTCCTGTAACAGGTAGGGTTTCGTCAGTAAAAGGTTTATATTACGTCGTTTTGTGTTGAAATATTCTGGGAATGGTCCATACAACTGTCAATTTTAATAATGGGACAGTGTTCACATTCCGATCGAAGCAGATCTGCTACTTTTCAATTTAAATTGACAGATTCTACTACCTACTACTGTAGCAGATTTTTCTGATACATTTCCGAAAATTGGTAGTACATTTTTATGAAATCTACTACTTTTCAGAATTTTGTATATATTAGCTTCTACCCTAGACCCTAAGTAAGTGCGATTGCATCGTTTAACTGTCAAACTCTACACATTTTCAATGATTTTGCATAGAATCAGAAAATACGCAGCGTACGAACGCAGATCTATTGGAATTTCATTTTGACAATGCGTTTCGAAGTGAAGTTGGCTGCAAAAGCGGTGGTTGTATGAGCTAAATTATTGAAAAGCTCAGACGTATTCATTTAGGGCGTAGGATTAATAACACCAAAAATATACAAGAATTCCGACCTGTATTTTTGGACCGGCATCGAAAAACAACGAATATCCTCATTTTCCGAATTTCTACACCACTTCGAGTTTTTTTTAATGTCAACTTCTTTGTGCATATTCTAATTTTCCTCGTTGAGTTACTTATGTTATTAAAACTCAGTATCTACTTAATATATTGCCAGACTGTATAACTTTTTGAAGAACCAACACATTTAGCTAGCAAAATTTTTTAAACTATTAAAACCGGTTCATATCAACCAGAGTTATAGGCGATTATACGACATAAAAATTAAAAATTTTATACAGTTATCACAGGAAGCTTCTCTCCCAAAAAAGTTTAAAAGACGCACCTGGTTGCGTATGTATTCTCACAGGAAGCGATTCACCCGAAAATGTTCCAATGACGCTCCAGGATGCGTATCTTGGCCCACAGATACATATTCATCCAAAAAAGTTCCAATTACGTACCAGGATGCGAATCTATGGCGATAGGAACGATGCAAACGTTTTTTGTAAGCAAAAGTTCAGAGCGGAACTTTTAAGCCGGTACTTTTGCCCAAAAGTTCCGACTGAAACGTTTGCGATCGGAACTTTTGCTTTTCGTTCGTTCCGGAACGAAACAATATCGGAACGATTGCCAAACATTCTTTTTATAGTTCCGGTTTCTACCCTTGGTTATGATTGATAAAAATGGATGCCTAAAATTAACAAAATATTTAACAGAGTCATTCCGTTACAAATTCGATCAAATAAATTCTTTTTTAGATTTAAATCACTTGGATTTTGGTTAAATTTAAGTATGTAAGGGTATTTAGAAATTTATTGATACATTTTTTTAACAACCATCTCCTGAGTTACAGTGCACACTGGTCCAAAAGTGAAAAAAACTGGCCAAAATTCAATACTTTTTTTAACTTAGAATGCAAACAATAGTATTATAATTCACTTATAAACATTCCAGGCCATAAACGCGTTCAAGAATTTTATTCGAAAAAAATACTCTTTGCCAAATTCAGTCAAAACAAAAGGGTTTTTTTTATAGCGGCAGCCCACTCATTTACGCGACATGTCGAATAATGCAGAATTCCAGGGTAGATTATTCGACAAGTCACGTAAATAAGCGACTGCCGAAAATAAACCTTTTATTTCGACTGATATTGATGGACACTAAAAAAAACACTACAGCAAATCGACGCATTATGCCTGGGACAGGTGTCTCATACATTGGACGTGTCTTAAAAAGTCGTCTAAACTGACTGGGTTTTCGTCAGATGATTTGCACAGAATTGCGGCAGTGTTTCTGCAGTCATCTGTTTTGGATGATGTGAAGACGATAATAATAATTTGCTTCAGATGTCGCACAACAATAAAATGTTGCTTCTTATCCGATGCAAGTGTTGCATGACACGGATAAGTTCAATAGTTCAAGTGATGCATATTTTGTGACAAGCTGTACGATTTTTGGGGCAAACACTTTCAATGTAGCATTTTTACCGAGAAGCTATTAGTATTTAGGGCAAACACTTTTAAAATAGATTGCGTTCTGGAAAAAAGTTAGTGTTTGCCCCAAAGAAATATCATGTTTTATTACTTATCTTCAACACTTTCATTATTTATTGTTAACAAACATTTTAAATGTTTTTAAGAAATTAGATATTGTTTTGTTCAAACACTAGAATTGTGTAATTGTTTGCACTAAGCCATTATTATTTACGACTAACAATAAATATTTTTGGCAGCCAATATTTATTTACCAGAAGTAACCGATAGCTTCCCACAAGTATTTTATAAACATTCCTTTTTTAGAGTGTAGCAACACAGTACAGCTTTTACAAACATAAGTTCTTGCTAAAAAAGATCACAAGCTTCGATGCTGTGTTGTTATATTCGCATTTTAATTAAAATAAATACTTGTATCTTTTATTTTTATACCCTACACTAAGAGTGAAAGGGTATATTCAGTTTGGTACGCCGTTTGTAACAACTGGAAGGAAGCATCTCCGTTATGGAAAAGTACATATATTCTGGATCAGTATGACCTCCTGAGTCGATTTAGCGATGTCCGCCCGTCCGTCCGTCCGTCCGTCCGACTGTTGAAATCCCTTCTACTCAAAAAATTGAAGAGTTAGTTTAGATTACTTATTTAATTTAGATTACTTATATACCTACGCTGTATGTGCGAACAAATTGGCGTGATGTGACCTGTGATCTTCCCACTTATATTCAAATACCTCATACAAAATTTACATCTACAGACCAATTTTACTGTATTCGTGCTTAGTTAAACTTTTTTGGTCAAATATATATTGACTTCATGCTCAAATACATAAAAATAATGTTTTCCCGCGAAACGACTTGTGGTTCCCAATAAAAAATCGAAATTCGGTACACCTACCCATTTGTTAATATGTATATCAAATGAATGAAAATTCTTCAGCGATTGAAAGTTTGTAGTTATTTTCAGTATTCGTGTACCCTGGTGACCTATATACCACTTTGAATGGTAACCACACATATGAGTAGGGCATTTATTGTCGGCTTAGACCGACTATAATTTTGATTTTAAAATTTCCCATGTGATATAAACTTCCCAACTGGTTATTTATTATTTTTGTCAATCCAAAGAATAAACCCATATATTATGATATAATGTTAATAAAACACACATTAAATTTCATTTATTTAATTTTGTATATATTTGTTTTATTTTAGCTTTTGCACAAGTCGGTATACATTTTTTTAAGTTAATGCTCTTAACTTAAGTGCATTTGGTGCATTTGGTAGAAACATTTTTTTTTGCTCAATGATTGATTTTTTTCATTATTACGTACTGTCTTTCAAATTTATTTATGATTTTTTACGTTAAATGTTGAAATAAAATATTTCTATTTCTTAAAAAAATTGGTTTAATTTTGATTTAACGATGTCATAAACTCTCAGATTTTTCACATATCAACGCAACTTGTCTGGCAACACCGTTTACTCGTTGCATCCCAGCAGTGAAAGGTAATCAATAGTAGTCGAAACCTTGTATGGGATATGCATTATAGAACAAATTCTTTTTTCACGGCAATGTCATAGAAAAGTAATGTTTGAACATGAGCCGGAACCGGTAATCTAAGGGTTAATAATAGTAATCTAAAAAGTTAGTGTTGCATATTTACCATTTCCATGTATCCGATGAATTCTTTGGTTACCAAAGGATACAAGTAATAATTGAGATCATCGTAATCAATGAAATCTTTGATTAAAATGTTATCAATTATAGTATTGATTACACAATAATCGAATACATATTAGATTAAAATGTAATATTGTCTATGTATATTTAATTTAAAAGCTTGCTTCAGCTTGACGCCGGTTTAGTTCAGCAACACTTTTGTCGAAATCAGTTTTTGCCATTCCGACGACAGACCATTTAAAAGACAGATCTTTTAAAATCTATTAAATGATATCCTTCTGAAAATAATTTTATTTGGTTAAATAATTTATAAACTAAAACAGATGTCGAGTCATTCCGAAACAAAGCAAATAAAGTCATATTAAAGTACACAAAAAGCGAGGTATACACAACGGTTCTTTGTAAATGAATATAACTGTATTTATATATTTTTACACTTTCAATGTAGCATTTTTAACGAGAAGCTATTAGTATTTAGGGTAAACACTTTTAAAATATATGCGTTCTGGGAAACACTTAGTGTTTGCCCTAAAGAAATATCATGTTTTTATTACTTATTTTGAACACTTTCATTATTTACTGGTAACAAAAAAAAAGCGTTTGGGAGTAATAATTGAAGTGAATTTTATAAAGTGTTCTTGGGAAACATTTTAAATGTTTTTAAGAAATTAGATATTGTTTGCTTCAAACCCTAGAATTGTGTAATTGTTTGCAATAAGCCATTATTATTTACGACTAACAATAAATATTTCTGGCAGTGTTGCTGAACTATGCCGGCGTCAAGCTGAAGCAAGCTTTTAAATTAAATATACATTGACAATATTACTATTGATTACATTTTAATCTAATATGTATTCGATTATTGTGTAATAAATACTATAATTGATAACATTTTAATCAAAGATTTCATTGATTACGATGGTCTCAATTATTACTTGCATCCTTTGGTAACCAAAGAATTCATCGCATACATGGAAATGGTAAATATGAAACACTAACTTTTTAGATTACTATTATTAACCCTTAGATTATCGGTTCCGGATCTGGTTGAAACATTACTTTTCTATGACATTGCCGTGAAAAAAGAATTTGTTCTATAATGCATATCCCATACAAGGTTTCGACTACTTTGTAAATGAATATAACTGTAGTTAAATATTTTTACTTTGAACATATGGTTAACTTAATACATTGCTAAAATACATTAATAATAATAATAGTTTGGCACTACAGTCCTATAAGAACTTAGGTCGAGCTCTCTCACCATTTTGAGCTGTGCGTGTTATGTTTGTACTCAAAGTGGTGGGATCTACCGATCCGAACCGGATCCGAACGGCGGGTGAGTGCTTTTCATAGGCAATGGTTTACTCTCGTAGGTTTGCTATTTACTGCCGAGAGGTAGCGCGGTATAGAAAAATGTTTCTATGAAAAGATGTTGTTAGCCCCAGTCCAGGCTTGAACCGGCGACCTTTCGGCTCGCAGTCCAACGCACTAACCACTGAGCTACCACGGCTAAATAAATATTTTAGAAATATTAATCTTCACTCGATGCATTACCTAGGTGATTACTGGGTAATGCATTTATGCAAAATTTCGATGATATATTACTCTTTCCATTTACATAGTAAGCAATATTTACTTAGGTTACCATTTAATCGAAGAATTCAAAGATTACAAAAGTAATGCATTGCCCATTTCGCTGCTGGGAAAATAGCCTTGTACTTTTATGAGTATGAGAAAAAGAGAACATGCGTAATGCTACTCTCTTGTGAGGAGAAAAATAAATGAGTTGAAAACAGCACTCACGAGTAGTGAAATTTTTACTCTCCGATGATTATCCATTTATGTGTAGAGAATAAGTCGGATTTTTTTTATTTTACTCACTCATGCCGTGTGTAGTAAAATTAAATGAGTGCTTTCTCACTTATGGCGATTACACATGAGTGAGGCAGTATGAGTATTCATTTATGTGACTTTCCGAACTCTGCTTTTTTATGCATGGTAACAATTGGGTTGTACCTTCCTGCTGCATGACTGTCTAGATGCTATCCGGTCAAGGTGACTTGAAGCCATCAAAAGAGGCCACTGCGTATTGGTTGCCTTCATCGTATATAACCAATCTGTCATCCTGCCAGTCATGTTTTGTCACATTAGAGTTGTTATTGCAGTCCCCAGTACTGGGATTAGAAAGTGGCCCTATGTGGTTTTGATTTTCGGAAAGTGAGTCTCAACTAGGACACTAAGTGCTCTTAGACACAGTATGGGAACGATCTTTATATGAGCGAACATTTGAAATCGCTTTTAAACCCAATAAACATTGAGAAAATCCGCAAGGTACTCGCAGAATTATCTCAAAATTTTGAGGCTACCGCAAAAAGTTAAACATGAGCTAATCACAAGTATAAACTTGAGCATAACTTTGACAACAACGCAAAGTTTGTCGCAAGTAGCCTGGGCGGTTAACGCAAAAAGTGTAACGCATGATTAACTCATGGTTATAACGACAACACTGTCGCTGAACATGCCACGAATACAATAGGTGCAGCGAGTGAACGCAATGAGTAACGAGTGAGAAAACGAACATTGAAAACAACAACAAATCTAACGATCGTTCGACGGCATAATATTGTTGTTGGTATTTATGTGTTAATAAAAAATACAACAAACATTATTTAAAAAAAAAAAATTGTTAAAAAAAAATGTGTACGACAAAAACAACGCTTTGGTCGAAAAGCAATATATCAAAAAAAAATTAATTAAATAATGAAAAAAATTAAATAATGAAAAAAAATGTTTTTCGATAAATAAAAAACTTAATATAAAATATTATGTGATTTTCTTATACCATTTGTTTTTTTTCTATATTTCAATATTAATGAAAATTCCTACTCTATTCCTTACTCTAGTAAGAATGATAAATAAAAAAAAAATGAAAAATGCACTAAGTACTCGGTGTCGTAAGCAGTTCATTTCAGTATTTGAATGTTTATAGCACATCATCATAGACATATTCACTTCAGTTTTGTTTTGCTTGTGTTTAGTTTTGACAGTACTTGGTTCTTTGTTGTTGTGAGCAAGACATTCATTTGATTTTCAAGCATAGAGTTGACGACAGTAAATGTTTTGAAACGAAATGAATGTCTTGAAGTGGGTTTCAAATGGACTTGTGCAGATGTCTAATGTACCATATATTTTCCATTGATTAACGTGGTGGTTGGTGTGTATCTAAGTATTTTAATTTTTAACTCAACTACTGCGAAAACGTGCAATTTCATTAATTTGCTCGCTAAAGTTACCGAATCCGCTGACCTTAAATTGAAGTATTTTTGGCAAATTTCATGGTTTAATTAATGACAACATTATTTTAAAAACATTTTATTATTGCGTTTGATGAAACTACTCCGGTTTGGAAAAAATGTCTGGTTTTCACTATGTCAATTTGTGTCATATTTGTTTTCTTTACATTGTGATTGCGAAGCAGAAATTGTCCAAAATTAAAATGTTCATTATCCATGTCAAAATGCCAACATATTGGCATTTTTTTAAATATTTGCCATTTTTTAAAAACATTTTATTATTGCATTTGATGAAACTACTTCGATTTTCAAAAAAATATGTCTGGTTTTCACTATGTCAATTTGTGTCATATTTGTTTTCTTTACATTGTGATTGCGAAGCAGAAACTGTCCAAAATTAAAATGTTCATTATCCATGTCAAAATGCCAACATGTTGGCATTTTTTTAAATCTTTGCCATGTCGAAAAAAAAAAATTTGAGAAATTTTCTAACATGAAACTAACACAAAATGACACAGTGAAAAATAAGCATTGGACATATTTTTCAAAGACTGAAAATATGTTATAGAAAGTAACTCAGTGCAGTATGTGCGATACAGTGATTTGGTGGTTTTTAATATTTGGAAAAGTGCACCTGATTTGTTTCAATCATTGCCAATCGTGACTAATTAATAAATTTATATATGTACCATTCGTATATTTTTTCAAAATTGTGTATGATTAAATTGCAGTCAACTTGCAGTGTATTAATTATTCAATACCATTTTTTTAAGTTTTCAGAGTATACGCAATGGGTATATATGTTCATTTATTGACCAGATGTGCTTGACCATGTATGCTTAGTGTAAAGTTTCGCTATGATTATTGCAAAACTGTATTTTCGGCGAGCTAGAATTGACTTCTGTCTCACAGCGCAATGTCCGAAAAAATCACCACTTTCTAAAAAAAAATATTCGACAAAAACAACAATATTCGAAAAATTTCGAATAAAGATTTAAAAACTGTTTGGACGACAAAAACAACGCAATGGTCGAAATCACCATTTTCCCACAACAAATGTTTATGTTTCTCACGGTAAAGAAACGTCAAAAAAGAAAGTGAAACTAAATTTTATCTCCACGTTAAATTGGAATTCTATATTATTTAAACAATTTTAAAATCAACAAATTGTGATAATTAGCACTCTTTGAATCAACGATTTTAAAAACACTGAAGGATTTTTGGAATCTGCTGTGGGTATATCACTTTGGAGCTTTTGCTGCTGTTGATGTCTAGTTGGGTGCCGGCCGCCGCATTTCTGGATTTCTTGATAAATTTATTCATCACTATTGACTGCTGGGCCTACCGTGTTGTGCTGTGACGTTATATTGTTTTCTGTCTGCCAACATTTTTGACTATTGTGAGTTTCAATTTCCAAATCTATTAATTTTCGTGAATATTTGGGTGTCACTTGAGACTCTGGAGTCTGCTGCATGAAAAATATAAACAAAACAAAAATCAGCTGTTATCTGACACCAAACGCAGGGTTGCCAAGTTTCCAGAACAGCAAATCCCATAACACTTTTCCGTATATTTGTAATACACTCACATATTTTCAAAACTGACTCCCAACAATATATATTAAATGTCAAATACACCGTCAACTAAACGTAAAGAGACTTCTCCTCGCTCATGCAAGAGTTTTTTCCCCAGTTAAATTGGAATTCTATATTATTTAAACAATTTTAAAATCAACAAATTGTGATAATTAGCACTCTTTGAATCAACGATTTTAAGATCACTGAAGGATTTTTGGAATCTGCTGTGGGTATATCACTTTGGAGCTTTTGCTGCTGTTGATGTCTAGTTTGGTGCCGGCCGCCGCATTTCTGGATTTCTTGATAAATTTACTCATCACTATTGACTGCTGGGCCTACCGTGTTGTGCTGTGACGTTATATTGTTTTCTGTCTGCCAACATTTTTGACTATTGTGAGTTTCAATTTCCAAATCTATTAATTTTCGTGAATATTTGGGTGTCACTTGAGACTCTGGAGTCTGCTGCATGAAAAATATAAACAAAACAAAAATCAGCTGTTATCTGACACCAAACGCAGGGTTGCCAAGTTTCCAGAACAGCAAATCCCATAACACTTTTCCGTATATTTGTAATACACTCACATATTTTCAAAACTGACTCCCAACAATATATATTAAATGTCAAATACACCGTCAACTAAACGTAAAGAGACTTCTCCTCGCTCATGCAAGAGTTTTTTCCCCAGTTTGCAAAACAGCTCAACTTGATGATGGAGGTCAAATTGGAAAGTCTATATTGACACAAATGAAGTTGATGGAGGAAAGATTGCAATCACATAGTGAACAACTTTTCTCACGTATCTCACTCGAACTATGTTCTCTTGAAAAACGGCTCACTGAAAAAATTAATAGTGAAATTAAATTAATTAATGAAAGAGTAAACAATATTGAAGATCAAATTGCTTCCATTGAAAGCGAATTAACTATTGTGGATAAACTCTCCAAAGAAATCACTGAGCTAAAACTCAGTATTGAAACAATAAAAAGCAATAAAAATAATATAAGAGATATATCGTCTGATGCAATTATATTTGGCATACCCTTTGTGGAGTCGGAAAATTTGAAAATAATGTTTAATCAAATATGCCGATCTATTGCTTTTATGGCTCCACAAGTACGTGACATATTTCGTACAAAGCGCAGCTTAAACCACCCTAACACTGCCGTCATCGTAAAGTTCTACTCACCGTTTGATAGAACTCGTGTGCTCAAAGGATTTGCTGAGTTCAGAAGAAGAGCCAAATCTGCGGTCACGTTAAGAGGAGCCGGTTTCGACCTTGATAATAAAGTTTTTATCCATGAGAGTCTAACAACTGATGTTCGAAAAATTCTTCAAGAGGGTATACGGCTAAAGCGTCTTAACAAACTTTTTAATGTTTTTTCTCTCCGTGGCGTTATATATGTGAGAGTTAAAAAAAATGATGATGCGATTGCTGTCCACAGTGAAGATGAAATTAATTCGCTGGCGACCATTTCTAATGTACCGTCTTAATATTATGTATTTTTATTTATTTAGCTTATATTTACTTAACTATATTTACCATAAATTCATTCGTCCATCTATTTTTAATAATATTTAAATTTATTTATTTATTAATTTGTTCTATGTAAAGATGTTTGGTTCTTTTGTTTTAATTTACTGGTACTCGTTGATAATATTGTATCGTTTTTTATGTAATGCTTATTTCTATATTTCTGTTTTTATTGTGAAATAATATCAAATTTGTCCGATGACGTTAGTGAAAATCATAAAGTTTTACTTGATAGTCTATGTAAGCAGCGTGATGCTCTCTCTGTTGTGCATTTTAATGCAAGAAGCTTAAATTCTCTAAAATATGACTATATTAAATATGTGTTTGAAAAGTCTACTGTTGACGTATTTGTATCTCTGAGACGTGGCTTAATAATGAAATATCAGACAACTACTATAATTTTTCCAATTATAAGTTGTTTAGAAATGACAGGGTTAATAAAAAGGGTGGTGGAGTAGCGATTTATTGTAAATCGTATCTCAACTCTAGACTTGTTAGTAAGTCAAATGGGACTAATATTGAATTCTTAAATGTTGAAATATCGGATAATAATAATACTTCAAAAGTATTGATTGCTTGCGTTTACAATCCAAATAGATTTTACAACCAGGAACCTTTTTTCTTGGACTTAAATAATAATGTTACAAATTTTGACTATTATATTATATGTGGTTATTTTAATGTGAATTTGCTCTGTAATGACAATGTTTCTAATAATTTTTATGACCAAGTGAATGCGGCTGGAATGACGATTATCAATACTGAATCCCCCACACGTTTTGCTCCAAATGTTACTCCTAGTCTACTTGATGTTTTCATTTTGTCCGATATTTCCCTGTTGTTGCTTTTTGACCAAATTTCATTTATATCTGACCATGACTTACTTTTTTGTACTTTAAATATAAGTTTTTGTTGTAATACCACTCCATTGACAGTCTCGTATCGTGACTATAATTCTATTGATTGTTTCTCTTTATATAATTATATGTCTCAAATATGTTGGGAAGATTGTTGGTTTTGTGAGTCTGTTGATAATAAATTTAATTTCCTCGTCTCTAACATCTACCATGCTTTTAATACTTTTGTTCCCCTTCGCACTGTGATCGTTGATAATAAAGAATGTCCTTGGTATACATCTACTGTTAAGCTTGCTATTAAAAAGAAAAATAATCTTCTGGTGAAATGGAGGAAACATAGAATTAATGAAAATTGGGAGTTATACAAGCATGCTCGTAATGAGGCTACTTCTATTGTAAGACTGTCAAAGAAAAAATTATATTTTCGTAAACTGAATTCGTCGCTTCCTTCTAAAGTCCTTTGGAAAAATATTCGAAATCTCGGTGTTTGTCAGAAGGATAGCTCTGATTGTAATGTTGACCCTAATATCTTAAATGATTTTTTTCTATCCAAAAACCCAATAATCAATAATAATTCTCAGTGTAGTGTCAGCCATATTGATAATGTTCCTCAATTCTCTTTTACCAGTGTGGATGAGTATGATGTTTTGAGGTCTATAATGAAAATAAAATCCAATGCAATAGGTGAAAATGGTATACCTATTGGATTTATAAAATTAACTTTGCAGTACATCTTAAGTCCGTTGACCCATATTATAAATCATTGCTTCATTACTTCGTGTTTTCCAAATTCGTGGAAAATAGCTACGGTAATACCGGTTGCTAAAATTCCATCTGCTTCCTCGATGAAGGACTTCAGGCCCATCAGCATACTGCCTTCTTTCTCAAAGGTATGCGAATCGTTAATAGCTAAACAAATTAACGAGTATATATATGCAAACAAACTGCTCTCACCCCTTCGATCAGGCTTTCGTGCTGGACATAGCTGCGAACAGCAATGATTAAAGTTCTTGACGATATTCGTGTACCCTTTGATGAAGGTAAAGTAACCTTACTTTATCTTTTAGATTTCTCTAAGGCTTTTGACTCTGTGAATCAATCCATTTTAATTAATAAATTAATATTATTTTATGGTTTTAGCAGAAATGCAGCTAGTTTAATAGCATACTATCTTGATGGAAGAATACAAAGGGTGAAGACTCAAAATGTATGCTCCGATTACAAATGCCTTACAACTGGTGTACCACAAGGTTCAATTCTTGGGCCTTTACTGTTTAGTTTGACATTTTCACTGTGTGCAATGATTTTTCAATGCATGCTTATGCTGATGACGTTCAACTATATTTTTCAAACCGCATAGGATTAGTTGATGATTTATGCTACAGATTGAATGAAGATTTAACTGCTATTTCTAATTGGGCTACTGACAACAATCTATGTCTCAATGCTAAAAAGTCCTACATTTTGCCTATTTCTAAGATGAAAATTGACGTTCGAATAATTCCTCCTATTTACTTAAATAACAAAAAGTTGCAATTAGTTGACAAGGTAAAAAATTTAGGTTTCCATATAAATTCCAAACTTTCTTGTATTATTCCGAGCTTATATATAGTAAGCTAGATTCACATTCAACACATAAATTAAATGTTGCTTTTAATAATGTGATGCGATATGTTTTCGCCTTGAGACGTTTTTCACATGTCAAAGATGTAAGTCAGGGTATCTTAGGTTGTAGCATTACAACAATTGGATGCGAGAAACTGCATATTTCTACACAAGTTGTTATATTCCAAAACTCTAACATACCTTTATGATAAGCTACGTCTCAGTGTTTCAAATAGAACCATCAACTTTATGTTGCCCAAATTTAACTATCTTCAATTGCAAAGACTATTTGTCATTAACGCAATTAGACTCTCATTTTTTATTTATAAAGCTGAAAATCTGTTTTTTGTTTTATTGATTGTTTTTGGTTTTATTGATAACCATATCGGAAATGTATTTTTTTGGTGCTTAGAACATACATTTTTTTTTAAATTGAGGTTTAAAATAAATCCATTAACATTTTCTGCAAGATTTGAAAAAGTGTTCTTCTTCGTAAGAAGATGATAATTGAAATATTACATTGAGGGAAAAAAGTAATAAAATTAAATAAAAAAGTAATAAATATAAATACTTTTCGACACGATTTTCACCCGTTGTCTTTTTTATTTAAATTAAATACTTTTTATTTAAAATTGAAGTAAATACTTTTTATTTAAATTTATTACGTACGTTATAAAATTTGAAGTAAATACTTTTTATTTAAATTTATTACGTAGGTAATCAAATTTGATGTAAATATTTTTTATTACTTTTTATTAAGATAATAAAGTTTTATTTTTATCACAAGATCATAAACTTGTCAATTGGTATTTTAGAACTATTTATTTCATGTAAAGAAGGTTTGGAAAAGATAAAATTATTATTTTTTACTTTTTTCAAAATTTTATATCCCACGTATTACATAATTTTATCGTGGTTACTTTCAAAAAAACAAACTTTAATAATGTTAAAAATATTTCTATAATATAATTTTTTGAAATAATGAATTTAATTGCGTACGTAATAAAATTAAATACTTTTTATTTAATTTGAAATTAAATACGCACGTAATATATTTTTGTATAGAGTATTACTTTTTATTACAAAAGTATTTAAATAGATTTTATTTAATTTTATTACGTCACTTTTTTCTTAGTGTACATTTCCCAACAAACATTTTGAGTCATCGTCCGATTTGTGTCAAAACTGAGAACTCCAATTAAAGTTTTATTTTTGTTTTACTCAGGCAGACCCGCCTGCGACAATCCAACTTGCGTATATCTTGCGCGTAAACCTGCGATAATAATTGACATGTTATCGCATATTGCATGTACTCTTAAAATTTACGTAAAGATGAAATATGAGTCGTACTGCTGAAAAAGATGTCTCAAACCAATTTCGTAAAAAAGAACCAGTTCGGAAGGTTAGATCACATAGGAAATTTTAAAGTAGGTATTATTATGATAGTTAGGATTATCAAAATTATAGTCGGTCTAAGCCGACTATAAATACCCTACACATATGTGTGGTTACCATTCAAATTGGTATATAGGTCACCAGGGTATACGAATCCTGAAAATAACTACAAACTTTCCATCGCTGAAGAATTTCCATTCATTTGATACCTATATTTACAAATGGGTAGGTGTACCGAATATCGAATTTTTTTTTTGGGAACCACAACTCGTTTCGCAGGAAAACATTATTTTCATGTATTTCAGCATGATCTCAATATATATTTGACCAAAAAAGTTTACCTAAGCACGTATACAGTAAAATTGATCTATAGATGTAAATTTTATATGAGGTATTTGAACATAAGTGGTCGGTTCTCAAGTCACAATAGATCGATTATGCCAATTTTCTTAGACAGCTTAGATATATAAGTAATGTAAAGTGTCATTGCTCTAGCTCTTCTACTTTTTCCGTAATCGTGATTTCAACAGACAGACAGACGGACATCGCTAAATCGACTCAGGAGGTCATGCCCTATCAAGAATATATATACTTTTCCATACCGGAGATGCTTTCTTCAGGGTGTTACAAACGGCGTACCAAAGTGAATATACCCTTTCAATCTAGGGTATAAAAACATGTTTTAACACCAGAGATTGGTCCATTGCCACGTCCACCTGCCATATCATAGAAATGGTAAAAGAACTATAACTTTTGTCTGAAATGAGATATTTTGTTGATAATTGGTATTTATATACATACATTATATTGTATTGTACATGGCCATTCTAAATATGGGCAATATTGATACACTACCATGCCTACCAGTTCTATTAAATTATGGAACTTGACCATTGTAAGAGATATTAATAGGTACAATAGTACTTATCACATCTTTTAACTACCATACCAAATACGAGTAACTTTTTTCAACTAAAACAACAAAAAACGCTAAACTGACATATTTATTTAACAAAATTTAATTAAATTACTTTATGATTTTTGTATATTTCTCATCAGTTAATCTCTTTTAAAATGACGTGTGGCAAACATAT
The DNA here is from genome assembly GCA_951804985.1 of Dryomyza anilis. NCBI lineage: Eukaryota > Metazoa > Arthropoda > Insecta > Diptera > Dryomyzidae > Dryomyza > Dryomyza anilis. The sequence goes on from OX638135.1 coordinate 18,081,531, forward strand.
GCAATCATGTTTAACACCGTTAGAAAGAAGACATATCTGAATGTTGATGCCTGTAACAAGATATATGAGATCATTTGGAAGCTTTTTTCATGTCTACTTTTGCCTGAAATATATATAATTGTTGTTTTATTTGTTTGGCAAATAGTCAGGAAAAACTCGAATAGCCATTTCAAATTTTTAATATTCAAAGTTCTCTCAATTCTCAATAATATAAATATTCTGCATGCGGAGAAGTGTTCACATTCTGCTCCGATCGGAGCAGATATGACACTTTTCAATTTAAATTGATAGATTCTACTACCTACTACAGTAGCAGATTTTTCTGGTACATTTCCGAAAATTGTCAGTACATTTTTATGAAATCTACTACTTTTCAGAATTTTTTATTTATCAGCTTTTAATTAACCAAAAATATACAAGAATTACGACCTACATTTTTGGGCCGGCATCCATAAACAAAGAATTTCCTCATTTACAGAATGTCATCATTTCGAGTTTCATTTAATGTCCACTTCTTTGTGCAAATTCCCATTTCGTCATTAAAACTCAGTGTTTACTTAAGATATTTCTAAACTATATACGTTTTTGAAGAACCAACACATTTAGCTACCAACAATTTTTAAATTATTGAAATCGATTCATAACTAAAAGAGTTATTATTATTATTCGACATACAAATTAAAATGTGTATACTTTTTTTTTTTTTAATCGTAAACAAAATCTTGTAAGACAATTTAAACATTTTTACAGTTGTTCAAAGTAAATTTAAAAACCTTTTCAAAACTGTTGGATTGTTCAAAATTTAATAAGAAGCAACAAAGTTATGATCAATAGAAACTGACCCATATAATTAGTAAAAAGTTTAACGAAGTCATTCCATCACAAATTCGATCAAATAAAGTCTTTTTCGAGATTTAAATTACTCGGATTTTTATTTAATTTATGTATTTAAGGGTATCTAGAAATGTATTGGTAATTTTTTTCGGGCAACTATCTCCTGAGTTACAGTGGTCCAAAGTTACAGTGGTTCAAAATAATGAAGGAAAACTACATATTTCATTTAAAATACATTTGTTTAAGTGTAACATACTCCAATTAGGTCCCGAAATTGTATTTTAATTTAGTTTTGAAAGTTTATTGACTAAAATGATAAAGTGTAAAAATATAACAGTGAGTAATACATTTCAATAGGGTAAAAAAGCGGGTAATTACATACTCCAATTAGGTCCCGAAATTGTATTTTAATTTAGTTTTGAAAGTTTATTGACTAAAATGATAAAGTGTAAAAATATAACAGTGAGTAATACATTTCAATAGGGTAAAAAAGCGGGTAATTTTTTAAGTTCGGGTATGTGCTGGTTTGGAGGTTTCCATTGGTTAAAAATCTACCCTAAATGGGTCACTGATATACATATTTAGATAAAAAAAATCCTTCTGGGATATGAACCCACACTTCCCGGGTACATACATCACCATCACATTTGTTTAAGTGTAACATACTCCAATTAGGTCCCGAAATTGTATTTTAATTTAGTTTTGAAAGTTTATTGACTAAAATGATAAAGTGTAAAAATATAACAGTGAGTAATACATTTCAATAGGGTAAAAAAGCGGGTAATTACATACTCCAATTAGGTCCCGAAATTGTATTTTAATTTAGTTTTGAAAGTTTATTGACTAAAATGATAAAGTGTAAAAATATAACAGTGAGTAATACATTTCAATAGGGTAAAAAAGCGGGTAATTTTTTAAGTTCGGGTATGTGCTGGTTTGGAGGTTTCCATTGGTTAAAAATCTACCCTAAATGGGTCACTGATATACATATTTAGATAAAAAAAATCCTTCTGGGATATGAACCCACACTTCCCGGGTACATCACCGTTACGCTATCAACCTCATTTGCTACAGATCATTTATTCAAAATATTGAATCAAATGATTAAAATTTGTGACGCATCGACAATAAATGATAATAAATAAATGAATATACATTTTTTGGAATGTGAAATTAAAAAAAATTGAACATTTCACAAATTTTGTTTTTGAAGAAAAATCTCAAACAAAAGGAGATACATGTTTAGCCTGACGGGTAGATCAGTGGACTTTAACGCCAATTGTTAAAATTTTATGAAGTAAATATATAATATATAAAAGAAGACGACAGTGAAAAGAAAGGAAAAAGGAAAGGAGTGGAATGGAAAAAGGAATAAGAAAAAAAAACTTTTTTTAATACATTTTTTGTATAAAAAATACAAAAATGTATTAACAGCTAAATAATTGCAATTTCAGTAATTTCAAGACACATATATTTAAAAATTACTCTGAAATTCAATAAATATATTAACTTATTTTTTATATTTATCATACAAAAACAAGTACATACATTTATTTGAAACAAATGTAAATGTCTTTGTACATAAAACAAATACAAATGTATTTATTTCAAAGAGTGTTTTATTTGTTTTTAATGCATTTTTTTGAGTGTAGATATCCATATTATCCATATTATCCATCATATAATAATAACAAATTGGGGCTACAGTCCTGAAAAAGTTAAGCCGAGCTCTCTCACCATTTTCAGCTGTGCGTGTTATTTTTGTACTGAAAGTGGTGGGATCTACAGTTTAATGACGAATCCGAACTGCGGATGAGAGCTTTTCATGCAATGTTTTACTCTCGTAGGTTTGACATTTACTGCTGAGAGGTAGCGCGGTATAGAAACATGTTTATATGAAAAGATGTTGTTAGCCCCAGTCCAGAACCTGGAAATTTTCGGCTCGCAGTCCAACGCACTAATCCTTTGCTATCGACTGAATTTTTCTAAATTCCCACCCCAAAAAGTTTAAGCACATTAAAAAAGAAATTCACAATAAATGTTGGCCAAATTGAAAAACATTTAGAGGTCGCGCATCGCGACCGATTAAAATTGAATAACTTCTTTATTTTTTGTTGCATTTTGATGAAATTTTGGAATGTTGAACATAATTCACTACAGATTAAAATGAATTTCCAAAATTTTTCCGATAAATAATGTATCCCGTTACAAAAAAAATATGCAAGGAAACTGGTATTATAGTAGCAGTTTTGAGGAAAAAGCACAGGAATATGATAGGAAATACACATCGCATAGCAGGCATTTTGAATTTTTGAAAAAAGGAAGGCTCCTGGCAACCTGGCAGGCAAAGGTGTTATTTTGTAAGTTTTTTGTTTTGTTTTTGGAAAAGTATCTATATGGCAGCCAAATAGAAGGGAAAGTTAGCCGTCTGTAGTACACAAAAACATTTTTTTATACATTTTTGTTTTGAAGTTTTTAAAAGTAGCTTTATAGCAGGGATTTGACACGGACAGGTAGCCTGCCTGTATCAGGCAAACAGTGGATATATGAATTTCTCTTTTCAAACTGTAAACGTAGTTTAATAGCTGGATAATGAAAGGGAAAAGTAGCAATTTTTGACAGAAAATTTTGTTGACAAATATTAAATTTTACTTCAAAATTTTTCAATATTGAATATTTTCGCCTTTTTTTTGCTACGCTGCTGCCAAGCAATGTGCCACGCCGCGCCTGTTTGTGTCATTTCGTTTCATCCGGTTTGTTGAAATGCAGATAATTATCAAATCACCGAAGTTTTTGCTGATATGAAAAATCTGCATCAGTGGTGTCCAGCTTTGCGTCCATAAACAAAACTTCTTGTTCTACCAAAACTATCACATGAACGGTCGGTCTTTGCATTTTACATTTTATTGCTATCTTCGATCACATGTGAAATGTAATAATGCCACATTTGTAATTATATGGTTATTTTTATGATCTAATAACCAAAACTTTGGATTTGTAATTATGTAAAAAATAAAATTAAAATGAAATGCTGATTGTTGAGAAAAATATTTAATTATTTATCAAAATGACGAAGAAAATTTTGAAATGAATAGGTAACGCTGAAAGGTTTTTTTAAAATATTCTAGAAGTGGCCCAACAGTTAATTATAATATTTCGTTGGCAAGTAATATCGAAGAAGCGCCGCAGACGAAATTTTTTTATAAAATATTAAAATTTTTATTTTTTAAAACATAAATACAAAAGTATTATTCGTGTATATAATGAACTCAGTTGTTAAAACTAAAAAGGGTCCTGAGGTTACTGGGGTTATCGGATCATGAACATAATAACATATTAATCGTGAGATCAATATCTTTCATTTCAGTATCTACATGTTCATATAGGTAGGTTTATAAAGTTTCGATTTATCTGGGGTACCACAAGTTCGACCGAGCCCCAATTTAGTCTGGGACCCAAACATGGGGGATAGTTTGAAGAAAAAATATTTCACTTCATCCGGTTATCTAAAGTTCAACCAATTTGTTTGTTTGTTTGGAGATTTTTTGGTAGGAGTAAAGACTTTTTTTACATACATATATCAAAAATAATAATTAATTTTGGTTTTAATAAATATGTATCTAAAATAAAAATTATATTTTAATTTTGAAAGCATTTATCAAAAATAATTATTTTTGACTTTAATAATATTAATCAAACTTTTATTTATATTTCTCAAATATAATTATTAAAAAATACTTTAAAATTTAACAGTCCTATAATATAAATAGGACAATAAATTGAAAATGTTCATCGAATGTTATCTAATGGTACCATTTGTTTTACAGTGCCATCATTTCTTACAATGACTTATTACATATAAATTTGAAAAAATTATTTATTTTTGGTCTCTGATGTTAGGAAGGTGTACATATCTCAGTACCCTTTGGAAACAAAAATCAATTTGTGTATTATATTAAAGGTGATCAATACCGACATCTCGTTGGAAAACTACTTCAGATATACACAATGTATTTTAATGATTATTTTCACTTAACAGCATATTTCGAAAACCAGAAATATTTGAATTTGATTTTTTTTTTAAGTATAACATTTGTACCAATTGTACGATTTGTACCAAACTTAAGTTTTATATTTAACCTAGATTTTTTTACCATTTATTCAATTATCCAATTATTAAATTAATTTACAACAGTTTTTTTTTAATTTCAAAAATACTAAAAAGGTAAAAATAGGATTATAAATCGTCGTTATAGAACTAAAAGTCATCAAATAAATTTTGTTTCAATATCGATTTTTTTTTTGTTAATAACTTCTTCAATTATAATTTGAAACAATTATAACCTTTTAGCGCAGTGCCGATTGGACATATTTAAAAACTATATTTTGTGAATATTTGATTTTTAATTATGAAAAATACACCAACACATCTAAAAGTATGAATTGTCGAACTTTTATCAAACTATCAAAAATGGTATTTAGACTTATAGTTGTACAACGAAGATATACAAAAAAATATGTATATTTTTTAAAAACTAAACATTGTCTATGGATATGCGCCTATAATGTTTAAATTCGATTTAATATTGATACCCCGAGACAAAATGTATGTCATTTTTAAGGAATATTTCCGGCCAACACACAGATAAATGGAATATTTTGGGAAGTGTATAGCAGGTTGTAAAATTTTGTGGAATTTTAATGATTTGGGATCGGGCAGACAGCTCGTGATACAAACCCCGCCTATCTGTTTTGAAAATATGTCGAAAAAATGTTTCTAAACTGTCTAAACTGCCTAAAATGTTTGTCTTGGGACATTTTGATATAGATCTCAAAACACTTAAAACTCGAATTGTGTCATCTTCAGAATCTTTGCCAAAATACAATGCGCATATTCGTAGACAATTTAAAGTCAACTTTAAAATAAAAGTTACCCGATATTTTGGGCAATTTTAACGAAGATTAAAATGTCAAAAAGTTTTTTTTAAGTCGTAAAATTTAAAAAAAAGCGAATAATTAAAATGGTAATTTACAGAATATTAGTAATCTGGAAATAGTTATTTATTTTTACACAAGGCACAATGTAGAGAGAAAAGCTCAAAAAAGCGTAAACTATTCAAATAACAATCAAAATTAAAACAGCGCATAACTTACTGTATTTTATCGTCTTTACAAGCGCAAAATTATCAAAACAAACCAAAATGAATATGACGCATATTTACTCTGTAAATTAATTGTGTTTTTTTTTTTTTGAAAATTTGGAGCCTTTTTCTATATTTTGCAATCTTTTTTAAAGCCGCAAATATTCTGCATTTTAAGCGCTTTTTCCATTTTGTGTTTATTTTTTTGAAAATTTAGCGCCTTTCTCTGTAGTTACCGGTCTTTTCAAAAGGCCTAAAAATTCTGACATTTTGCGCCTTTTACTATATTAAGCGCCCTTCTGTAGAGGCGCAAAAATTTTGTAAATTAGGCGCATTTGCAATTTAATGCTTTTTAGAAAATGTTGCGCCTTTCTGTATATTTGCGCCCTTCTATAGAGGCACAAACATTTTGTAAATAAGACGCCTTTGCAATTTTATGCTTTTTTGAAAATTTTGCGCCTTTCTCTATATTTTGCGTCCTTCTATAGAGGCGCAAACATTTCGTAAATAAGGCGCATTTGCAATTTTATGCTTTTTTGAAAATTTTGCGCCTTTCTGTATATTTGCGCCCTTCTATAGAGGCGCAAACATTTTGTAAATAAGACGCATTTGCAATTTTATGCTTTTTTGAAAATTTTGCGCCTTTCTCTATATTTTGCGTCCTTCTATAGAGGCGCAAACATTTTCTAAATTAGGCGCATTTGCAATTTTATGCTTTTTAGAAAATTTTGCGCCTTTCTGTATATTTGCGCCCTTCTATAGAGGCACAAACATTTTGTAAATAAGACGCATTTGCAATTTTATGCTTTTTTGAAAATTTTGCGCCTTTCTCTATATTTTGCGTCCTTCTATAGAGGCGCAAACATTTTCTAAATTAGGCGCATTTGCAATTTTATGCTTTTTAGAAAATTTCGCGCCTTTCTGTATATTTTGCGCCCTTCTGTAGAGGTGCAAAATTTGCAATTTTATGATTTTTTGGAAATTTTTCGCCTTTCTCTATAGTTTCCGCTCATTTAAAAAGGCGCAAAATTCTGAATATTAGGCGCATTTTTTTCATATTGTGTTTTTTTGAAAATGTGTTAGAAAAATTCAAAAGTACGCCTTTTTTTTGGGGGGAGGGGGTCGATCGCCCCCATCGTTCCCCCTGGATCCGCGCTTGCTTCCCAACTCATTGTTGTTTCTTTTTTTATATATTAAAATTTTATTTATTAATTAAGAATGATCAAAAAAATAGCTATAACTGTAAATAGATGTAAATTTAAAGTAACGAAATTTATCACATTATTTTTATCTATTTTTTTATTGATTGATTGATTTTTTATCTTTGATTTTTTTATAATTCCTAATTAAAAATTTTAAAAAAATTAAAAGAATAAAAAAAAATTAAAAAATACCCTGGCCGAGATTCGAAGCTGCAATTTTTAACTAATTTAATAAGTATGGTTTACAATTTAAGATATTGGAAATACCTACATTTTGCAACCCATGTAAATAAAAATTAACCAAAAGGTTTAAAAATTTTAAGATTTCAACACTAATGTAAATAATTTAAACCCCAGATTTAACATTTAAATGTAAATGGATTTCTAACTTGAGAGTTTAAATTAAAGTATAAAAAATATAAGTTAAAATTAAGAAATTCAAATTTGAAAGTGTAAATTTAATTTGTCAACCATCCATTTAAAAAATCAACCTAAATGTTTAAAAATTAAACTTTTCAACACTAAGTATAAAAAATATATGACAACCAAATGTTTAAAAATTTTAAGTTTTCAACACTAATGTACATAATATAAACCACAGATTTAACATTTAAATGTAAATGGATTTCTAACATGAAAATTTTAATGTATGTTCCAATAAAGTATAAAAAAATATAAGTTAAAGTTAAGAAATTCCAATTTGAAAGTTTAAATATGATTTTTCAACCATCCATGTAAAAAAAAATCAACCTAAATGTTTGAGAAATTTAACTTTTCACCACTATTGTACATAATTTATAACAAAGGTTGAACATTTAAATGTAAGTGAATTTCTAACTTGAAAGTTTAAAGTAAAGTATAAAAAATATATATTAAAGTTAAGAAATTCATTTTGACTGGGTATATGCCATCCGGTCAAGGTGACATGAAGCCATCAAAAGAGGCCACTGTGTATTGGTTGGCTTCATCGTACATAACCAATCTGTCATCATGCCAGTCATGTTTTGTCACATTAGAGTTGTTATTGCAGTCCCCAGTACAGGGATTAGAAAGTGGCCCTATGTGGTTTTGATTTTCCGGAAAGTGAGTCTCAACTAGGACACTGAGTGCTCTGTCTTAGACATAGTATGGGAGCGATCATTATATGAGCGAAGATTTGATATCGCTTTTAAACCCAACAAACATTGAGAAAATCCGCAAAGTACTCGCAGAATTATCTCAAAATTTTGAGGTTACCGCAAAAAGTTAAACATGAGCTAATCACAAGTATAAACCTGAGCATAACTTTGACACCAACGCAAAGTTTGTCGCAAGTAGTCCAGACGGTTAACGCAAAAAGTGTAACGCATGATAAACTCATGGTTATCTAAAAACTGTACTCAAGAAAACATGGCGATTTTCATAAAATCATATAAAGTTAAATTAGCGGTTTCATCAAACTTTTCGCCAATTTTGTATTAGTTCTTATCGAAGAAAGAATTAAATAATAATTTGTTAGAGAGAAATGTAGTTTTAGCAGGACACAGATTTCTTGAAGATGTAGGCAAAGGTAATTATGTACCATATATTTTCCATGAAGATCGATTAACGTGGTGTGTATCTAAGCATTTTAATTTTTAACTCAACTACTGGGAAAACGTGCAATTTCATTAATTTGCTTGCTTAAGTTACCGAATCCGCTGACCTTAAGTTGAAGTATTTTTGGTGAATTTCATGGTTTAATTAATGACAACATTATTTTAAAAACATTTAATTATTGCATTTGATGAAACTACTCCGGTTTTGAAAAAAATATGTCTGGTTTTCACTGTCAATTTGTGTCATATTTGTTTTCTTTACATTGTGATTGCGAAGCAGAAACTGTCCAAAATTAAAATGTTCATTATCCATGTCAAAATGCCAACATATTGGCATTTTTTTAAATATTTGCATTATCGAAAAAAAAAAACAAATTTGAGAAATTTTCGAACATGAAACTAACACAAAATGACACAGTGAAAAATAAGCATTAGACATATTTTTCAAAGACTGAAAATATGTTATAGAAAGTAACTAAGTGCAGTATGTGCGATACAGTGATTTGGTGGTTTATAATATTTGGAAAAGTGCACCTGATTTGTTTCGATCATTGCCAATCGTGACTAATTACTAAATTTATATATGTACCATTCGTATATTTTTTTTCAAAATTGTGTATGATTAAATTGCAGTCAACTTGCAGTGTATTAATTATTCAATACCATTTTTTTTAAGTTTTCAGAGTATACGCAATGGGTATATCTGTTCATTTATTCGTGACCATGTATGCTTAGTGTAAAGTTTCGTTAAGATTATTGCAAAACTGTATTTTCGGGGAGCTCGAAAAATTTCGAATAAAGATTTAAAAACTGTTTGGACAACAAAAACAACGCAATGGTCGAAATCAGCATTTTCCCACAACAAATGTTTCTCAAAACAATAACAAAAAAAATCCCTATAAATGAGGCCAATTAAATTTTCTGTCTACTAATAACCATTAACCAAAGACCTTTAAAATAAAGGTTTTCGTATACATCTCAACCAAAGACCTTTATTTTTTAAAATAAAAATTAGCTTCTAAAAATTATCTCTCACCAAAGACCTTTATTTTATTTATTTATATTATTTATTTTTATTATTTATTTTTTTAATTAAAAAATTATCTCATTTTTTATTTATAAAGCTGAAAATCTGTTTTTTGTTTTATTGATTGTTTTTGATATTATTGATAACCATATCGGAAATGTATTTTTTTGGTGCTTAGAAACAAGGATTGAAACCGTAACCGAAACCGAAACCGATATCCATTTAAAACCGTTTCATTTTTAAAACCGAAACCGTAACCGAAACCGTTATACGAAAATCTGATATAAACCGATATCCAAAACCGATATAAACGGTTTTGGTTTTATACCGGTTTAAAACGGTTTTTAAAAAAGTACAAAAAGAAACAGAAAAACTTATTTTATTTTATATAGAAGATCTTAAAATGTCATTAATTAAAATTTGGAATTCCCAAAATAAATATATTTGGTTGTACAAAAATTCACATGTTGTTTTTTGAGAAACGATATTTCCAAAACAACGGTATTTGGTCTAAAATTTGTTTTTTGTTTCATTAATCGAATTAACAACAAAACACCAGCAACTCCAAGCAAAATTTTTACGTTAAAAAATGATTCAAATTTTAATAATATTGTTTTTTTCTTTATTTTATTAGTAAAATATATGGGGTAAAGTGGAACAAGTTTTGAAAAGTTCATTTGAATATTTTTTAAATTCTTTTAAAGGATCTATTCAATAGAATACCATTTATAAGTCTTCTAATGGATTTTTGACTGATGTTTCAAAACAGCTCAATTTCGGACATAAACAAAACAATGGTAATGCAAGAAAAATGTAAAAAAAAGTTTCAAATTATTAACATCTCAGTAACTATTTAAGGAAATACGAAAAATCAAGTGCAAGTTCGACAAGTTTAAACATTTCAAGTATAAGGCAGATATTTGTTTACATTAGTGATGATTAAAAATTTCTTGCTCTTGCATTTTTTGGAACGAGAACAAGATCGAGATTTTGCAAAAAAAAAGAACAAGAGCAAGTGCAAGACTAAGACCGCAAGAAAAGGTTGACTCTTGCGTTTTTTATGATTTTAATGTATTTATTATGTTTTTAAGGTAATAATGATATACAAAATAATTCATGATATTACTAAATATTGAACAACAAGTAACAATGGAAAGCGTGCAAAATATTTATGAACGTGAACATTAATGAAGATGTGTGTTTTTTTTTTTGTTTTTGTCAATTCTAAAGAATATAAGCATCTTAAAAATAAGGCCTGTGAAGCACCTTTGAAGCGGTAAATAGCTTTAAAAGTGCTTCAAAACTCGCTTCAAAAGTCGCTTCAAAAAGATTAAACAGACAAAACAATGTTTTTCTCTTTTCTTCGTTACGCTTGTTCGTACATCGATTGTGCATATGCACTGTGCTATGCACATTATTATTTTTGTTTTACTTTTATATATAGTTTTTTTGTTAATTGTAAAATCATGAAGTAATAAAAAATAATATATGAACATTTTACAGTGTGATATATTTAGCTGATATATTGTTTTTTGTGTTTTTCTTTTTTCACAAATCCGCTGATTCGTTTGAAAGTGCACCAACAACAAAAATGCGAATAAAGCAGCATCCAAGCTTTTGATAGAATTTTTGGCGGGAAATTTTTTGTACCACAAGAGAACTCGTTGTTGTTGCCAACTAGAGAGCTGTACTAGACATACATGTAGTGTTGTGCCATGCGACTGTTCGTTGTCATGCGTCTGTCTGTTGTCATGCGTCTGTTTGTTGCCATGCGATGATACGGGATAGCAACGAAGAGTTGTGAAAGTGTGTGTATAATAATCGTAATCTTTATTGTTATATTCTCTTCTTTCTGTTAGTATTCGCTTTGTAGCGTTTGAGTTTGTGTTCGCATGGTGTTCGCAAAGAAAAATGTTACTATGCAAGATATTATTTGAGTTCTCTTGACATACGGTATGTGTAGCATACGGATTTTTTAATCTGTGACGAAAACAGATATATGCCTATACGAAATATTCCTTATATTTATTGTATTGTTGAACGAAAAGTCACCAAACACATTTTTATGAAAAACTTAATTTTCGAGTTTGTTGATTAATATTATAAAAAGTAATTGATGCATTTTTAAAGATTTACATTTTCTTATCATTTGACAGATACATAAAGAAGTTTGTAAAAAAATATTTAACATTTTGAAAATGTATTTGGTGACTTTTCGTTCATTTTATTATGGCCTTGAGATTTTAAATTGTCTCGTCAACATCACTTGATTTATACAATTATTTTTTATTAGTTAATTCTTGTTAAAATATAATTCAAATTTTTAGGTTACTGGATTTTTTTTATTTGTTAGTAAAATGTTGAAGAAATTGAAAAAATATGGAAAATAAGTAACTTAAATACAATTAGTGTTCAAATTCTATTCGTTTTCATAATTAATATGCAGTTTAAGATATTTGTCTTCGATCTTTTATTTAAAATTTAAAAGATTAAGATTACCATTTCTTGCCTTGCTCTTGCAAATGATCATCACTAGTTTACATATATTGCAGTTCACATAATTGTTGAAATTTAATTTCTTTGGCTTTTATGGATGAAAATTGTACAAAATTCTTCTTTGCAATTCAGATCATATCTCAGGTGAAGTCAAAATGTTGCTTTTCATTGGTTTGTGGTCACGAAATTTAAAATTAATTTTTTTTCTTGGCGTAATCAATTAAATAATTCATATAACACAATATTTTTACTAAAATAACAACAAACATTGTTTAAATTACGTTTTCCACTTTACCCCAATATCATAATTTGAACATAATTTAGCACCATATAAAAAATGTAAAATTATTTGATAAACATGGAAATAAAGAAAATTTATACAAAAACCGAAATCAAAACCGAAACCGTAACATGGAACCGGTATACCGAAACCGTTTCGTTACAAAAACTTAAAACCGAAACCGTAACCGAAACCGAAACGCAGAAAAAACCGAAACCGAAATCGAAACCGTTATTCGTTTAGGTTTCAATCCTTGCTTAGAACATACATTTTTTTTTAAATTGAGGTTTAAAAATAAATCCTTTAACTTTTTTTGCAAGATTTGAAAAAGTGTTCTTCTTCGAAAGAAGATGATAATTGAAATATTACATTGAGGGAAAAAAGTAATAAAATTAAATAAAAAAGTAATAAATATAAATACTTTTCGACACGATTTTCACCCGTTGTCTTTTTTATTTAAATTAAATACTTTTTATTTAAAATTGAAGTAAATACTTTTTATTTAAATTTATTACGTACGTAATAAAATTTGAAGTAAATACTTTTTATTTAAATTTATTACGTAGGTAATCAAATTTGATGTAAATATTTTTTATTACTTTTTATTAAGATAATAAAGTTTTATTTTAATCACAAGATCATAAACTTGCCAATTGGTATTTTAGAACTATTTATTTCATGTAAAGAAGTTTAGGAAAAGATAAAATTATTATTTTTTTACTTTTTTCAAAATTTTGTATCCCACGTATTACATAATTTTATCGTGGTTACTTTCAAGAAACAAACTTTAATAATGTTAAAAATATTTCTATAATATAATTTTTGAAATAATGATTTTAATTGCATACGTAATAAAATTAAATACTTTTTATTTAATTTGAAATTAAATACGCACGTAATATATTTTTATATAGAGTATTACTTTTTTATTACAAAAGTATTTAAATCAAATTTAAATAGATTTTATTTAATTTTATTACGTCACTTTTTTCTTAGTGTACATTTCCCAACAAACATTTTGAGTCATCGTCCGATTTGTGTCAAAACTGAGAACTCCAATTAAAGTTTTATTTTTGTTTTACTCAGGTAGACCCGCCTGCGACAATCCAACTTGCGTATATCTTGCGCGTAAACCTGCGATAGTAATTTACACTTTCCATCGCTGAAGAATTTCCATTCATTTGATACCTATATTTACAAATGGGTAGGTGTACCGAATATCGAATTTTTTTTTGGGAACCACAACTCGTTTCGCAGGAAAACAATATTTTCATGTATTTTAGCATGATTTCAATATATATTTGACCAAAAAAGTTTACATAAGCACGTATACAGTAAAATTGATCTGTAGATGTAAATTTTATATGAGGTATTTGAACATAAGTGGTCGGTTCTCAAGTCACAATAGATCGATCATGCCAATTTTCTTAGACAGCTTAGATATATAAGTAATCTAAAGTGTCTTTGCTCTAGCTCTTCTACTTTTTCCGTAATCGTGATTTCAACAGACAGACAGAGAGGGGGACAGACGGACATCGCTAAATCGACTCAGGAGGTCATGCCCTATCAAGAATAAATATACTTTTCCATACGGGAGATGCTTTCTTCAGGGTGTTACAAACGGCGTACCAAACTGAATATACCCTTTCACCCTTAGTGTAGGGTATAAAAAAATGTTTTAACACCAGAGATTGGTCCATTGCCACGTCCACCTGCCATATCATAGAAATGGTAAAAGAACTATAACTTTTGTCTGGAATGAGATATTTTGTTGATAATTGGTATTTATATACATACATTATATACATTGTACATGGTCGTTCTAAATATGGGCAATATTGGCACACTACCATGCCTATCAGTTCTATTAAATTATGGAACTTGACCATTGTAAGAGATATTAATAGGTACGATAGTACTTATCACATCTTTTAACTACCATACCAAATACGAGTCACTTTTTTCAACTAAAACAACAAAAAACGCTAAACTGACATATTTATTTAACAAAATTTAATTAAATTATTTTATGATTTTCGTATATTTCTCATCAGTTAATCTCTTTTAAAATGACGTGTGGCAAACATATGCAATCATGTTTAACACCGTTAGAAAGAAGAAATATCTGAATGTTGATGCCTGTAACAAGATATATGAGATCATTTGGAAGCTTTTTTCATGTCTACTTTTGTTTGGCAAATAGTCAGGAAAAACTCGAATAGCCATTTCAAATTTTTAATATTCAAAGTTCTCTCAATTCTCAATAATATAAAATAAATATTCTGCATGTGGAGAAGTGTTCACATTCTGCTCCGATCGGAGCAGATCTGACACTTTTCAATTTAAATTGACAGATTCTACTACCTACTACAGTAGCAGATTTTTCTGGTACATTTCCGAAAATTGTCAGTACATTTTTATGAAATCTACTACTTTTCAGTTTTTTTTATTTATCAGCTTTTAATTAACCAAAAATATACAAGAATTACGACCTACATTTTTGGGCCGGCATCGAAAAACAACGAAAATCCACTTCTTTGTGCAAATTCCCATTTCGTCATTAAAACTCAGCGTTTACTTAAGATATTTCTAAACTATATACGTTTTTGAAGAACCAACACAATTAGCTACCAACAATTTTTAAATTATTGAAATCGATTCATAACTAAAAGAGTTATTATTATTATTCGACATACAAATTAAAATGTGTATACTTTTTTTTTTTAATCGTAAACAAAATCTTGTAAGACAATTTAAACATTTTTACAGTTGTTCAATGTAAATTTAAAAACCTTTTCAAAACTGTTGGATTGTTCAAAATTTAATAAGAAGCAACAAAGTTATGATCAATAGAAACTGACCCATATAATTAGTAAAAAGTTTAACGAAGTCATTCCATCACAAATTCGATCAAATAAAGTCTTTTTCGAGATTTAAATTACTCGGATTTTGGTTTAATTTATGTATTTAAGGGTATCTAGAAATGTATTGGTAATTTTTTTCGGGCAACTATCTCCTGAGT
Source organism: Dryomyza anilis (assembly GCA_951804985.1). NCBI lineage: Eukaryota > Metazoa > Arthropoda > Insecta > Diptera > Dryomyzidae > Dryomyza > Dryomyza anilis. The sequence goes on from OX638135.1 coordinate 18,097,110, forward strand.
TACAGTGGTCCAAAGTTACAGTGGTCCAAAATAATGAAGAAAAACTACATATTTCATTTAAAATACATTTTTTTAAGTGTAACATACTCCAATTAGGTCCCGAAATTGTATTTTAATTCAGTTTTGAAAGTTTATTGACTAAAATTGTAAAGTGTAAAAAAATAACAGTGAGTAACACATTTCAATAGGGTAAAAAAGCGGGTAATTTTATAAGTTCGGGTAAGTGCTGGTTCGGAGGTTTCCATTGGTTAAAAATCTACCGTAAATGTATCACTGATATACTTACTTACTTACTTAAATGGCCCTTACAACCGTGGGTCGTTTTTGGCCGCTGAGATGAAGCCGCGCCAGTCGGATCTGCTTTGCGCGCGCTGACGCCAGTTAGAAATACCAAGCGTTGCCAGGTTGTCCTCAACTTGGTCTTTCCAACGCAGATTTGGACGCCCTCTTCTACGCTGTCCACCTTCGAGTTTCGATTCAAGCACCTTCTTGGCTGGAGTGTTTTCATCCATTCGTTCGACATGACCTAGCCAGCGAAGCCGCTGGATCTTGATGCGCTTGACTATGTCAATGTCGTCGAATAACTCATACAGCTCGTGGTTCATCCTGATTCGATACTCGTTAGCAAAGCAGATAGGGCCAAAGATTTTACGGAGAATCTTTCTCTCGAACGCTCCCAGTACTCTCTCATCGGTGGTGGCCAGCGTCCATGTTTCTGCACCATAAAGTAGGACGGGCATGATGAGTGACTTGTAGAGCGTTATTTTTGTCCGGCGAGAGAGGGCTCTGCTTCTCAATTGCCTACTGAGCCCAAAGTAGCACCTGTTGGCAAGAGTTATTCTCCGTTTGATCTCCAGGCTGACGTCGTTGTTGCTGTTTACGCTGGATCCCAGATAGACGAAGTCCTTCACAATGTCGAACTTGTGGGTGTCAAAATCAGCTTTTTGTCCAAGACGCACGGACTCTTTTTTGCTTGTTGACACAAGGAACTTCGTCTTGTCCTCGTTCACCGCTAGACCCATTCGACGCGACTCTTTCTCCAATCTGGAGAATGCTGCGCTGACTGCTCGTGTGCTCCTGCCAATGATATCAATATCGTCGGCATATGCGAGCAGCATGACACTTTTGTTGAGGATAGTGCCGCTTTGACGGAGTTCGGCAGCTCGAACTATTTTCTCCATCAATAAGTTAAAAAAGTCGCACGATAGGGAGTCACCCTGTCTGAAACCTCGTTCGGTATGAAATGGCTCGGAGAGGTCTTTTCCTATTCTCACTGAGCAACGTGTGTTGCTCAGGGTCATCCTGCAAAGCCTTATAAGTTTCGCAGGTATACCGAACTCAGACATTGCGGCATATTTAGTTAAAAAAGAGTTCCTTCTGGGATATGAACCCACACTTCCCGGGTACATGACCAGAGATATCACCGTTACGCTATCAACCTAATTTGCTACAGATCATTTATTCAAAATATTGAATCAAATGACTAAAATTTATGACGCATCGACAATAAATGAAAATAAATAAATGAATATAAATTTTTTGGAATGTGAAATTAAAAAAAATTTAACATTTCACAAATTTTGTTTTTGAAGCAAAATCTCAAACAAAAGGAGATACATGTTTAGTCTGACGGGTAGATCAGTGGACTTTAACGCCGGAATCAGAAGTTTGATGCCAGCTTCTTGTGGCATCTGAAATATAAAAAAATATTTTTAATCAATTGTTAAAATTTTATGAAGTAAATAAATAATATATAAAAGAAGACGACAGTAAAAAGAAAGAAAAAAGGAAAGGAATGGAATAAGAAAAAGGAATAAGAAAAAAAAAGTTCTTTTAATACATTTTTGTATTAAAAATACAAAAATGTATTAACAGCTAAATAATTGCAATTTCAGTAATTTCAAGACAAATTTATTTAAAAATTACTCTGAAATTCAATAAAAATATTAACTTATATTTTATATTTATCATACAAAAACAAGTACATAAATTTATTTAAAACAAATGTAAATGTCTTTGTACGTAAAACAAATACAAATGTATTTATTTCAAAGAGTGTTTTATTTGTTTTTAATACATTTTTTTAGTGTAGATATCCATATTAAGACTTAATATAATAATAATAAATTGGGGCTACAGTCCTGAAGAAGTTAAGCCGAGCTCTCTCACCATTTTCACAGTTTAATGACGAATCCGAACTGCGGATGAGAGCTTTTAATGCAATGTTTTACTCTCGTTGGTTTGACATTTACTGCTGAGAGGTAACGCGGTATAGAAACATGTTTATATGAAAAGATGTTGTTAGCCCCAGTCCAGAACCTGGAAATTTTCGGCTCGCAGTCCAACGCACTAATCCTTTGCTATCGACTGAATTTTTCTAAATTCCCACCCCAAAAAGTTTAAGCACATTTTTGCCGATAAATAATGTATCTCGAGACAAAAAATATGCAAGGAAACTGGTATTATAGTAGCAGTTTTGAGGAAAAAGCACAGGAATATGATAGGAAATACACATCGCATAGCAGGCATTTTGAATTTTTGAAAAAAGGCAGGCTCCCTATAGCAGGAAACTAGTATGTTCAAGCCTAAACCTGGCAGGCAAAGGCGTTATTTTGTAAGTTTTTTGTTTTTGGAAAAGTATATATATAGCAGCCAAATAGAAGGGAAAGGTAACCCTCTGTAGCACACAAAAACATGTTTTTATAAATTTTTGTTTTGAAGTTTTTAAAACTAGCTTTATAGCAGGGAAATGACACGGACAGGTAGCCTGCCTGTATCAGGTAAAAGCGTAGTTTTATATCTGGATAATGAAAGGGAAAGGTAGCGTTATTTTTGCTGCCATTTTTGACAGAAAATTTTGTTGACAAATATTAAATTTTACTTCAAAATTTTTCAATAATGAATATTTTCGTCTTTTTTTGCTACGCTGCTGCCAAGCAATGTGCCACGCCTGTTTGTGTTTTGTGCCAATCGCCGAAGTTTTTGCTGATATGAAAAATCTGCATCAGTGGTGTCCAGCTTTGGACGCAAACAAAACTTCTTGTTCTACCAAAACTATCACATGAACGGTCGTTCGTTGCATTTTACATTTTATTGCTATGTTCGATCACATGTGTAGCGGACCATAATGACAAACACATGTATTCAGCTAAGATCACTTAAAATATTTGAAAGTGCAAATCCATAAACTTAACATCGAGGCTTGTGATCGTTTACAACAAAAAAATCGTCGTTGTTTCTGCGCATCAAGAAGTTTAGTTGGTCGGTATTGCTGGCCACCCATGATTTATAATATGTGTTTATGCTCCCTGCCCATTACCTACCATAACCTCCCTGTCCCTACTATTTTGCTCCACACGTACTGCCTACCATAACCCACCTTTGCGTGCTATAACCCAGCCAATTTTGCTTTCACACTACATGTCTGTAGTTTGTCTCAATACCCACCTAAAAGCTACCTGAAAAATGTGATTTTCATTTCAAAAAATGCGTGTTTGCCTGCTAGTTCCTTTCCATTTTCCTTGCTAACAAATTTGGTCTGCGGCGCTTCAGTTTCATATAAATTCAAAAAGTATCAAAATTATATAACTGTTTTGTTCTTTAATGAGAAGAACATAATTTTATTTACAAAAAATTTAAGTTACAAATTTACAAAAAAAATCTATATAAAAAATATAAATGACAAACAAATTTAACAAAATAAAAATATATATTTTTTTTAAATGTCATTGCAATTATTTTTTAAAAAAATTCTGATCAATTTTCTGTTAAATGAATATAGTATTATTCGACTAACATTTAAATTGTACACCCCAACTTTGTAAAATTTTTTTTCATGAAATGAACCAAGGAATCAGTGCACAAAATATTTGCATCCTGAAGCGGACCACCCTAAATATATAAAACTATATATTATTTATAATCTTCTCAGGCATATCGTTATTCTTAGCAGTAAAAACGTAAATAAACAAAAATTGTATTTATATTTTAATTATTTTTACATGTTTACATGCCTTTATGTTTCATATAATACGAATGTACATTTTTATAGTACACAAATAACTACATTCTCGGCTTAAAAATTGAATTACAATAAAGTATGCCACACGTTCAATTTGTTTGTATGTTAATTATGTTTACTGGATATTTAGGAGAAGTTATCAACACATTTTAAATTTGTAGCAAGATGGCGAAAATGGGTGTGAACTATCTAAAAAGAAGTATATGTACAAATCGGCGAATAAATTATTTATGGTCAGATCAAAATGTTGTAATCTCCCTTGTAATCTTGTAATCTGTTCGAGATTACTAAATTAAAACAATATCCCCAAAAATAAAGAAGTTATACAACTTTAACCAGACTTTTTTTTAACGTGCTTAAACTTTTGGGCCCCTCCCCCCCTTTCAAAAGTTTAAGTCCCGTGGGAATTTAAAAAAAGTTGTTTTTTAAACCACTCTAGTATTCCATAGTCGAGCACGACCGACTTTAAGTCCCGCCCATATGACTTAACTTCCCAACTCATTGTTGTTTCTTTGTTTATTTTTTTAAATTTTATATTTTATTTATTAATTAAGAATGATCAAAAAAAAAAATAGCTATAACTGTAAATAGATGTAAATTTAATGTAACAAAATTTGTCACATTATTTTTAACTATTTTTTTATTGATTGATTGATTTTTTTATCTTTGATTTTTTTATAATTCCTTATTAAAAATTTAAAAAAAAATTAAAAGAATAAAAAAAAAATGAAAAATAGCCCTTGCCGAGATTCGAACCGGCGATTTTTAACTAATTTTTATTGATTGATTGATTTTTTATCTTTGATTTTTTTATAATTCCTAGTTAAAAATTTAAAAAAAATTAAAAGAATAAAAAAAATTGAAAAAATTACCCTGGCCGAGATTCGGACCTGCGATTTTTAACTAGTTTTAGTAAGTATGGATCTGATATTTGAAATACATACATTTTGCAACCCATGTAAATAAAAATTAACCAAAAGGTTTAAAAATTTTAAGATTTCAACACTAATGTACATAATTTAAACCACAGATTTAACATTTAAATGTAAATGGATTTCTAACTTGAAAGTTTAAATTTATGTTCCAATAAAGTATAAAAATATAAGTTAATGTTAAGAAATTCAAATTTGAAAGTGTAAATTTAATTTTTCAACCATCCATGTAAAAAATCAAGCTAAATGTTTAAAAATAAAACTTTTCAACACTAAGTATAAAAAATATATAACAACCAAATGTATATAAAGCACAGATTTAACATTTAAATGTAAATGGATTTCTAACATGAAAATTTTAATTTATGGTCCGATAAAGTATAAAAAATATAAGTTAAAGTCGAGAAATTCAAATTTGAAAGTTTAAATTTGATTTTTCAACCATCCATGTAAAAAAAATCAACCTAAATATTTAAAAAATTTAACTTTTCAACACTAATGTACATAATTTATAACAAAGGTTGAACATTTAAATGTAAATGAATTTCTAACTTGAAAGTTTAAAGTAAAGTATAAAAATATATATTAAAGTTAAGAAATTTATTTTGAAAGTTTAAATTTGAAATACATTCATTGCTCAATCAAACCTGGTAAATAAAAATCAACAAAAATGTTAAAAAATCCGGTCCTGTGTCTAACTATTTTTATATGTGATGTTATGTTTTTTTTCAGAATTCTAAACATTTTTCTAAATATAGTGTTCAAACTTTAGAAAATGTTTATTTCTGGGAATTCCTGTTGGACATAAATTATTCAATGCTATTATGCATTCGACATTTACATGCCTACTGTGATAGGCAGAAATTAATGCTGTTGTATGACGTGGCTGATACCAATTGTTCTTGTGCGCAAACATGGAAAGCTGAACGAAGTACGCTACAAATTACATTAATTCGATACGCGGTAGAAGGCGCTCTGTGCCAGAGTCCTCATTGTCCTGTGTTATACGCATGGCCGCGCACAAGATTAAATGCTGGGTGGGCCGGTTCACAGCCAGACGCAAGGGGGTTTACAAAAAACACACACACCATAAGAAGTTAAAATCCTTTTTTGTGTGTGATTTCGGGAGGGCGGTTTAACATCAGAGTTTATTTCGTGCTAAAAAACCTTCAACTACAACAACAACAATATGACAATAACAACAGCGCCACGCATTACATAATAGTGCAAAAGTAACTTAATTTGTTGAATGTTTCCTTAATTTTTATTAATTCGAAATCACTCAAATGTTCATAATGAAAATCCCATAAAACAATTTTCAAACAGGCAAACAAGATCCATCCCTTGCACATGTTTGTCGTTGGTTTTAGACCCTGTGTCAAGGCAGAGACGTAACAGTCATTATTAGCACTGATCACCATATACACTGTGTGTCCTTTGTATGTAAAATACGAAGAGCAAATATATATCTAAATTTACACATAATCGTCCACGTTAGAACGACCCCTTAGATTTTAAAATGTTGCAGAAATTTTGTTCTCAAGGTATAACCATATTTTGAATAATAACACTACACAACAAAATGAGAAAAAAAGTTTTCTCAGTAAATGGCACCATTTTTGTATTATTGGTAATGACCCGTAGAATTCGAATATATTTAATAAGCAAATTATATGGATAGGTTTACGAGATATCGGTCAATAACTTTTGAACCGAGCTTTCAAAAAGGTGGTCACATATTTTTCAAATATTTCTCGTTTTAAATAACGGATTTGATCAAATTTAATACTATTTAAAAGATAATTTGAAATCCAATAAACATTTCTCAAAACATTTTGAAATTGGTTTACTGGTTTGAGAGAAATCGATAAAATAACTCGAAAAATTAAACTTTTTCCAAAAATTTTAATCAAAGATACATTTAAAAAATTGGGAAAAATCTAAAAAGCAAGATGATTAACAGTCTGTGATACTCCTAAATTAGCCTGCATCTTTTTAAAGAAAACGACGCAACAATAAAATAAATCTATGGATACGTTTTGAGGTCAGAAAAAATTCATATAAAGCATTAGAATTGGGTGTAAACTAAAAAAATCCCATTTTGTGTTTTTATACCCTACATCCATTATACTATGTATATGAGGATATTTTAGCGCATCTTAGAAAGCGTGACCGGTGTGAAAAGTAAATATTTTCTTGATCAGCATCACTTTCAAGTCGATTTAGACATGGCCGTCTGTCTGTCCGTCTATACAGGATAATTTGATAAACACTATTCCGAATACGATGAAATTTAATTTTAATATATTTTAGTAGAAAAGTAATTTGAAGTTCGAAAATGAGTCAAATTAGTCAACGCAATCAATAACATCCCATACAAGATATTGGTTATTTTTTATGATCCCATATCTCGTAAACTATTCAAGAAAAAGTTATAAAATTTAAAATTAGTTACAAACAATCATCTGTCAATACGTGCTCAAAAAATTGGCGTCATTGGCCCACATATTTATACCCTACACCTATGAGGTACAGGGTATATTAACTTTGTGCATATATTGTAACGCCCCTTAGGAGGCGTGTCCGGTATGGAAAAGTATATATATTCGTGATCAGCATCACTACAGGAGTGCGTTTAGCCATGTCCGTCTGTCTGTCTGTCCGACTGTCTGTCCGACTGTCTGTCCGAAAATGTAATAACTTAAGAAATACTGATCAGAATGCGATGAAATTTCGTTTTAATATGTTTTAGCCAAAAGTAGGAACTGGCTTTGTAAATGAGTCAAATCGACCAACGGTCACGCCTACCTTCCATACAAGACAGTTCTATATAACACTTTAGGAACTAATAACTCGAAAAGTATTCAAGATATAGTTATAAAATTTAAAACCTATTGTTAGAATTCACCTAGTCCAAAAATGGCCGTGATTCGCCTATATTTTTATTTACATTATTTCCCGGGTTTTCATAGTGAAAATTTTAGCCGTAAATTATTAAAATCAAATCTAAGAAAGATTAGGCTTACAAAATTTTAAATATAGGCGTGGCCCGCCCATTTTTTTGTATTTTTTTATTAGTTTTTTATACATTTATATCAATTTTTTAAATTAAGGGGATATAAGACGTAAATTTCTGATATGTGAATAATATTCTGAGGGTGGGCGCAGTTCAGGTATACAATTAAATATCCCACATTAAGATCACCACCAAAGGTGTAGGGTATTCCATAGTCGGGCCCGACCAACTATAAAAGACCGTCCCATGTGACCGAACTTACCCATGTGACCTAACTTTCCCAACTCGTTTATTTTATATTTTTATGCCTATTTGTATGGCAATCAATTAAAATGCTTTCACATAATTTATTTTATCAACAAATGTTACCCATACATGTTTGTCATTGATAGCTCAATTTCTTTGAAAGAGTGTGGACTAGTTTTGAAATATTACAAACTGTGTATCATCTTATCTTCACGATTTTTTCCAATTTTATAATTAAAATTTTTGTCAAAAAAAAACTTTTTTCAAGATCTTCTATCGAGTTCTCCTCAACTAGTAAATGAATTTAAAAATGTTGCAAGAAATGTTTATTGAATGTTTAAATACAATTTATTTGATATAACTATTGATCATGTAACTTATTTGGAACGCGAGATATTTAAAAATACATGTATCCCCTTTTTGAAAGCTCGGTTCAAAGGTTATTGGCCGATATTTTGTAAACCTACCCAAAGAAGCATTTTTAAACCATATCTTCGGAATCAGGGAGTTATTTTACGTAATACATAAATAGTCTTGAATGCTGCGCAGAATGGCTGTTGTGTAGTGTTACTTATGAACAAAAAAAATAGAAAGAATATGTAATAACAGCATTAGTCGAGTTATATGTATTGTTACGAAAAGAGGTAATTTGCTCCACTGTGCAAGCAATCAACAATAATAGATGAGACGCAAGACAATTCAGCGCACTAAGCAATGTGTTAGAAAGAGACGGAAGATCATTCAGCGCACTGAGGCAGTGTGCGAGAAAGAGATGGAAGATCAGCGCATTAAAACACATGAGTGCGAATGAGATGCCAATAGCATGCGTCATTCACGAAACGAGTAGAAGGTTCTCGAAACAAGTCGAAGCTTGTCGAAACGTGTCGAACTGATGCATGCAGTATATAAGGCCGCGCATCTGAGGCACTGTACTTCAGTTGTAATTTGATAGTGAACTAGTGCGTCTCGTGAGTGAACATTGTAAAGATAAATTGTAGTAATTCAGCAGTTGATATAAGTGATTATTCTTTAAGTTGTTATTTAAATTAATAAAGTTAATTAATACTAGTTGAAATAATACTAGTTAAAACCAAATATAAGTGCGTTTTTATTTTGTACACAATCCAGCGATACGAACTCGTAGAACAGTTTTCCGTAGACTGAATTTTCGTAACATTGGTGTCAGAAGTGGGATTGTGATACAAAATGGTTAAATTCGAACAACTTAAAGTCGACCAGCTAAAGAAGGAGCTGGCGATTCATAATCTTCCAATTGTAGGTACGAAAGTAGAGCTACAAAAGCGTCTAATGGAAGTATTAGAGAACCAAGGCATTGACCTCGCAGAGCACGAGTTTGAAGTGGAAGCTGCAACAGCGTCATCGAAAAATGTGGACACGGAGCAAAAAGTACAGTCCCAAAGTTTTGATATGAGCCAGTTGCTCGGAGCTATACAACAACAGCTTCTAGAAAATTCCAGTCAGCTCAAATTAGACATGAAGCAAGAACTTCTAGAAAATTCCAACAAAATGGAACAGAAACTAGAAAGTTCTAATCAACTGCAAACTGAAATTAAGCAGCAGATGCAGGAGCATTCTAAGCAGCTTTTGGAAGTTTCTAATACACTCGATAGCAAAGTGACGGAGCTAGAAACGCATGTAAATGACATGGAAGTGAACATTGATGAAAAAATTCAAAGATTAGAAAACGGTATAGACAAAGAAATCCAGGAAATAAAAAAAGATTTGCACGTGTTGCAGATAAATGGACCTACACAGCATGTTTTAGTGGTACGAGGCTAAAATCGCCGATTTACGATGGAACCACAGCGTTCAACATTTTCAAGCTGCAATTTGAGACCACGGCTGTAAGTAATCGATGGAATAATGAGGACAGCGTAGCCGCACTTATCGTGGCGCTCAAAGGAGGCGCAGCCGAAGTATTGCAGACTGTTCCAGAAAGTGATCGAAACAGTTATTTAGCGGTTATGGCTGCACTGCAGCGAAAATATGGCAGTGATCACATGAAACAGATATACCGAATGGAGCTGAAGGGCAGAATGCAACGAAATGGCGAAACTTTGCAGGCGTATACAGCGGACGTCAAGAGGCTTGCGCATTTGTCGTATGCAGATTCAACGAGTGCTTTCATAGAAAAGTGCACGAGCGAAGCTTTTGTTGATGGCATACGCGATCAGGAGACAAAACGTGCAACAGTGATTACGCCCAAGGTAACATTTACGGAAACGGTTACCATAGCTCTAACACAGGAGACAGCAAATGCGTTGTGCCGATCGGCTCCAAAGGCGCGTAGAATTGATGTGGAGAACGATGATTTATTTCAAGTAATGTGCCAAGCAGTTAAAGCAGGCGTTAAAACCGAACACACATCAGCCAACAAAGATACGCAATTCAAAGGTAAATGTTACAACTGTGATACATATGAGCATATGGCACGTGATTGTCGTAAAAAACGCAAGCGCTCAATGAATCGACATGAAGAAACCCAGGATCATGTCCAAAATAGCGTAAATTTCAATCAAGCTTTAAACTAAAACGAGTCAGATCTGCGGGGCACGATCTGACTCCCATAACCGATTGCCCCAGAATCTCCATTTCACAAATTGCTCGAAAGTCGAATAGTTTAACTGTCAAGGGGCTAATTGATTGTGTAGCATATATGGTAACGTTGGACACAGGAGCTTCACACTCAATTATAAGAAGTAACCTTGTTAGGGTCGAAATAGAGCCGCTTATCGGAATAAGATTGCAAACAGCGACAGATGAAGAGGCTCCAATCAGAGGAAAAATTACCAAGGAAATCACTATTGGCACTACGACAGTTAAGCATGATTTTGTAGTGGCGGAAATAGTAGACGAAATAATACTTGGCATGGACTTCATGATAAGAAACGGTTTCACACTAGATTTAACAAGAAAAATTTTGAGTTATGCCAACACGGAGATCCAACTAAACATTGATTGTGATCAGAGCCCGAAAATTAAACAAGTTATTGCTCATAAAAATTGAAAAATACCACCTAATTCAGAAGCAATTGTTTGGGCGAAATTAAATGGAGATTGTGGGATAAGCAAGTTGTGGGTTATAGAAGCGAATGATGAGCAATTAAGCAGAAGTAATACTGTTGTCGGAAGAACATTAGTAGAAGCGACAAAAGACAAAGTTGTTCCAATAAGAGTTCTCAACATGGAAAACTCGTCCAAATTAATTAAAAAGGGAACAGTGATAGGCCAGTGTCAAGAGGCATCAGCGATTATAAATTGTAAGTCAAATCCATCAAGAGACTACGGCACATCGCAAATAAACAAACAATCTACTCACAGGTTTATAAATGAGTGGACGAAGGATTTGACTGCCAAGAAAAAGAGTCAAGTGCAACAGCTAATTGACAAATATCGGTGTATATTTGCTGAAAAGGGCCAAAAGGATGGCAGAACTTCCATTGTACAACATCGAATAGACTCTGGTGATTCTAACCCAATTCGTCAAGCACCAAGAAGGGTACCACTTGCGAAAAGAGACGAAGTGTCACATTTGGTTGAAGAAATGCACACAAATGGCGTGGTGGAACCATCTGAGAGTCCATGGAGTTCACCAGTAGTATTGGTGAAAAAGAAGGACGGTAGCACTCGGTTCTGCGTTGATTACCGAAAACTTAATGATGTCACAAAGAAAGATAGTTATCCATTGCCAAGAATCGATGACACATTGGATACACTATCTAATGCTAAGTGGTTTTCCACGTTGGACTTGCAAAGCGGTTACTGGCAAGTAGAAATCGATAAGAAAGATCGAGAGAAGACCGCATTCAGTACTGGAGATGGACTATGGCAATTTTTGGTAATGCCGTTTGGACTATGCAATGCCCCAGCAACATTCGAGCGGTTAATGGAGCACGTACTAAAAGGTTTACACTGGAAAACATGCCTAGTATACCTTGATGACATAATTGTTATGGGCAAGGAATTCAACGAACATCTAAGAAATCTAGAGGAAGTATTCCTTCGGTTGAAAAATGCGGGTCTATAACTTAGCCCAAAGAAATGCTCACTTTTCAAGAAAGAAGTCAAGTATATGGGCCATCGAGTTACCATGGAAGGAGTGCATACCGATGAAGATAAAATAGTTGCAGTGAAAGAGTGGCCCAGACCGCAAAACCTACATGACATACGAAGTTTCTTGGGGCTATGTACATACTACAGGCGATTTGTTCCAGGTTTTGCCAATGTTGCTAGCAGTCTTCACGAGTTGACAAGAAAGAACCGCGCATTTCAGTGGAGCGATGATCAAGAAAGGGCATTTTTGAAATTAAAAGATCTATTGTGCTCGGCACCAATTCTTGCGTATCCAATTCCAGGTAAGAAATTTATACTTGATACGGATGCAAGTGGATACGGAATAGGCGTAGTTCTCTCTCAAGTGATCAATGGGCAAGAAAAAGTGATCGCATACTACAGTAAAACATTGTCCAAGCCCGAGCGAAATTACTGTGTCACCAGGAGGGAGCTTCTTGCTGTAATTGAAAGTGTGAAAAATTTCCATAAGTATCTATACGGACAACAGTTTCACTTAAGAACCGATCACGCAGCACTACGATGGTTACTTCAGTTCAAAGATCCGGAAGGTCAAATTGCGCGTTGGATAGAGCGATTGCAGAGCTACGATTTCTCAATTGAACATCGTAAAGGAGGAAATCATGGAAATGCAGATGCTCTGTCCCGACGCCCATGTAAACTAGAATGCAGACATTGTTCAAGAGCGGAAGGAAAAGAAAACATAATTGACATTCGTTTGCTAAATGTTTTGCCCGATGAAAAATGGACTCCGGAACAAATTCAAATTGATCAAAAGAGTGATCCCGTCCTCACAAAAATCATGATGTTCAAGGAACAGCAAAGAAAACCATCATGGGAAGATATAGCTGCCGACAGTGCCATAACTAAAGCTTACTGGGCACAGTGGCAGAGCTTAAAGCTACAAGATGGTTTCTTATATTGTGTATGGGAAAATGAAGATGGCACATCCGCTCGAAGTTTGATTGTTGTTCCCAAGTCAAAAATAAAAGAGATATTAGCGGAATACCATGGTGGATCTAGTGGTGGTCATTTGGGCATTAATAAAACGGTCGAGAAGGTAAATAAACGTTTTTATTGGATTGGATGCCAAGAGTCAGTCGCAGATTGGATTCGCAGTTGCCCACAATGTGTACCAGCAAAAGGACCAACAGTCAGAAGTCGCGGCAGAACGTAGAATTCGCGGCAGAATGTATTGCAATGAATGTAGCCGGACCGTTTCCAATCAGTGACGCGGGTAATAAGTATGTCCTTGTCGTCATTGACTACTTCAGCAAGTGGCCTGAAGTGTATCCCATGCCGAATCAAGAAGCCGCAACAGTTGCGGATGCATTAGTTAACAACTGGGTAAGCCGTTTTGGAGTACCGTTGGAATTGCATTCAGATCAAGGAAGAAATTTTGAGTATGCAGTTTTTAAGGAAGTATGCAAAGTCCTCAACATACACAAAACACGAACAACGCCTTTGCACCCGCAATCTGACGGCATGGTGGAAAGATTCAATCGGACTTTGGAAGAGTATCTCAGAAAAGTGGTTGATAAAAATCAAAAAGATTGGGATAAACACATACCACTGTTTCTCATGGCATATCGAACGGCGGTTCATGACACCACAGTTGCTTCACCTGCGAAAATTGTTTTTGGAACAGACTTAAGATTACCTGCGGATTTAAAGTTTGGTGCGAGTCCTTCAGCTGGAATTCCTGTACACAATTATGTTATCAGAAAAAGTGAAGAAATGAACGAAGAGCATCAGTTTGTAAGACAGCGTACACAATTTGCGAGTGATAAGATGAAGGCCAGATACGACTTGCGCACAAATTCAGAGGGATTTACGGAAGGACAACTTGTTTTGCTCTATAACCCACAAAGGAAGAAAGGCTTATCCCCTAAGCTACAAACACACTGGGAAGGACCATACAAGATAATTAAAAGAATTAACGATGTCGTGTATCGGATTCAGAATACTGCAGGCGTTAGAAGAAAAATGAAAGTGGTACATTTAGAAAGGTTGGCGCCGTATAGAGAGAGAGAGGATTAACATCTGTTCGGGACGAACAGATTTAGGTGGAGGGCAGTGTTACGAAAAGAGGTAATTTGCTCCACTGTGCAAGCAATCAACAATAATAGATGAGACGCAAGACAATTCAGTGCACTAAGCAATGTGTTAGAAAGAGACGGAAGATCATTCAGCGCACTGAGGCAGTGTGCGAGAAAGAGATGGAAGGTCAGCGCATTAAAACACATGAGTGCGAATGAGATGCCAATAGCATGCGTCATTCACGAAACGAGTAGAAGGTTCTCGAAACAAGTCGAAGCTTGTCGAAACGTGTCGAACTGATGCATGCAGTATATAAGGCCGCGCATCTGAGGCACTGTACTTCAGTTGTGATTTAATAGTGAACTAGTGCGTCTCGTGAGTGAACATTGTAAAGATAAATTGTAGTAATTCAGCAGTTGATATAAGTGATTATTCTTTAAGTTGTTATTTAAATTAATAAAGTTAATTAATACTAGTTGAAATAATACTAGTTAAAACCAAATGTAAGTGCGTTTTTATTTTGTACACAATCCAGCGATACGAACTCGTAGAACAGTTTTCCGTAGACTGAATTTTCGTAACAGTATTGAGAACACAGAAATATTCGCTTTAACATATATGCATTATTCGGTTAAAACAATATATTTACTTCTCTAAAATTCAAATTTTAAATTTCACAATAGATAATATATAGGGGACTATGGGGGCGATTATCACAAGGCAACGTGTCTGAGTGCTTCAACATGGCGAAGCCAGCGCAATCCTTGTCGGTGTCGTCTCAAGTCAACTCACTGGTCACCAGAATTGACAAATTGTCAAATGGTGACACCTCCACTTCGGTGGAAGTCCTCCTCGTGGAAGTCCCTGGAAACGGCGCTCTACACCACCCGGTGTAGAAGTCGGCTAAAGTGAGTGGCGAGCATCTCCCTCAGAGTGAGGGTTCGTGCGTTGGGTTTGGGTCCCACCACGGAAAAAACCTATGCGCCCAATGAAAACAAAAAAGAAGCCTCGGATAACGACCGATTACAACGATGACGACCCACGCAAACGTTTTAAGGACCATGATTTACGGATATGCACCTGGAATGTCCGGACCCTTTATAGGGAAGGTGCCTCTATCCAGCTGGCAGATGTCCTCGAAAAATATAAGGCTGACATCACCGCTATCCAGGAGATGCGATGGACGGGACAGGGCTGTTCGAAACAAGCGTCCTGTGATATCTACTACAGCTACCATGCGGAGAGACACGAATTTGGATGTGGATTTGTGGTCGGCAAGAGACTCCGCCATCTTGTCTCTAGGTTCACGCCCGTGGACGAAAGGCTGGCAACAATCCGCATCAAGGCTAAATATTTCCATATCAGCCTAATTTGTGCACACGCTCCGACGAACGAGAAAGATGACGAGACAAAAGAGCGCTTCTACGAGCGCCTAGACAACGCATACGAGCGCTGCCCCCGCCACGATATCAAAATCGTGCTAGGCGATTTTAACGCCAAGGTGGGCAGAGAAGCCATCTATTGTCCCACAATCGGAAAATTTAGCCTCCATGCCAACACTTCCGATAACGGAACGAGGCTAATCGACTTCGCCGCAGCACGAAACATGGTAGTTAGTAGCACTAGATTCGAACATTTCGATATCCACAAGGCCACATGGTTGTCGCCCGATCAAAAAACTCGAAATCAAATTGATCACGTTGTGATTGACGGAAGGCACGCTTCAAGCGTGATGGACGTACGCACTATCCGAGGTGCCAATATGGACTCGGATCATTACCTTGTAGCAGCCAAGGTCCGCACACGCTTAAGCGCTGCGAAGAACGTACGGAACCAAACGCAGAGAAAGCTAGACGTCGGAAAGCTGCAATCACAACAGACAACGCAAGCCTTTTCCACTCGACTCTCACACCTGCTTAGACAAAGCACTCCTCCTCTCGATGATATAAGCACGCAGTGGAATCATATCTCCTGCTCTATGCGTACGGCTGCCGAAGAGGTGCTTGGATTCCAACGCCCCCTGAGGAATCAGTGGTATGACCAAGAGTGTCGCGCGGCCACTGCAGAGAAAGACGCTGCGTACAAATCCACCCTGCAGTCAGTAGCTACGCGAGCTGCGAAGGAGCGATACAAAGAGAAGAGGAGGGAAGAGAGACGTCTTTTCAGGCGTAAAAAAAGCGAGGCAGAAAGACGTGAGTGTGAGGAGATTGAGATGCATGGGGACAGGAATGAGGCTCGAAAATTCTTCCAGAAAATAAGACGCCTAGCCGGAGGTTCAAAATCCGGAGCCTCTTCCTGTAAAGATGAGAACGGGAATCTAGTGACAGATATCCAGAGCACACTGAAAATATGGAGGGATCACTTCTCTAAACTGCTGACCGGTGATGATGACCTCAATTCCACCGATAGAGAAGCAAACCCGGCAACCCCAGTACTTGATGACGACGTTGAGATTCCGCCACCCGACCATGACGAGGTCAGAACAGCCATTGCTCGGCTGAAAAACAACAAAGCCGCAGGTGCTGATGGCCTGCCTGCTGAATTGTTTAAGACCGGAGGCGAAGAGCTAATAGAGAGCATGCACGAGCTCGTAAGCAGAATATGGTCGGATGAAAGCATGCCAAGTGACTGGAACCTCAGTGTACTCTGCCCAATCCTTAAGAAAGGGGATCCCACTATCTGCGCCAACTACCGTGGGATCAGCCTACTCAATATCGCATACAAGGTTCTATCGAGCGTATTATGTGAAAGACTGAAGCCCATCGTCAACAGACTGATTGGACCTTATCAGTGCGGCTTCAGACCTGGAAAGTCCACCATAGACCAGATTTTCACATTGCGCCTAATCCAGGAAAAGACCCTAGAAAAACAGATCGACACCTACCACCTATTAGTCGACTATAAAGCCGCCTTCGACACTCCGATAAGGGAACGATTATACGCCGCAATGTCTGAGTTCGGTATACCTGCGAAACTTATAAGGCTTTGCAGGATGACCCTGAGCAACACACGTTGCTCAGTGAGAATAGGAAAAGACCTCTCCGAGCCATTTCATACCGAACGAGGTTTCAGACAGGGTGACTCCCTATCGTGCGACTTTTTTAACTTATTGATGGAGAAAATAGTTCGAGCTGCCGAACTCCGTCAAAGCGGCACTATCTTCAACAAAAGTGTCATGCTGCTCGCATATGCCGACGATATTGATATCATTGGCAGGAGCACACGAGCAGTCAGCGCAGCATTCTCCAGATTGGAGAAAGAGTCGCGTCGAATGGGTCTAGCGGTGAACGAGGACAAGACGAAGTTCCTTGTGTCAACAAGCAAAAAAGAGTCCGTGCGTCTTGGACAAAAAGCTGATTTTGACACCCACAAGTTCGACATTGTGAAGGACTTCGTCTATCTGGGATCCAGCGTAAACAGCAACAACGACGTCAGCCTGGAGATCAAACGGAGAATAACTCTTGCCAACAGGTGCTACTTTGGGCTCAGTAGGCAATTGAGAAGCAGAGCCCTCTCTCGCCGGACAAAAATAACGCTCTACAAGTCACTCATCATGCCCGTCCTACTTTATGGTGCAGAAACATGGACGCTGGCCACCACCGATGAGAGAGTACTGGGAGCGTTCGAGAGAAAGATTCTCCGTAAAATCTTTGGCCCTATCTGCTTTGCTAACGAGTATCGAATCAGGATGAACCACGAGCTGTATGAGTTATTCGACGACATTGACATAGTCAAGCGCATCAAGATCCAGCGGCTTCGCTGGCTAGGTCATGTCGCACGAATGGATGAAAACACTCCAGCCAAGAAGGTGCTTGAATCGAAACTCGAAGGTGGACAGCGTAGAAGAGGGCGTCCAAATCTGCGTTGGAAAGACCAAGTTGAGGACAACCTGGCAACGCTTGGTATTTCTAACTGGCGTCAGCGCGCGCAAAGCAGATCCGACTGGCGCGGCTTCATCTCAGCGGCCAAAACCGATCCACGGTTGTAAGGGCCATTTAAGGAGGATAATATTGTGACGTAAATTCAGTCTATGAAAAACGGATCTACAAGTTCGTATCTCTGGATTGTGTAGAAAATAAAAACACTCTTATGTTTAGTTTAAATTATAACAACTACTAAACATCTTTAACTAAACATCTTTACTAATAACAAATTCTAACAACTGCTGTTACAATCAATGTACACATAACACTGTACCTTATAACATACTTTTTAAACTATTAGTACACATCTATTATAATCAACTTTTTTTAAAAATTTATAACGTATTGTATAAAACAATAAATGTGTAGATAAATATCAAAAATGAATAAGTCCACTTTTCAAAATGTTTGAGATTTTAGTCAATATATACCTGGATTAAGGTATATATTGACATACAAGCATATTGTATTAAGTTTAGTGTCTCCAACTAGATTAGTTTTGGAGAAAAAATTACTTAAATATTCATGTTTTTATCAAAACTGACTAAGTCCATGTATTCATACAAATCAAATTTGCCTAAGTCCCTCTCAACCAATCACATTGCGATATGGCGACTTGTACCGTAGGAGAATGTTTTTAATGTTTGAAAAAGGTTTGAATAGACAACAATATTGCAAAAACCTTCTCAATTAAATAAAAAATATTTTTAAAAAATCAGAAGGTCATAAATAAATGCGAAAATATGAGAAAACTGCAATTATTTATAAATTGTGTGTAGTAGATTCACTTTCTGTCTCTGTCTTTTCATACTTTTACACATGGCCGCATTCTATCATAACCCTGTGGCCTTAATAATTTAAAAATGTATAATTAAAAAGATTTTTAAAAACATTTGATGATATGTTTTACTTGTGAAACACTATCATCAAACGACGTATTCTTTTTCACCAGAAGACATATAAAATAATATATAAACTTTATAAAAAAAAAGTATAATAACATAATAGTTTGTCGCTACAGTCCGCTGGAGAACTTAGACCGAGATCTCTCACCATTTCTGCTGTGCGTGTTATCAAAGTGGTGGGACCTACACAGTTTAATGCGCAATCCGACGGCAAGGTGAGAATAAATCTAGTAGGTTTGTCATTGACTGCCGAGAGATAGCGTCGCATAGAAAAATGTTTTCTTTGAAAAAGATGTTGACAGTCACAGGGATTGAACACGGGACCTTTCGGCTAGTAGTCCAACGCACTAACCAAACGAGCCAACGAAGCTACATATATTCTTCCTAATACAATAAAAATAATTTTAAATTTTGTTTTATTGTACTAGTTGTAGAAACCCGAGTATGTTCTAGTATTTCATATTTCATTTTTGTCATTGTGTTTTTTCAAATATGCCTAAGTCCATAGGAAATGTTTTCAAATGTGACTAAGTCCATAGGGTAAATATCAAATGAGCCTAAGTCCAATATAAAAACATATTTATTTTAAATTCATATTTAATTTAAATGTAATTATTGCTTATTTTAAGCTTACGCAATGGTTACATATTAAATATAAATTGTAATAAATCAAATTTGCAATCAAAAAATCAAATATTTCGCAAAAAAAGTAAAAAAAAAAACAATTTGCCTAAATTTACTTATGTTGGATTTAGGCACGTTTGATATTTATCTACACAAATTTTGAAGTTTTATTAAATAAATAAAATTAATACTCTCAAAAATAGTTGTTTTCAATTTTTTCCAACATTATTCAAAATTTATAATATCTGCGTTCCGGTCGCCGGTGAAGAATGCTGTTACGGCTGTTGGACGATGCAATGCGGAGGACACCTCGGAGACGGTCCAATGCGACGTATGTGATACATGGTATCACTACATCTGTGCGAGAGTTACCGATTCTATCAGGAATCATCCTTGGAAGTGTTCCAAATGTATGGAAAATACAGGTGTGTAAAGCAATGAGCATGGCACACAAAAATCATAGGCAAAGTCAATATATTCAAGTGCATTATCAAGAAAAACTGCATCAAGTGCATCAGCAAGAAAATGAAAAAGAAAAGGCGTTGGAACTGAAACGGCTCGACCATGAAAAGCAATATATCTCAATATAGCTCAATACTCTTAGCTTGAAGTTGACATCGGATACGTCGCGGTCAGAACAAGATACTATGATGGTCAATGTGCAAAATCCGCCAAAAATAACAATTAACCAGTTGGGAAGGTTAGATCACATGGGAAATTTTAAAGTAGGTGTAATTATGATAGTTAGGATTATCAAAATTATAGTCGGTCTAAGCCGACTATAAATACCCTACACATATGTGTGGTTACCATTCAAAGTGATATATAGGTCACCAGGGTATACGAATCCTGAAAATAACTACAAACATTCAATCGCTGAAGAATTTCCATTCATTTGATACCCATATTTACAAATGGGTAGGTGTACCGAATTTCGATTTTTTTTTTTGTGAACCACAAGTCTTTTCGCCGGAAAACATTATTATCATGTATTTGAGCATGATGTCAATATATATTTGACCAACAAAGTTTACCTAAGCACGTATACATAAAAATTGATCTTTATATGTACATTTTATATGTGGTATTTGAACATAAGTGGTCGGATCATAGGTCACCATGGACCGATCTCGCCAATTTTTTCGCACATACAGCTTAGGTATATTAGTAATCTAAGTTATAAGTTTCATTTATCTAGCTCTTCAATTTTAAAAGTCTTAGGGATTTCAACAGACAGACAGACGGACAGACAGACGGACAGACAGACGGACAGACAGACGGACAGACAGACGGACAGACGGACATCGCTAAATAGACTCAGGAGGTCATGCTGATCAAGAATATATATACTTTTCCATACCGGAGATGCTTTCTTCTGGGTGTTACAAACGGCGTACCAAACTGAATATACCCTTTCACTCTTAGTGTAGGGTATAAAAATGGTACGAAGTTCTCAATGTTTGCACAATCTTTCAACAATGCGTCACAAAAGATAACCTTCTACCTTTCAGCATTTGAGTAACATACTATTTTCTGCATATTCAATACACCCAAGGTAATCAAAGACAGTGCAAGTGAATAGTGATGCTTTCACACGAGATTTTGGAAATCTCGTTCTCGATCTCGAAAAAAAATGATCTCGTCCTCGACTTTTGGAAGTCACGTCTCGAATTTTGGTAGTCATCTCGATCTCAAATCTCGACGAGATCTCGAAAATTTTTCTAAAATATGTTTACATATATATAAAAATTCATGCAAATTGAATTTATTTAAGGTATATTTTCCATAGCATTATTTTATTTTAATTGTTATATTTTTCGTATTTTATTGTTCACGTATTTTATTGTTCCCTACAACGAATTCTCACACGATCCTTTTCGGATGTTTCATCTTAAAAAAAATATATTGAAAAAGATTTGTAAAATCAATATCAGAAACACTTAAGCTCAATTTCCAGCTGCAAGATTTGTTCATTCTAATAAAAAATTCAGGGAGAACTTTACTTTATAGGGCCGATCTTAAAAATACCACGTCCCTAAAAGCTGCGAAAGGTGTCGAAAAACAACAACATGTTTACCACCCGCCCCCTTGGAACCGCCCTTAAATCGAAAAACGACATAGGTTATAGTGGTTTTTGAATTATTATTTCATTTCATTTTATTAAGTCTTTGGAAAACAATTCCTTACAGACTAGATTAAATACTATACATTTTAATATTATTTAAGCAATTCATGAATATACTTATACACACATTTTCATCTTAAAACAATATAACTAACACTTTTAAATTTAAATCTTGATATACAAAATTCAACAACATTATTAAAGGCAATTTTAATGAACTTCTATAAAAGCTCTTGTTATAGGAGCATTTAAAGCATAATTTGTTCTATGAACTTTAATATAAAATAAATTGTTATAGTGCAAACTTCTACTAGGCACATGAAAAGAGATAAGTGTATGTAAACTCGAACATTCTACATTGCCAGAAATTATATCAAAAATAAATAATAATGCTTGAATTCTTCTCCGCAGTTCAAGAGATTGCATATTTAAAAGTAAACAAAGTGATTTATAGGATGGTAGAAGTAAAGTAAAGTTAAGTGATACAAGAGCAAATTTAAGAAATTTTCTTTGTTTTTTTTGTCAAGTCTTTGTTTATGGGCGTCGCAATAAGGACTTCAAATTATCGATGCATACTCCAATTTTGATCGAAGAAAGTTATTTACGCGTATAGGGATCGGTAAACTCGGAACTATTTCGTTTAATAAATGCCAAAAGGGAATAAACTTTTGGAATAATGAAATTTATATGAGATACAAAATTAAACATGGAATCAAATAAAATTGGAAACAAAAACAAATATTAAGTAAGTTACACATGTGGACAATATCATTTTAAAAAATTTTGAGCTTTGCAAATTTTCTTTATACATATTGATTGTCAAAATATGACAAAAATTTCCTTCACTTATTTCTCAAAAGATGTATATTATAATTAATGTTGACGTTTTACTTACGTTTAAAGATCGTGTCCCCGCGAGGAAACTTAAATACGACTATGAAACCATGCGATTTTATAAATGGTTAATTCCCATAAAGTGCACATATATATATATATATATATATATATATATATATATATATATATATATATATATATATATATATATATATATATATATATATATATATATATATACATATATATATATATATATATATATATATATATATATATGTATATATATATATATATATATACTTTATTTAATAGGGCCGTACGGAATTCACAAAAAAATTGTCATGACCTTTTAAATGGGGGGAGAGTGAAAAATTCTCGCACCATGCAGAAACCAGACCTAAACTTTTACGGTACCCCTTAAAAATCAAAAACCTGTTTTCTTAAACTCAAATTTCTGGCAAAGGGGAGTAAAAAAATGTAAATAGTAAAATATTGCAAATCTCTTACATTCAGATAAATAATGCCATGAAAAATTATATATATATATTCTAGAACCAGAAAAAAATAAATAAATTAGACTAAAAATATTTTTTTAAAAAAATCGCGTGACGTGACCCTGAGGTCATTTTTTAATTTTTAAGGTCTGGTTTTGCATAGGTGACAATTTCTTTTTTTTTTTGTTTGCGTCACCGACTTCGAAATAACAACAAGAATTAGAAAAGATGGGTTTTCATTCAAGTTTTTTTAATTGGATAAAATCTTATCTATCAGATCGTAAACGTTATATATGTATTGAAAATACTATGTCTTTGCTACATATGCAGACATCTGGTATTTCGCAAGGTAGTGTGTTAGGTCCACTGTTATTTAATCTATTAATTAATAAAATTTAAACATGCTTTTCCACAGCAAAATATCTTTTGTATGCGGACGATTTAAAAGTGTTTGCAAAAGTTCAAAGCCCACGTTATGTTATAATTTTGATGATGAGCAATCTGTTTCTTAATGTCAATAAGTGTTTTCATGTAAGAAATTCTAAGCAGGAACCGAAATTCTATTCTCTGCGGTTCCAGTTCCGGTTCTATAAAAAATAAAAATATGGTTTCGATAACGGTTCTTTAATTATTGTTATTTCGGCTTCAGTTCCGGTTCTATACAAAATAAAATAACGATTCCAGTTCCCAGTAATGGTTCCAGTTCCAGTTCCGGTTCCACAAACAAGCCAAAAACGCAAGAAAATATAAATATATCTTATTTTTACGTAAACGCATCATGAAATTTATATACATAAATATCTATGTATATAAAAATTAATTGCCGTGCATTAGTCTCGCAAAAACATGAGAACTTATCGACTGATTTGGATGATTCGTTTTTGTTTTATTCGTCTCAATACTGGGAATTCGGAAAACTCCCAAGGAAAAATCGGAAAATTCGAAATTTGTGTTTTGCAATAAGTGCACCACCAATCGGAATTGTATTTTAATAATGAGGATTCGTTTATATAGCCACTACGGATAGATTGGACAAAGGGAAATGGCGCGTCCCATACAATCAAACTATTACTCCTGACCTCTTAAGAGGAGATTTTAATAATGTGACACGATATGTTTTTCCCTTGAGACGTTTTTCACATCTCGAAGATGTAAATAAGTGCATTTTATTTTGTAGCATTACAAGCTATCTGGATATAAGAAACTGAATATTTCTGCGAAAGTTGTTATATTCCAAAACTCCATCATATCTTTCTTTAAGATGCGTCTTAGTGTTTCAAATAGAAGCCTCAATTTTATTTTGCCAAAATTTAACTATCTACAATCGCAAAGACTATTTTTCAATTCGACTCTGGAATTCATTACCACTTAATATTTAAAATATAAACAGAACATGTAGATTTATGTATTATATACTAATACATTTTTCAGAACAATAATCTATCAACATCTTAAATCTACTATTTATAAGTAACAACACATCTTTAAATATTCTCTTTAAATATGTTAAATTATAAGTACAATTTTTGCATTATTTTTAATTTTTATTTTTTTAATTTTTACTTTTTACTTCTTTATAAACTAAACTTTGGATTATCTACGTAATTTTAATTTTGTTAAATTGTAAAATAATCACTTCTTATTGTACTAATATATAAATCAAATCAAAAACATCGCACCGGTGAAACTGTACATATGTATTTGATTTACGCCCATACACAAATCTATTCGTTTTTATTTCATTAATATAATTATTTTGTACGCAATTAACTACATAATTTTACTGAATTTATATACATTTGTATTGAAAATAAATACATTTTCTCTTTTTTAATACGTCCGAAATATGTATATACATTACTACATCTTCATTTATGTTAACTAAATTCCGTATTTATTTAACACCAATATGTGTGGTATGGTGAAACAACACAATTTTAAGTTATTATCTAAAAACCATTTTCCAGATAGTGTGGTTTCAAATATTTGGAAATATCTGAAATGTATAAAATAATATATATTAAATATTGACATTTTATGTTTAACTACACCAAAATGAGTAAAGGGGTGGTGTAAGACGGACGTAGAATCATGGACAGGCCATACTTTAGAAATTAGACAAAACTTAGTAACCTATAACGAAGGAATTTGAGTGACAAAAATTTTAGAATATTAGGAGACGGTTTCACACGGCACCCATTAAGCTCGCGACAATTCATTATATTGACCCCCCTGATCATTTATTTCCCTGTAACAACGATATCGGCTACAATTCGTTTCGAAATCGGTCTCATTCCTACATGTATGTTTTAAAATAACAAAAAAATATTGATAAAAGAAAAGCATATATATATATATATATATATATATATATATATATATATATATATATATATATATATTTATATATATATATATATATATATATATATATATATATATATATATATATATATATATATAGCCGCGGTAGCTCAGTGGTTAGTGCGTTGGACTGCGAGCCGAAAGGTCCCCGGTTCAAGTCTGGGCTGGGGCTAACAACATCTTTTCATAGAAACATTTTCTATACCGCTACCTCTCGTCAGTAAATGGCAAACCTACGAGAGTAAAACCATTGCCTATGAAAAAGCTCTCACCCGCCGTTCGGATTCGGCAATAAACTGTAGGTCCCACCACTTTGAGTACAAATATAACACGCACAGCTCAAAATGGTGAGAGAGCTCGGCCGAAGTTCTATACAGGACTGTAGCGCCAAACTATTATTATAATATACATATATATATATATATATATATATATATATATATATATATATATATATATATATATATATATATATATGTATATATATATATATATATATATATATATATATATATATATATATATATATATATATATAAATTCAGTAAAATTATGTAGTTAATTGCGTACAAAATAATTATATTAATGAAATAAAAACGAATAGATTTGTGTATGGGCGTAAATCAAATACATATGTACAGTTTCACCGGTGCGATGTTTTTGATTTGATTTATATATTAGTACAATAAGAAGTGATTATTTTACAATTCAACAAAATTAAAATTACGTAGATAATCCAAAGGTTAGTTTATAAAGAAGTAAAAAGTAAAAATTAAAAAAATAAAAAGTAAAAATAATGCAAAAATTGTACTTATAATTTAACATATTTAAAGAGAATATTTAAAGATGTGTTGTTACTTATAAATAGTAGATTTAAGATGTTAATAGATTATTGTTCTGAAAAATGTATTAGTATATAATACATAAATCTACATGTTCTGTTAATATTTTAAATATTAAGTGGTAATGAATTCCAGAGTCGAATTGAAAAATAGTCTTTGCGATTGTAGATAGTTAAATTTTGGCAAAATAAAATTGAGACTTCTATTTGAAACACTAAGACGCATCTTAAAAAAAGATATGATGGAGTTTTGGAATATAACAACTTTTGCAGAAATATTCAGTTTCTTATATCCAGATAGCTTGTAATGCTACAAAATAAAATGCACTTATTTACATCTTCGAGATGTGAAAAACGTTTCAAGGGAAAAACATATCGCGTCACATTATTAAAATCTCCTCTTAAGAGGTCAGGAGTAATAGTTTGATTGTATGGGACGCGCCATTTCCCTTTGTCCAATATATCCGTAGTGGCTATATAAACGAATCCTCATTATTAAAATACAATTCCGATTGGTGGTGCACTTAATGCATTCTTATACAAAACACAAATTTCGAATTTTACGATTTTTCCTTGGGAGTTTTCCGAATTCCCAGTATTGAGACGAATAAAACAAAAAAGAATCATCCAAATCAGTCGATTAGTTCTCATGTTTTTGCGAGACTAATGCACGGCAATTAATTTTTATATACATAGATATTTATGTATATAAATTTCATGATGCGTTTACGTAAAATTTGCGTTTTTGGCTTGTTTGTGGAACCGGAACTGGAACTGGAACCATTACTGGGAACTGGAATCGTTATTTTATTTTGTATAGAACCGGAACTGAAGCCGAAAAAACAATAATTAAAGAACCGTTACCGGAACCATTTTTTTATTTTTTATAGAACCGGAACTGGAACCGCAGAGAATAGAATTTCGGTTCCTGCTTAGAATTTCTTACATGAAAACACTTATTGACATTAAGAAACAGATTGCTCATCATCAAAAGTATAACATAACGTGGGCTTTGAACTTTTGCAAACACTTTTAAATCGTCCGCATACAAATGATATTTTGCTGTGGAAAAGCATGTTGAAATTTCATTAATTAATAGATTAAATAACAGTGGACCTAACACACTACCTTGCGAAATACCAGATGTCTGCATATGTAGCAAAGACATAGTATTTTCAATACATATATAACGTTTACGATCTGATAGATAAGATTTTATCCAATTAAAAAAACTTGAATGAAAACCCATCTTTTCTAATTCTTGTTGTTATTTCGAAGTCGGTGACGCAAACAAAAAAAAAAGAAATTGTCACACTAGGCAAAACCAGACCTTAAAAATAAAAAAAAATGACCTCAGGGTCACGTGGTACCCCTTAATTATAAAAAACTAATTCCAGGAAAAATACCTGTTTTAAATTCCAGGAAAAGGGAAGTGGCGCAATTTAAATATAAAAAATTCAAGATTCTTCAAATATACATTAGCCTGGCCATGGACATTACAATGGCCTGAAGATGTTGGATACACTGAGAAAAACATTTTTTTTTTCTTCAAAAAAATTTAATATGATTGTACACTTAGTTAATCGATGTGATCAAAAGTGTCGTATTGTATAATATGATTAAAAGCGCCGCTGCAATTTTTTTTTCCGAAAAATCGCGCGATTTTTTGAAAAAAATATTTTTAGTCTAATTTATTTATTTTTTTCTGGTTCTAGAATATAAATATAATTTTTCATGGCATTATTTATCTGAATGTAAGGGATTTGCAATATTTTACTATTTACATTTTATTACTCCCCTTTTCCAGAAATTTGAGTTGTCTTTAGTACAAAATCATACAAAATAAATTTTTCTAATATAATCAAGTTTTAGCTAATACAAAGCATAAATGCTTGAAAAAATGTACCCACTTATAGTAGTTGGGCTCGTAAACAAACATATGCAGTTGTTAAAATAACTACAATATCATTTTTATTAAAGCATCTATCTAAATTCGAGTTGACTTGACAGGTTTACATATCAATGTTTGCAATTATTAACTATATTACACATACTGTAAAAAGGTGATTTTACAACATAATCAGTTTTACTATTAAAAATTTCAGTTTATATTTACAACACCAAATCATGTACCTGGTCTATATATGCCTATATGCCACTTGTTCTTTCCCAAAACTTTTTTGTACATCAAGAATTTTTGGGAACACTAAGGGTGGAAAAAGCTATTAGCATGGCACCCCCTGAATTACAGTATTAAATTGCAAAGATAGAATTTCTTAAATTTTTATATTTCATTTTATTGCCTTTTGTGATGTCAGAAATCTTTTTTATGTCTGAAACTTGTAAATACGTAGCGAATTTATAAACATTATATTTTATACAAAATCTACAAAGAACAATTTTAAATAAACAATTTTTTCCAATAAAGTGTAACACAGTGCAGCAAAAATACCATCTTCCGATTTGATAACTATTTTAGAGTAACGTGGGGTCGCTGATCTCGAATCTGAAGTTCGTTTTGCTCTCACCATTTGGGGTCGAATATGAACAATTAGAGTGTTTAAAGACAGTACTCAAAATAATTTAATTTCAAAAAATACAGGTTTGGTTCCTTCAGCAATGACATTTATCATGAACAGTCGCATTATTTTTACTTTGGCACCATCGTTCCAACGCTTTTCTATAACCCCCGTTTTTTCGAATTTTAACCTTACTAATTACAAATTTCGACATACCGCGTAAACTCTTGAAAAAACTATTATACTCTCTTCAGACAAAAATATTCCCCATAAAATATAAGGTGGGGTCCTTAAATAACAAAATTGTCTCAGATCCACCCATTAAACAGAATAATAAAAAAAACAATAAATTTTGTATTTTTTTTATTACGTTGCATGCACATTTCCCAAAAATTTTAGAAAGCTTAAATGAAAATTATATATTCTTATGGATTTCGACATTCTAAATACATTGGCATATTTTATTTTTTTTCGTAATCGTCCTGTTTCAATGATATTGTCAGTCAAATATACAAAATTAGGGTGTTTAAAGACAGTACATTTTTTTTTTATTTCAAAAGATACAGATATGGTTTTTTTAGCAATATTGTTTATCACGAATATGCAGTATTATTTTACTTTGACACCATCTTCCTAACTCTACCTATAACTTTCATTTTTTCGAATTTTAACCCTACTAATTACAAATTTGAAGTCTTAAGAAAACAGTCTTACTCTTTTTAAAATAATGTTCCCCATAAAAAATGAAATGAGGTCCTCAAACTACAAAATCGTCGCAGATTCAGCTATTGAACAAAATTAAAAAAAACCATATATTTTGTATTTTGTTCATTACGTTCTGTGCAAAATTTTCGGCAGCAAAAATAAAAGTTATATATTCTTATGAATTTCAATATTATAAAAATAATGGCGTTTGCAGTTTTTTTTCTAGACGTTCTGTTTCAAGGACATACGGCAAAAGCGAAATGCTGTGTTTTAAGACATACTTTTGTTTGGTAGAGGTTAAGTTTAAAGATTTTGGATCCAAAATAAGCACAGACGAATTAATATTATAATGCTGTTTTAAAAATGATATAATTCGTTAAGCTAAAACTTAAAGACAAGAATGGTGTTCACCTGGATGCCAAGAAATAAATAACCAAAAAATGATTTTTTTATCTCAAAATTTGTAACTTTATTACATATATCTCGAAAACCATGATTAGTATTTTTAAAATTAATATCAATACAAAATGTGTGATTATTTATGTAAATTTTAGATACAAGAAATATGAGTATGACTTTTCACCTAACACCTACCATGCAAAATCATGCCTAAAAACAGAAATTTTCGTTTTTGTCAAATGTCCTTGAAACAGGATGTCAAGGAAGAAATGTAAATACGCTATTGTTTGTAGAATGTCGAAATTCACCAGAATATATAATTTTTATTTCAGCTTTTGAAAAACTTTGTGAAATGTGCCTGAAACGTTATAAACAAAGTGCAAAATATATATAAAATTTTTTTTTAGCTTTTTTATTATTGTGTTTAATGTGTAGATCTGAAGCAATTTCATTATTTAAGGACCTCATTTTTTATGGGGAACATATTTGCCGAAGAGCGTATAATAGTTTTCTCGAGCGTTCACACGGTATGTCAAAATTTGTAATTAGTAGGGTTAAAATTCGAAAAAACGGGGGGTTATAGAAAAGCGATGGGACAATGGTGTCGAAGTAAAAAAAAGCGCCTGTTCATGATAAACAACATTTCTAAAGGCACCAAACTTGAAATGAAAATATTTTGAGTACTGTCTTTAAACACCCTAATTGTTCATATTTGACCACATATTGTGAGGAACCCAGAACTGATAGAGCAAAAATGACTTCAGATTCTAGATTAGAGACCCATGTTACCCTAAAATCGTTATCAAATCGGAAGATAGAAGAAAAAGTTAGACATTTTTTATACTGTGAGTTTATTTTAATGATATTTAAAATTGCTTAAACATTTTTTGTTGGAGCCAATTTGAAAAAAAATAAACTCCTGAAATTGAATTAAAAAGAATAAAAAATCATTAAGTCTAATTCTTTTAATTTAACAATTCGCTTGCATTATAAAACCGTTGTTACCTTTATATTCATATAGCTGGACCCGTGCACAGCTGCGCCCGTGCTAAGTTTTTGTAATTGCAAAAATATATCGTTTATAAACATTAAACATTTTGAAATGATATTTCGTTTAAGTCAGTAAGTAAGTCAGAAGTTACCATTTTTAGTTATATGGGAAGTGCCACGCCCCATTGTCCCATTCCGTCCACATTCTAAGTGACTATTACAATGTTTAATATAATCTTTTGTTTCGATTTTTATAACTCTGCTCTTAGTAAGTAAAGAGTTATAGAAATTTTGAAGTTTTGGTTATATGAGAGATGCCACGCCCCGTTGTGCAATCCCGCCCATATTCTACGTGACGATTGGAGTTTTAAATAGGAACATTTGTTTTCATTATTATAACTCAACTCTTAACATGTCAGGAGTTATAGTAATTTTAAAGTTTTGGTTATATGGGGTGCCACGCCCTTTAATACAATCCCGTTCACATTCTACGTGACGATTGGAGTTTGTAATATAAACCTTAGTTTTGATTTATATAACTCTAATCTTAGTTAGTCAGAAGTTACAACATTTTTATAGTTTTAGTCATATGGAAAGGGACACGCCCTTTTGTCCAATTCCGCCCACATTTGTAAAAAAGGTAAAGAACTTCAATATACCTCACTGAGCCAAATTTCATGACTGTGCTTATCTTAATTACACCGATATTTTTAATTAAAATTTCAATTATGCCACGCCCTTAGGAGCCAAATTTCAAAAAATCCCTTTGTAGTGCACACATGAACATCTTGCCCAAATTTCATAGTCCTAGGGTCAAATTTAGATATTTTCGATTTTCCAGCTTTTCCTTTGGGGTTTTCCGACTTTTATTTTTTCCGAAACCACTCTTGCATTGACACGGACAAAATACAAAATGAATTAGGCAAATCCGTCTGTTCGTTCTCTCGTGATGCTCTGGCACACACAGGACATTTCATTTTTATATATATAGATTGCAGAAAAATGTTGTTTTTTTTATTTACAGACTCTCAGACTCCGTTCGTGATCTTTTTACATGTATCAAAACTTTCAAATTTAAATAAAAAGTCTCCACAATAGTTTTTTTTTTAACATTTGTCATTTTAAAAATACACGATCAACGTGAAACATCACTTGTTTTAGGAAGACTCCACTTGACTCAGCACAACATTTGGATCTTTCATCATAATTTCAACTATCAATCGCGACATATTTTTGTTGCGCGACAACAACTACGAAACAGACAACCTGGAAGCTGCCACAGCACAGTTTTGGTGGAGAACAATTAGAAGGCGCTCTCATTATAATAAATTGGAAACATATATTCTGCAACATCACCGATTCTAGGCATCATTTCAAGTTTTATTCAACATATTTTTTTTGAGCAAGCAATATAAATTCTGTTGCGACATATTTATAATTCAATATAAAATAGATTAATCGTACCATTGTTTTTGAAATATCATATACATATATATATATATACATTTTATTAACATATTAAAATATTTTCTGATAACTTCAAAATAAAAAAAATTTGGTGAATTTATTTTATACCATACGTACATTGGTATATATAATTAATTATTTTCCTCACACGGTTTCAACGTATGTTTGGAGTCACGTTACGAATAATTGTGGTTCGTTAATAAGTTTAAAAAATATTTTAGATCACTCAACGAACAATTGTGGTTCGTTACTACGATATTTTTTGTTATGGAATATCGTTACATTTTGTAATGCTCAATTCTGCACGCCAACATTTGCTAAATTTTTTTTATTTATATTTTTTTATTTATATATTTTTTTTTATAGGTATAAATAAATAACGCAAAAGAAAGAAAAAAAGCTCTTAAGTGAAAGAATTCATAAAAAAATGTAGTTAAAAAGAATAAAATAAATGCTAAGTGCATAAAATGTTGTTACGCTATTTTTAAATAATAATTAAAATAGTAAAAAAAAAAAATTAGAAAAAAAGCGTTAAAAAATTTAAGATAATGTTTAAACCTAGTTTATAAAAAAATATGTATATATTATATATAAAAATAATGAAAAGAATAAATCATAAAGTGCAGTGGTGCGAAAAAAAAATATCACCTCATCCTTCCTATACAAAATGAAATAATATGGTTAAAGTAAAAGTACAAAAAAAATCGTAAATCAAAATGGATTTAAGATCCAGTGTTTAAAAAAAGAAAAAAAAAATCAAGTAATTACAGAAAAAGAAAAAAAAATGTTTCATAAGAAAAAACATCATAAATACCAGAGTTCGAAAATCCTCACTCACGCTCACTCAAACTTATGAGTTTTGCAACATATTTTATTCTTGTTGCTACTCACCTCATGAGTGAGTAGCCAGAAAATATACGGCAAACTCACAACTCATAAGAGAGTCGCGTTTTGTGAGTAAAGATTTTGCTACTCACAAGAAAGTTTTGCGTTTCACCTCTCCATTCACATTACACATGAGAGAGTGCAACAAGCAAACTCTCACTTTTCGTCAACTCATATTTGTTCAAGGACAAAGAGAATGCGGTGATCTACTCCCTGTACAGGCTTGCAAAGTGTAACATCATTGTTGCCATTTCTGTTGGAATCTTCCCATCTGTGGTATTTTTGAAATGTTGTGTAAAATTATATAACGGATATTGTTTTTTTTGCTATAACTTTTTATATGTACAAGATAAATATTTATGTAAAGACATTAAATGTTTGTTTTTAAAGTGCCTATCGATTGACATAAACCTTAAATAAAAATTCCAAATATGCCAACAATTCTAAAATGTGGGTTATAAAATTTTCTATGCATCATTTTATGATATCAACCAATAACATTTTTACCGAGCTTTCAATAAGGTGGTCAAAAAGTGTGGAAAAAAATGGTTTGCAAAAATCTCGCGTTTTAAATTGCTATGTATTATAACAAATAAAAGCGAATTAAAAATCCAAAATTTGTTTCCCCTTCTTTTTATTATTCTTCATTCATGATTAATTTTTGCTAAATTTATACGTATATTACATGATTTTTAAAATAGCGACGTCATTATGTATATATAATATACATATACATAATCTACAATAAAGGCACATTGAAGTTTTCGTGGCACCCTGTATATATCGCATGACAACAGCTAGACACAGCAGCAAAACACTGCTAGCAACACAGTACAGCTTGTACAAAAATAAGTTCTTGTACAAAAATAAGATCACAAGCTTGGATGCTGTCTTGTTATATTCGCATATGTTTGTTGATTGTATATGCAGCGATCAGTGTTGACAATCTCTACTAATATATTTCTAAAAAAAGGCTATAAAAATTAGTGCATTTATAAAAGAAAGTTTATAAATTAATAAAAAGATGGGGAAAAAAAGAAATATTCTTAAATAATGACAGTTAAAATATTAGGTTCTGAAGTTGAAAACTAATTTTAAACAAATTTAAATTCAATATATTTTTCCGAACGCGCACGTGATAATGGTGCACATAAATGCTGGACTTCACAAGTCAAGTCATCATGATGTTCGCATTAAATAAAAAAAAGTATTTTTTTTGTGACTGTTAATTCATAGACGGAAGACGGATCATTTGGGATTGATTTTAAATAACTTTTTCCATTGTGCTATTTCATTCACACCCAGGGAAAAAACATTGTAAATCCGTTATCATTCATAGTAAATTCGTTATATATCTTAACGATATGAAGTCAAATTTAGTTATAGTAAAAACAATATTTTTCATAGTAATTTTTATACCCTACACTAAGAGTGAAAGGGTATATTCAGTTTGGTACGCCGTTTGTAACACCCAGAAGGAAGCATCTCCGGTATGGAAAAGTATATATATTCTTGATCAGCATGACCTCCTGAGTCGATTTAGCGATGTCCGTCTGTCTGTCCGTCTGTCTGTCTGTCTGTTGAAATCCCTACTACTTTTAAAATTGAAGAGCTAGATAAATGAAACTTATAACTTAGATTACTAATATACCTACGCTGTATAAATTGGCGAGATTGGTCCACTGTGACCTATGATCCGACCACTTATGTTCAAATACCTCATATAAAATGTACATATAAAGATCAATTTTTATGTATACGTGCTTAGGTAAACTTTTTTGGTCAAATATATATTGATATCATGCTCAAATACATTATAATAATGTTTTCCGGCAAAAAAAAAATCGAAATTCGGTACACCTACCCATTTGTAAATATGGGTATCAAATGAATGGAAATTCTTCAGCGATTGAATGTTTGTAGTTATTTTCAGGATTCGTATACCCTGGTGACCAATATATCACTTTGAATGGTAACTACACATATGTGTAGGGTATTTATAGTCGGCTTAGACCGACTATAATTTTGATAATCCTAACTAGCATAATTACACCTACTTTAAAATTTCCCATGTGATCTAACCTTCCCAACTGGTTTTAAATTGTCAAATGTCAAAAATTTACTTTGTTTAATTTGAATTTATTATGTGTAATAATGTTTTTTTTGTTTACAATCTGCTGCATATAAATTTACTATGTTTAATAATATTTTGAATTTAAATACAAATGAATGGAAAGATTCACATTTAAGATTATTTTTATTTATGATATTTTAATTCGAAACAAATATATTAGCATATATTCACACAATTTGACTACAATGCGGCAGCTGCGACGTCAGAAAAGTCAACGTCGTCCGCCAAAGAAATACATTATAACCTGGACTCAGCGAGGCTGCTGTCCATCTCGCAACTTCAGCATCTGCAAGATATTCGCAGGGGCGCAACCTGGAACTGAGTTGATGCAACGGTTACTCTTATGCCGGATGGTTCGGCTACTGTGGCTCACGGATTCGTAGAGGCGGCAACAGAGGCGGCACAGACAGTCAACGAAAGGTGTTACTACAACATGAAAAATAAATTTAAAGATTTAATTTATTTAGTGACCCATTACCCGCAGTTGGACGTCGGAAATTTTCCAAAAGCGACGATAATGTCAAAGAAAAAAATCGCTGCTAATCGCCACGCAATGCAAACGTCTTCAACACATTATCGCAGGCCGCAGCGACTCGTTGATGCAGCTGCCGCTCTTTGGTATCGGCGGATGCTTTTGCAGACTTTACTCGTCCTTACAGATTCGACTACCGTGTCTCCTTTACACTCATCACCGGTGGCGGCACCAGCGGGCATCAGTAATCCTAATAATATTAGAGACATCCTCCATAAGAAGTATCGTGTTGCCGCCAGCTGGTACATGTAAAAATATAATTATTTAAATATATTTAATTAATTTTGTGATAGCTTACCCGTTGTTAAACAATTTTTTTAAATGACAAAAGAAAAAACAGACAGCCACTATGAAATATTAATGATCAAACCAATTCATAGTAAACTTACTAAAAACGCTAACAATTATAAAATATTATTGTGCATAGTAAAAATATATGAAACGTAGTAAAATGTTCGATATACTTTTTTCCTGGGTGCATAAAATCAGACCTGTCCATGTTTTGTTATCGATTACATTCGATGACATTCAATCACATTTTAACTCAAATAATTATAAACGGCAATTTCGAAACTGTTGAGATCGCTGAATGCAGCCAAAGTAAATCGGGCATTATTTATAAAATAAAACATTTTAAGTTTCAACGCAACTCGTCTGGCAACACCGCTTACTCGTTGCATACATACAAAAAATGAGCACCATGTTTATACAATTTGGCCTTGTATTTTTATGAGTATGAGAAAAAGATAAATTGCGTAATGCTACTCCCTCGTGAGGAGAAAAATAAATGAGTTTAAGACAGCACTCATGAGTAGTAAAGTTTTTACTCTCCGATGATTATCCATTTATGAGTAGAGAGTAAGTCGGATTTTTTTCTCTTACTCACTCATGTCGTGTGTTGTAAAATCAAATTGCCAAATTGCTATGTCAATTGACATAATTTTATGGTTTTAAATGTTTGATTAAATAATAATTTGTAAATTGATTTAATAAATTGAATAAAACCTTCTAATAATAATAATTTAATTTTTATATAAACACATTTTTATTATAATATATATTGACTAAACATTACATATTATTTCATTTTTGTCTCCTTCCCCTTATAATACCCCCACCACTGCAACACAAATAATACAATAAAACAAATATATCTATAAATATATAAACCCTTAAAACCTAAATAAAGCCTTTATAATTTGTACTTAAATATACTATTTATACTATAATAATTAGGAATTTTAAAACATACAATCTTTGTAACTAAATTGCTAATGCAAAATTAATTGACCTAAATAAATAAGAGATAGTTGTATTTAGAATACTAAGATCCAAATTTAATTATGAATAATTCAATTAATTACTTTTATTGTTAATGAAGAAATTAAGCAATTAAGCCTAATTAAAGTTTGTAATTTCAAAATGAAAATGTCGTGTTATTAGTGTATTTGCTTCAGAAAGATCAGTTTTGTCATTATGAGATAAATTAATAATTAATTTTCCTTGGGTAATGGGGTGAATTAAATAAAATTATTTTAGGGATTCTATAAAAATAATATCGTGCCACTATAGAATCATGGTTGGGTAGATTTTGATGCACATATTTCCAGCTTATCTGTGAGATAAACAACGTTTTAAATAGATACTCTTGCCGCTCTCTTTGGTTCTTTTGATAGATTATAGACCATGTAGTTTTATTTTTTGGCTTATTTAGTTTATGTACACATGGTCTGCATTGGTCTTTAACTAAATTAATTGGTTACTAACATTTGCTTTATTTAGTTTGTTTTTGATTTTTATTTAGGGATTCGAATAATTTTTTTGTGAATGGGAACTGGTCGAAGAAAATAGCCAAGAACCTCCCCAGCCGACTGTCCGCTAGCTGCATTGAAGGGTCCCGCCCGGCTTCTTGTTTCCCCAGATTGAGTACGCATGTGATACAACAACATCTTGTATCCTAGTTTGTCCCGGTGTACATTACATAAAATGTCGCCCAACGTGGGGCCCATAAGGCTTTAATTTTTATATATTATCTTTTGGCTCATAGTAAACAGATACATCCTTCTGATATATCCGTTTGCATTTAAAATTTCATTTTTAAATTTCATTTTTTTTTGTTGCGATAGGTGTTTATGATTTATAACTCGGTTGTGAGGAGTAAAATAAATAGTTGAGCTTTGCTTGGATATTCGATTTAAAGGCGTTTTAGATTTTTAAATTTCGACCGCTTTTGCGTCAATTGCTCCTTTTTACTATAAGCATATGTGATATCATTTCATAAACTAATTAGCAGTATGAAGGTGGATTAATGAATAGGTTTTGAAAGTTTCTGCACAAAATATTTGACTCTGGAATTACAAACAATAAAGATAATCATTTTGATTGGAAGTGCTTATGTTTGTCCGAGCATTTATTTTATAAAAAAAAACAATTTTATTTGCAGGTCAACTTATTTACACAATTTCACTGAATTTTAAATTTCCATAAAACATTTTTTCCCACTGAATATCTTTTAAGTAGTATGTTTGCGCTGGTTCTGGCTCAAAGGGGCTCCATGGAGCCATAAGGAGCCATAAGGAGCCATGAGGAGCATTTTTTAACAGAGGTGTTGTTATTGTTTTCAATAAGGTTCATTTTTTAACAGAGGTCTTGTTAGTGTATTTCAGTTGAGATCAGTTTTTTATCAAAACCGTTCTAATTGTTTTCATATGGAGTATTTTTTAAGATGTGTGGATCATATTTTATCAAAAGCGTTCTAATTATTTTCATACGGAGTATTTTTTTAACATGGTTGGATAATATTTTATCGAAAGCGTTCTAATTGTTTTCATAGGGAGTATTTTTTAACATGATACAGTAGTACGTTTGCGCCGGTTCTGGCTCAAAGGGGCTCCATGGAGCCATAAGGCCCCATGAGGAGCATTTTTTAACAGAGATGTTGTTATTGTTTTCAATAGGGATCACTTTTTAACAGAGTAGTAGTTAGTGTATTTCAGTTCGGATAATTTTTTAACAGAGGTGTTGTTATTGTTTTCAAAAGGGATCATTTTGTAACAGAGTAGTTGTTAGTATAATTTCAGGTGTATTATATGTATACTATATACATTATAATGGCATGGAGCAATTGGGATGACATTTTAACATATGTTGTTAATGTTGATACATACATATATATTATATGTATGTTATGAAGGCATGCAGCCGTAAAGAGTAAATTTGCAACTCATATTGTTGTTGGGATAATTATTTCGGAGTAAGCATTTTTAATGGCAATATTTATAAACGTAGATATATGTACGTAATAATTTTGTTGTTGTATATGTTATAGAAGCAATTAAAATTTCAGTTTTATTCTTGATGATTTATTTTGCATGATCATCAAGAGAGTTGAGGAACAAAGGGTTCAATTAAAAACTTTGTTGAGGAACGAAGATTGTAATTTAAAACATGGCTATATGAATGAATGTTGTTATTAGACATATATTTTTTGGTGGGTAATTTTTTTGTTGTAAACAGATAAATGCACTTCTGCATTAATGCATTAACACATATTTAATTCAAGGTGAATTTTACTATAATGGATATTGTAGTATATTTTTATTTTACAAAGTCATG
Organism: Dryomyza anilis; assembly: GCA_951804985.1. Classification (NCBI taxonomy): domain Eukaryota; kingdom Metazoa; phylum Arthropoda; class Insecta; order Diptera; family Dryomyzidae; genus Dryomyza; species Dryomyza anilis. The sequence continues at coordinate 18,136,819 of OX638135.1, forward strand.
GTCATTTAATTCGTTTAATTTGCTTATATGAATGAATGCCATAAGACTATTTGCTTATACGAATGAATGGGCCATAAGACTCCATTGGGATCATTTTTATTTAAATTTGCATGGAGCAATAATGCTCCATTGGGATCAATTTTTAAACAACATACTATAAGTTTTAATGATTGAACATGTTAAAACATGTTTAATTTTATTTAGTTTTTTTTGAGTCAAATTTTATATACTCTCTTTAAAATTTTAATTGAGTATATTTATACTAATGGAATTATCTTTTAACTCATTTTCAAGAGATATCCATTATATATAAATGAATCAAAATTTGAATTAAATTTATTTATCGTCTACATTACAATTTATTTTTGTATTTATTAATTTATATATTTTTTTTATTTTAAGGATTTCGCTGAAATTATTAGTTTAGCAAAAGGAAACCTCTCTACATACATTAGAGTAGATGACTTGCCCATTGATCAGGAATTCAGGATTTCTAAATTTGAATGGAAATACACAATTAATGGAACAAAATTAATTGTACATCTAACAGACAATAGATGGTTTTATCTACCAGCAAGAATTTCTAGAAAAGTTGAAACCGATGATCCATATTTATATAATATAAATGAGAAGAAGTGGTCTATTATTTTTAGAGGACGACAATCTGAATTAATGGGGATGGCTCTATTCGATTTACGTTATAAATAAAAACGTATCTATATACTTACTTTTAAATATATTCATTTTTAAATAAAATATTTAAATATATACATATTGTTTTATTTATTTATTCTTAAAACGATTTGAAACAATATAACAAATAATTAATAAAACTTATGTTTGCATTATCTGCTCAAAACTCAGTAGAGCGTTTAATAAAATATTATCATCATCGTCCATTAAATTACAATAATGGCGATCCGCATTTAACATCCTCGGATCGTCTAAGTTAAGAAATAGATGATCTAGTCCATCATCTAACAACCCTTCCCTAATTCCTATCTATCAAATTTACTGGCGGGAGTGTTACGACTTCTAGTATTTCAATTTGAGGATTTACTGTTAATAAAATTTTTATTATTAATATAAAATAATTTTAAAAAATATATTTAGTTATTTACTTACAATTATAAGTTTTTGCCTTTTTATACGAAAGATTATGTTTTCGCAGGATATGCCGCTTCAGGTTGTTTCTAGTCGAGAATTTTAAATGGGGACAAAATTCTCACTCCATTTTTTAATGTTTATATATTAAAAGTGCGAAAACGAATAAAATTTATTATTATATCCATTGTATAGAACACCTTTATACATCAAATTATGTAATATGATATATATTTAACAGAATATATAAATTTAAAGTATATCTAGTGGAATACACCGGAAGTCAATAAAATTCTGAATACGGTTTCTTAATTTTTGTACATTTTATAACAACTCCGTATTCTATATTTTACTAAGTAATTTGACATATCCCAACTATGCAAAAAAAATAAAAAAATTTTAATAGTCAGCAAAAATATTGATGGTAGGTAATGTTGATTTGAAGTTAAATAACAATATTTAGTGTGTATCTATCACTTCAATCCAACGTATCCAAAAACATATTTTAAAATGTTCGTGTGCGAAATGTGTGAAAAGTCCTACGGGAAGTTATATAATATGAAAAGACACATCCTAAATGTGCATGACAATAAAAACTTTACATGTAAAAAAATATAATAAAACATTCTCAAGGGAATACAATTTAAAAGTTCATTTATCGAAACATGATCAGGAGCTATATATCAAGAAGACAAAACTACAGGTGGAACCGGTAATGGATAATGATGGAGCATCAACTAGCAATGAAACAATTAATTGTATATTCTGCAATTGTTTCGTTCATAAATCTTTATGGAAAGCTCATATAAGAACAAATTTACATAAGAAATCCGCTGAGAAGGATGATAAAGATGGTTTCAAGCTTATAAAAAATGCATTCAAACAAAATGTATGCAATTATATCTTGTATAATGGTGACGAAGGCGAGTTAAATATAAAAGATTACTTGAGAAAAATAGAACCACAACTAATAGCTTTACTAAAACGTGAGTTATTATCAAAAAAATCAATAAAATTTAATGTCGAAGTCTCCGGAGAATATATTCTTCCGGTTAAACCTGAAAATGGAGATGATGAATTTAAAATATCAGTTATGTCCCATATAACTAAGCAGTTTACATTAATATCAGAGAGTGACATCAGTACGGCTATTTTAAATATGAAGGATGTAATAATACAAAAAATTGATGAATTTCAAGAAAGAGATAGTGGTTGGTCTTTAACAAAAATTAATAAAATTGAAGTTAACATCAATCAGTAAATGCTATTAAGAGGACTGAACTATTTTGAACTTCCTCAATGCATACAAAATAAAAAAAGCTTGTGTTAATGTTCATAATAATGACATTTACTGCTTTAAATGGGCAATTATATCAGCTCTTATGTATTCAAATATCAAAAATCCATCTCGAATACAATCTTATGGAATAGAGGATATTACTGGTGATATTATAAATATTGATGGAAATTGTATTAATTTTACTGGAATAGAATTCCCTCACAAAGTGTAATGAAGTTAATATAAATAAATATGAAATACTGGGACCAGTATATAAGACAAAAAATGAACAACCAATACATATTAATATTCTATTTTGTGAAAACGAGACAAGTACTCATAACGTATGGATTAGAGACATAAGTCGTCTTATTAGTACACAGTCACGTAAAAGAAATCATAAATTATTTGTATTCAATTTAATTCCGAAGCATTTTTAGAAAAGCATAAATCATCATGTAAACAGAAAATAACTTACTTACCTATGGAAGACGACAACAAAATTAAATTTAATGGTTTTGAAAAAACATTACAAGTTCCATATACTTTCTATCTGGATTTCGAATCATTGCTAGTACCATTAGCAGGATGTACGCCAGATCCTTTAAATTCCTTCACCAATACAGTACAGGAACATGTACCTTGTGCTTTTTCATGGTATATGAAAGGAGCCTATGATGGCAAGTTTGATGAAATGAAAACATATATAGGTAAATATAAACTGAGAATAATCAAATGTATACTATACATTTTTACTGTTTATTCATTGTAGGAAGTGATTGCTCCAAAGTTTTAATAGAGACGCTACTAACTAAAATCAAACAATTGTATTGGAATACAATTGCGAATATTCGACCCATCGAGATGACGGAGATGGATAAGATATCGTTTATAGAATGTAAGATATGTATAATATGTAAAAATAGTTTAGATAATAATATTAGTTCAAAAGTAAGACATCATTGTCATTATACAGAAAAATATTTAGGTGCTGCACATATAGATTGTAATTTAAAAGCAAAAGCAACTAAATATTTTCCTGTATTTACTCATAACTTATCCAAGTATGATTTACATTTATTTTTAAGAAATTTAAATGATATTGAAGGTAATATTGATATAATTCCTCTAAATAAAGAGGTTTTTATATAAATAACCAAAACAATTAAATTAAATGATGATCATAATTTTAAAAGAAGGTTTGTAGACTCATTCAGATTTCTGCCAAGTAGCTTGGACAAATTAGTAAAGACATTGAATGAAGATTCAATATATATAACAAAAAAAATCTTTTCAAATAATTCACATAGATTATTATTTCGAAAGGGTGTGTTTCCGTATAATTATTTGGATAGTTTTCAGAAATTGAATGAGTCTGCATTACCCCCAAGGGATAAGTTCTTTAATACACTAAATAATGAGGAATTTACGGAGGAGGATTATATGTTTGCACAACAAGTTTGGAATAAATGTTCATGTCAAAGTTTGAAAGGTTATTTAATAATATATTTAAATTGTGACGTTGTACTATTAGCAGATATTTTCGAAAATTTAGGAAAATTTGCATTCAAATTTATGAATTAGACCCATGCCATTATTTTACAGCACCTGGTTTATCCTGGGATGCTATGCTTAAAATTACTGGTATTGAGTTGGAACTATTAACAGATATAGATAAGTATACATTTATACAGGATGGCATTCGAGGAGGTCTAACTCAATGTTCAGTTAGACATGTTAAAGCCAATAATAAATTTATAAATGAATTTAATCCTAGAGAAAAATCAAAATATTTAATGTATTTCGATGCAAATAATTTATATGGTTATGCAATGTCACAACCATTACCATATAAAGATTTTAAATTTTTGGATGAAAAAGATATTAAAACATTCACACCAGAAAAAAATTAAATCATTATCAATGAGTTCTGATAAAGGATTAATTTTCGAAGTAGACTTAAGTTATCCTGAGAATATACATGATATGCATAATGATTTCCCATTTTGTAAAGTATCACCTGCTTCTTCTAAATCTAAAGTTCACAGAGTATTAGAGTTTCAACAAAGCTGTTGGCTTTAAAAATATATCGATCTGAATACTGTTATGAGATCAAAAGCTAAAAATGAATTTGAAAATTTTTTTTATAAACTTATGAATAACGCAGTATATGGGAAGACTATGGAAAATGTTGAAAAAAGAAAGAATGTAAAAATTTCATGTAACTGGGAGAATTTAGGAAAAGTAAAAGGAGCAAGAGCTTTAATAGCAAGTCCAGCTTTTCATAGCCAAACCATTATAGATGAAAATATGGTGATAATTGAATCCAAACAGCTCAGAGTAAAGCTAAATAAACAAATATATAAAGGGTTTTGTGTATTAGATCTATTAAAATTAAAAATGTATGATTTTTATTATAACTACCTAAAAAACAAATTTAATTCAAATATTCGTTTAGTATATACGGATACAGACTCGCTTGTAATTGAAGTTAATACCATTGATTTCTATAAAGACATTTATGAAGATGTTCAAAAAACTGATCCATCAAATTATATTTTTGACACTTCTAGTTATGAGTATCCTAATATATTTGGTTATAATCAAAATAATCGTAAAGTAGTGGGTTTGATGAAAGAAGAAAATAATGGTAAAATAATGAAAGAAATAGTATGTCTTAAACCTAAGACATACTTTTTTACTATTGAAGATGGTACACCAATATCAAAAGTCAGTTAGTAAAATCAGTTAGTAAAACATTTACTATTCATGATTATAAAACATGTCTTTACAATAAAAAAGTTATAATGAGAGAAATGTATATAATTAGATCTAAAGCCCATATTTTATATACACAATGTGTAAATAAATTAGCACTTAATTTTATAGATGACAAGCGGTATATACTAGATGATGGTATAAACACACTTGCTTGGGGGCATTATAAAATTAATTATATTAAAGCTTTTATGAACATAGATATTTATGTAAACATATTAAATATAATGTATAATGTTAAACATATATAAAATTGAATTTTTATTTTATTGTATATTTAATTTAATACATTATACATGTAAATGTATTAAATTAAATTTACAATAAAATAAAAATTCAATTTTATATATGTAAAAAAAAATGCTTTTTTATTTAATATTATACCAATTAACATCATCATAAGGCGAGGTGAGTATTGATATGGTAACATAGTTTGCTTAGTTTTCGGTGTAATTTTACTTCCATCACTTGACAAAATTCGTACTTTAGGTGATCCATGATTTGAAAAGTTTTTCAAACGTTTAGCTGCAGAACTTGCAGAGGTATGATTTATTTTATTAATTGTTGTATCCACATCCATAGAATTTTCTTCATGTTCGTTAATATTGCTAAATATATGTTCATCAGCATTGAAGTCAGCCTGTGAAGCAAAATCTCTTTTTCCAATATCTTTTGTTTGGGTTTCATTATCGTTTTTAAATATCCATTTTGTTTGAGTATCCTTATTCCTTAATGATTTATATGACTTTACCGATTTATTCTCTTTCTTCATATGTATTTCTTGTTTGGAAATCAAATATTTTGCTAGTTCTTGTTTTATTTTATACCATTTATTTATATCTTTAAGTGTATGAGAGGCATATATCGGAAGAAGTTTTCGTTTTAAAAAATTTGAATCTGATATATCTTTAGAATAGCGTTCATATGTAGACGGGTTTAATAATACAAGCTTGGATAAAATATTAGACATTATCTAAAATTTTTCCTATAACACCGCTTAAAACAGATGAAATCAAAATTGGAATAAATCCTCCTCGTTGGATTAGATGTTTTCTCTTTGATCGTAAAACAGTTTTTGAGCAGCAAAGTTTTCTAATGACATTTTTATATGATTTTAACTTTACTAGATCGTGTGTCTTTACATTATGATTTTTATGTAAAATATTAAATGCAATTTCATTAATAGCTTTTATAAGATTATCATCCGCATTTTTTAGAATTGCATTTCGCAATTAAGGTTTCGCATTTTGAAGAACATATAGAATATATTTGTTCTCCTTCAATCGTTTCAGTTTGCACGTCATTTTGAATTGAAACAATGCAATAACAATATTCTTTATTGAAAATGTTAGATCTGAATCTTAATGCGTTATGTGCTTGTTGTGTAAGATCTATTAATAAATAACCATGAGCACTCTCAGTACAAGTGTTATATACTCGAACTAATTCTTTATAATTTTCAGGATAAATTTGTCTTGCCAAGCATTGAAATTGTAGTTTATCTCTAGGATTTTTAAACATAACTATATATTTTGAATTCAATGATATATCTCTTGTATATGTTCCCTTATGAAAAATATTTTGCGTTACTAAAACAACTGATAAATTTCGGTGATGTGAACCTTTAGTAAATAGTTCACAAACTTTTTTATTAAATGAGTCTAACATTAAATCATCTAAAATAATTAGTATAGATTCATTGGCGGAATTCTCAAAGTCATCTGGAATACCTTCAACAAAATTTACATTATCAATTTCTGGTAATGAGTTTTTTTCAGCATAACACCAAATTACTTTCGTAATAGGAGAACTAATTAAATGTTTATTGTTAATAAGATTTATAATAAATGTCGATTTGCCACAACCTGATGGACCACAAACTAACATTGTAAATGGATACACAAATTGATGAAACATTGTTCTCTATGCTATGACTAACTTCAAATAAAAATAATTGTTGGAAGCATGTATTTTTTATATAAATATAAATTTTTAAAAATCAATCATTTCCATTATTGGCTGAACTCATTATGAGTAAAGAAGTTCTTGTAAATGAATTGCACCGACAAGCAAGAAGGTTTATACAAAAGGGTATTTCAGATACTTGGCAAATTGATCTTGTAGAAATGATACCTTTTGCAAAGATTAATAAAGGATATAAATATTTACTAACTGTTATAGATGTTTTTTTCTAAATACGCATATGCAATTCCTGTTAAAACCAAAAGTGGAATCGATGTAACCTTAGCTATGCAAAATATTCTGGAAAAAAATAAGAATAAAATTCCAAATAATATTCAATCTGATCATGGTAAAGAATTTTTACATATCAATTAATTGATTATCAAGGAGAATTAATAAAAGGAGGATTTTATGAAGAAGAATTACTTAAAACAGAAACATCAAATACTTATCTAGTTGAAAAGGTTATAAAAAGAAAAAAGGATATGTCAAATGGTTCGGTTTTGGAAGTGAACATAATTCATGGATCAATAAAAACGCATTATTAACTAAGTAAACTATATTTAATTTATTATAATTATGTTGTTCAAATATTTATATAAATAAAGTGATTTTTAATAAAAAACTAGCATTCTTATTAAAACATTTGAAAATAAAAGATGGGTGATTCCAGTTTTTATGTTACTTTATTAAGTAATAATTCCGCAAATATCTATGAAAATACTAAATCTACATTTACAAATTTATTAAAACAATCTTTGATTTTAAATGAAAACTGGGTTGTAGGTTTAACAGAAATTTCATTTCAAATTTTTAATAACCCATCTACATTTGAAGTATCTCGAAATTTGAATAAAAGGGATATTTTGAAATCAACTTTAAAGTTAAATAAAAGTAATATCAAAAATGTAAATAGTGATCTAAAAGTAGATAAAAAAATAAATACTATCCCTATCACATATTTAAATTTCATGGACAAAATAAATCAAGCTATCACGAATAGAGAAGAAAAAAAACCACAAATTGCAGAAAATCAACTCAATGTCAATTCTAATCCTGAGACAGTTGTAATAAAAAAAAATAAAAAAAATAAAGATGAGTTGAATATCGATAACAAAAAAGATAAAAGTTTAAAATTAATAACTGAAAAATTAGACATTCAAGATAGTATAAATGAAAACCCTGAGTTGGTTGGCGTAAAAAGCACTTTTAATAGACACTTTGTATCGGAGAATACAATACTTAAAATGTTAGATGTTATATCGAATTCTTATGAAAAATTTAATTCACATACAAGTTATAAATTAAGATCTAGCGAGCTATACAACCTAGTGTTTGTGTACACAGACATTATTAAACCCAGATATGTAGGCGATCATAAAATAAAATGTTTAAAAATATTTCCATGTTTAAATGAAATAAATTATATTCACTTTAAAAATATTGAATATTATCCATTGGAATCTTCAAATATAAATAATATTTCTATAATGATACGAGATGATGAAGGAAAGAAAATAAATATTATGTCGAATGAATTCCCCGTTTATTGCACGTTACATTTTCGTAATATAAAAGAAGCTTCATAAGTTGTACTGATATCATTTATATGTAAACCATGGACAAGATTTATTCTGAGTACTATCTTAATCAATCCGGATCAAATTTGGATAATATAGGAGATATATACCATTCTCCTAGAATTGTTCAATATGGTCGTGGAATTGGTTCATTTTTTTCGGCCTTGTATACACATCTAAAACCTCTAATGAAAACTGGATTAAATGCTTTAAAAAACCATTCACTCGAATTTGGAAAATCAGTTTTGGAAGAGTTAGGTACTAAACCTATAAAAACGGTCACATGGGGCGGATTTTTATAGTCGGTCGGGCCCGACTATGGAATACCCTACACCTTTGGTGGAGATATTAATGAGGAATATTTAATTGTATACCTTAATTTTAAATTTTTAATTATGCTGAACCTCAGAATATTATTCATATATCAGACATTTACGTCTTATATCCCCATAAATTAAAAAATTTATATAAAAGTATAAACAACTAATAAAAAATTGAAAAATATAATTGGGCGGACCACGCCTATATTTAAAATTTTGAAAGGCTAATTTTTCATAGATTTGATTTTAATAATTTACGGATCAAATTTTTACTATGAAAACCCGGGATATAATGAAAAAAAAAAGTGGGCGGATCACGCCCATTTTTGGACCACATATTTTTAGGTAAATTCTAACAATACGTTTTAAATTTTATAACTATACCTTGAATACTTTTCGAAATATTAGTTTCGAAAGAGTTATATAAAAGTGACTTGTATGGGAGGTGGGCGTGTCCGTTGACCGATTTTGCTCATTTTCAAACTCAGTTCCTACTTTTGGCTAAAATATATTGAGACGAAATTTCATCGCATTCTGATCAGTATTTCTCAAGTTATTCTGTATTCGGACAGCAAGACAGCAAGACAGCAAGACAGCAAGACGGACAGACAGACAGACAGACAGACGGACATGGCTAAACGGACTCGGGTAGTGATGCTGATCAAAAATATATATACTTTTCCATACCGGACACGCCTCCTAAGGGGCGTTACAATATATGCACAAAGTTAATATACCCTGTACCTCATAGGTGTAGGGTATAATTAGAAATACACAAGATGGGAATGATAAACGTATAAAATTCAAACGACTAAAGAAAAAAGATCATATGAAAACTAATCGTTCTAGAAGAAGGATGTTTACTTATATATTTGGCAACTGTTAATTTATTTATGATGGCAGGATTTATTGAATGTATGAAAAGTGAATTAGATCTTTTTGAGTCACCACCTGTACAAACTAGCATAATTAAAACGGAGGAGGTATCATATAGTCCAATAGCAACAATTGACAACTCTACTACAATAGAATTTCTTTCACTCGGAAATGGTGAAACATATCGTTATCTAAGTAGTGTTTATTTACGATTAATTGTAGAAATTAATGGAAGTGGAGGAGTCATAAACAATTTACTTCGTTCATTATTTCGGAGCTGTAGTGTTCATTTAAATAATAGAAATGTATCGCAATCTGATAATAAAACATTATTAAACTATGGAAATGATGCTAAATCTACACATCTTGAATCATGCGGATGGTCATTAGATATAAAAAAAATTAATTCAATAGTTGAGAATGAAAATCCAGGTTTAGCTAGACGAAAGAAAACATTTAAAAATGGAGAACGAGTTGAATTGATTGGAAAACTACATGCAGATATATTTAATCAATCTAAATATCTTCTTAATAATGTGGATTTTAAAGTAACCCTTAATATGGAGAAACCTTCTTTTTATATACTAGAAGATTCCAAATCTGGAGAGTCATCTATTAAAATTCATGAAGCTAACTTATACATCACGAATAGAGAAGAAAAAAAACCACAAATTGCAGAAAATCAACTCAATGTCAATTCTAATCCTGAGACAGTTGTAATAAAAAAAAATAAAAAAAATAAAGATGAGTTGAATATCGATAACAAAAAAGATAAAAGTTTAAAATTAATAACTGAAAAATTAGACATTCAAGATAGTATAAATGAAAACCCTGAGTTGGTTGGCGTAAAAAGCACTTTTAATAGACACTTTGTATCGGAGAATACAATACTTAAAATGTTAGATGTTATATCGAATTCTTATGAAAAATTTAATTCACATACAAGTTATAAATTAAGATCTAGCGAGCTATACAACCTAGTGTTTGTGTACACAGACATTATTAAACCCAGATATGTAGGCGATCATAAAATAAAATGTTTAAAAATATTTCCATGTTTAAATGAAATAAATTATATTCACTTTAAAAATATTGAATATTATCCATTGGAATCTTCAAATATAAATAATATTTCTATAATGATACGAGATGATGAAGGAAAGAAAATAAATATTATGTCGAATGAATTCCCCGTTTATTGCACGTTACATTTTCGTAATATAAAAGAAGCTTCATAAGTTGTACTGATATCATTTATATGTAAACCATGGACAAGATTTATTCTGAGTACTATCTTAATCAATCCGGATCAAATTTGGATAATATAGGAGATATATACCATTCTCCTAGAATTGTTCAATATGGTCGTGGAATTGGTTCATTTTTTTCGGCCTTGTATACACATCTAAAACCTCTAATGAAAACTGGATTAAATGCTTTAAAAAACCATTCACTCGAATTTGGAAAATCAGTTTTGGAAGAGTTAGGTACTAAACCTATAAAAACGGTCACATGGGGCGGATTTTTATAGTCGGTCGGGCCCGACTATGGAATACCCTACACCTTTGGTGGAGATATTAATGAGGAATATTTAATTGTATACCTTAATTTTAAATTTTTAATTATGCTGAACCTCAGAATATTATTCATATATCAGACATTTACGTCTTATATCCCCATAAATTAAAAAATTTATATAAAAGTATAAACAACTAATAAAAAATTGAAAAATATAATTGGGCGGACCACGCCTATATTTAAAATTTTGAAAGGCTAATTTTTCATAGATTTGATTTTAATAATTTACGGATCAAATTTTTACTATGAAAACCCGGGATATAATGAAAAAAAAAAGTGGGCGGATCACGCCCATTTTTGGACCACATATTTTTAGGTAAATTCTAACAATACGTTTTAAATTTTATAACTATACCTTGAATACTTTTCGAAATATTAGTTTCGAAAGAGTTATATAAAAGTGACTTGTATGGGAGGTGGGCGTGTCCGTTGACCGATTTTGCTCATTTTCAAACTCAGTTCCTACTTTTGGCTAAAATATATTGAGACGAAATTTCATCGCATTCTGATCAGTATTTCTCAAGTTATTCTGTATTCGGACAGCAAGACAGCAAGACAGCAAGACAGCAAGACGGACAGACAGACAGACAGACAGACAGACAGACAGACAGACAGACAGACAGACAGACAGACAGACAGACAGACAGACGGACATGGCTAAACGGACTCGGGTAGTGATGCTGATCAAAAATATATATACTTTTCCATACCGGACACGCCTCCTAAGGGGCGTTACAATATATGCACAAAGTTAATATACCCTGTACCTCATAGGTGTAGGGTATAATTAGAAATACACAAGATGGGAATGATAAACGTATAAAATTCAAACGACTAAAGAAAAAAGATCATATGAAAACTAATCGTTCTAGAAGAAGGATGTTTACTTATATATTTGGCAACTGTTAATTTATTTATGATGGCAGGATTTATTGAATGTATGAAAAGTGAATTAGATCTTTTTGAGTCACCACCTGTACAAACTAGCATAATTAAAACGGAGGAGGTATCATATAGTCCAATAGCAACAATTGACAACTCTACTACAATAGAATTTCTTTCACTCGGAAATGGTGAAACATATCGTTATCTAAGTAGTGTTTATTTACGATTAATTGTAGAAATTAATGGAAGTGGAGGAGTCATAAACAATTTACTTCGTTCATTATTTCGGAGCTGTAGTGTTCATTTAAATAATAGAAATGTATCGCAATCTGATAATAAAACATTATTAAACTATGGAAATGATGCTAAATCTACACATCTTGAATCATGCGGATGGTCATTAGATATAAAAAAAATTAATTCAATAGTTGAGAATGAAAATCCAGGTTTAGCTAGACGAAAGAAAACATTTAAAAATGGAGAACGAGTTGAATTGATTGGAAAACTCCATGCAGATATATTTAATCAATCTAAATATCTTCTTAATAATGTGGATTTTAAAGTAACCCTTAATATGGAGAAACCTTCTTTTTATATACTAGAAGATTCCAAATCTGGAGAGTCATCTATTAAAATTCATGAAGCTAACTTATACATTAATCATCTTACCATTAATAGTAATATTTTAATGGCACATCATAATGTTTTACAAAGTAGAAATGCTATTTATCCATATAAAAAAGTTGAAATCAAGACATTCACCATTCACCCCGGCAATCATTCTCTACTGTTAGATAATGTTATAATTGGACAACTTCCAAATTTCTTAATATTTGGTATGGTAACTAATAAAGCATATACTGGTGATCGTTCGGAAAATCCGTATAACTTTCGCCATTTCAATTTACAAAGATTTAATTTAGTTGTAAATGGAGTACAAGTACCAGCACAGCCGACTAACTAAAGAATTATTTGATAACGGATATTTCTTACTTGCATTTGATTTAACACCAGATCATAACAATAACTCACACTGTGGAAACTTGATAAATCAAGGTACAATACGAATTGAAGGTCGTTTCAGTGAAGCACTTTCTGAAGCAATTACGTGTTTAGCATATTGTGAGTTTGATAGTGTTTTGGAAATTGTTAAAAATCGTACTGTATTACAATCATTATAAATACAAGTAATATAGAAAATATTTTATATAAAAATTTAGTATCTTAAAAAATTTTTAAAGGAGTTTTTGCATCAAATCAGCTGCCTAGAAATCGAATAAAAAATCCAGCATTTTATATTGTGAATATGGATTCATCATTTAAACCAGGATCACATTGGATTGTAATATATTTTCCTCAAAATGGGCCGGCTGAATATGTTTGTTCTGCAGGGAGTTCACCTATTAAACCATTTATAAATTTTATTCAAACCAATGCATCCACATTTATTAAAAGCAATTTCCGATTAAAAAGTGAAATTTCAATGTTATGCGGTGTTTATTGCTGTATATTTATACATTTAAGAAGTAAAAATATTTCTTTTAATAAGTTCTTTAATTATTTTGATATATATAATTTATATATTAATGATATTTTAGCTGTACAATATTTTAAAAGTATTTTTAAGTTTCCTATAATAAAAAATAAATAAAACAATTTAATGAAAATAATTTATAAATGTGTCTTTTTATTTCTATTATTTAAAATTTTTACAAATTCATTGAATATAGTATAATAAAAACATTATTAATAATAAACAATTATTTTGTATATTTTATTCTATAATATAATTTTATTAGCTTATCAATGTCTTTGCATTCCTTGTCATAATAATAACAACCACATGTATCTGGTGCTTCCGTTAAGTCATCTGTGGCCCATGGACAGCTCTTATAATGTACTCCGTGAATAGTTAATATTTTTTCCATATACTGGTAATGCTTGCAATAAGGGATAAACTTAATAAACTGTTTTTTATGATCGTCAAATAAAATATTATTAAATCCTTTTAAAAACTTTTTTACTTTTATAACTTCCATAATAGTATTTTTTCCTATCAAATTGTAATGTAGACGATAAATAACTTTAATTCAAATTTCGATCCATTTATATATAATGGATATCTCTTTAAAATGAGTTAAAAAATAATTCCATTAGTATAAATATACTCAATTAAAATTTTAAAGAGAGTATATAAAATTTGACTCAAGAAAAAACTAAATAAAATTAATCATGTTTTAACATGTTCAATCATTAAAACTTATAGTATGTTGTTTAAAAATTGATCCCAATGGAGCATTATTGCTCCATGCAAATTTAAATAAAAATGATCCCAATGGAGTCTTATGGCCCATTCATTCATATAAGCAAATAGTTTTATGGCCCATTCATTCATATAAGCAAATTAAACGAATTAAATAACCATGACTTTGTAAAATAAAAATATACTACAATATAATAATAATAGTTTGGCGCTACAGTCCTGTATAGAACTTCGGCCGAGCTCTCTCACCAATTTGAGCTGTGCGTGTTATATTTGTACTCAAAGTAAAATCCATTATAGTAAAATTCACCTTGAATTAAATAGTGTCAATGCATTAATGCAGAAGTGCATTTACCTGTTTACTTCAAAAAAATTACCCACCAAAAAATATATGTCTAATAACAACATTCATTCATATAGCCATGTTTTAAATTACAATCTTCGTTCCACAACAAAGTTTTAAATTGAACCCTTTGTTCCTCAAACCTCTTGATGATCATGCAAAATAAATCATCAAGCATAAAACTGAAATTTTAATTGCTTCTATAACATATACAACAACAAAATTATTACGTACATATATATACGTTTATAAATATTGCCATTAAAAATGCCTACTCCGACATAATTATCCCAACAACAATATGAGTTGCAAATTTACTCTTTACGGCTGCATGCCTTCATAACATACATATAATATATATGTATGTATCAACATTAACAACATATGTTAAAATGTCATCCCAATTGCTCCATGCCATTATAATGTATATAGTATACATATAATACACCTGAAATTATACTAACAACTACTCTGTTACAAAATGATCCCTATTGAAAACAATAACAACACCTCTGTTAAAAAATTATCCGAACTGAAATACACTAACTACTACTCTGTTAAAAAGTGATCCCTATTGAAAACAATAACAACATCTCTGTTAAAAAATGCTCCTCATGGGGCCTTATGGCTCCATGGAGCCCCTTTGAGCCAGAACCGGCGCAAACGTACTACTGTATCATGTTAAAAAATACTCCCTATGAAAACAATTAGAACGCTTTCGATAAAATATTATCCAACCATGTTAAAAAATACTCCGTATGAAAATAATTAGAACGCTTTTGATAAAATATGATCCACACATCTTAAAAAATACTCCATATGAAAACAATTAGAACGGTTTTGATAAAAAACTGATCTCAACTGAAATACACTAACAAGACCTCTGTTAAAAAATGATCCCTATTGAAAACAATAACAACACCTCTGTTAAAAAATGCTCCTCATGGCTCCTTATGGCTCCATGGAGCACCTTTGAGCCAGAACCGGCGCAAACATACTACTCTTTTAAAACAATACTTTTTATTATATTTTTTATTTACTACCCCAAATAAAATTACCAATACAAGGAAACATTTCATACAACTTTAATTACATTCAATTGAATTGATTTGAATATCAATTGAATTTTAATTGTTTCAATTAATAAGTTTTTATATTAACAAACATAAAAAAAAATTAATATTTCGATATAAAATATTTTTTTTATTATTTTTAATAAAATGCCACTAATAAACAGTGACGAAAATATTGCTTCTTCGGTAACTGGAACCGAAGGTGAAGTAGCCCCAGAGGTTGACTCTGTAAGTGAAGGTGGTTCTTCTTATGCAATTTGTTTACAACAAATGCCCAATTATACAGATTGTTTAATAACTTTATGCAATCATGTTTTCATAAATTATGCATTGAGCAGTGGCTCACTCAAAATAATGACTGTCCCTGTTGTCGTCGTCTTTGTCACACACGTGATCTGAAGATCTATACGAATTCTATGCAGAGTAACAACGACACAAATGGCAATAGCAGACAGCGTGGGCGTGGTCATGGTAACCCAATGCCAAAGCGACACTACACCCGAAACTATAGTCGGCAATTATACGACGCAGATTCGCAAGATTCGTTGCCCGAGCTAAACAACAGACATACTTCGAACGGAAATGCTGCAGATCAGTCGCTTCCGTTAATACAAATGAACAATACCCCAATTTCCACTGTTAATCGCAAGAGGAATTACAGTTCAAGAGTCAATGTTAATAATACCCATACATTTCCAATTCCTAATGTTAACAATAACATAAATATCTCTCCTATGAGAAATGCGAATCAAACGACACGTAATAACCCATTTAATAATTCGGTACACCATTCGCGTGGTAACACCGCTCCACAAAATGTTAATTATGATCGTAATCAACCAGGTGTTGATTATAATTTAATATCCAACATGATCAATGATGGTTTGCAACGCATGCTTTCCAACATGAATATTAATCACGGTTCTATTAATCAACGAAATGTTGAACCAAACTATAATCATGAAAATAATTTAAATAACAGACCTGCATTAAATAGAAATATTAATTCATTTTTAAGTCCTGAAAAAGTGACAAATATAATCCAAAATTGGAGTGTCAAATTCGATGGATCTTCGAACGGAATTAATGTCGAAGAATTCATCTATAGAATTACTTCTCTGACTGCAGAAAGTCTAAACAATGATTTTTCTTCAGTATGTCGAAATTTACCTATTCTTTTGATAGGAAAAGCGCGTGACTGGTATTGACAGTTCCTCGTCATATGACACACAATAATATTCCGATGAGACGTAATATCGCGGCTTTGGAGGAAACTACTCATGCAGATGTGAAAAACGAGATGATGATAGATGCAGTTGGTATAATGAAATGCTGGAATTGCGAAAAAAGGGCATCATTGGGAAGATTGCATCTGTGAGAGGAGAATATTTGGCTATGGATGCGATAGTCCAAACCTCAATGTCCAAAATGCCAACAAAAAAAAGTTAGAAAACTTGAAGGAATTTGCCTTCGACCAAAATCGAATGCAACCGAAATAAACCCCAATAACATACAATTTAATTCTTGTTTACCGGCTAGCTCAATTGGTAGTAAAAGTACTTTAGATAGTAATAATACAATTAAAATATTAGAAAATGAATTTAAAAACGATAAAATTAAAATGTTACAAAATGAATTACGAATGGTTCATGATAAAATCCTATATCCCATAATACCCTACCATATTAGAATGAAGAATTGTAATATAGTGAGAAACAGAATTTTTAAAGATAGTCCGGAATTATTAAATACGAAAATTAAAAGTAGACGATCTACAATGAGATTGCGTAGATTTTGGCGAGCACTGAGAAAAACAAAGAAAATGTTAGTGTCTTCGATTATATGTAATAATCAAAATATACGGTTTTACGCAGAAGTGAAATTTCTAAATTATATAGAAACAGGTTTACTGGATACTGGCGCTAATATAAGTTGCGTAGGTTTGTCTTTGGCTTTAGAACTGTTCTTGGTTCTATTTTAGTAGATATATCATATAAAAATGAATCATATGAAAATGAAAATTTTTAATCTTGCTCCAGGAATCATCTCGTCCGTCTGCTGTTCTAATCCGATTAATGATGATAAATGTTATCCATTGTCCGCTATTCAAATCCAACAACTAAATGTTGTAAAATCTTTATGTCCTGATTATGAGACACTAGGCCTTGGTCGTACTAGTTTAAGTAAGCACGATATAGATATTGGAGAAGCCAAACCTATAAAACAGCGATATTATCCTGTGTCGCCAACTGTCGAAAAATTGATGTTTCAAGAAATTGATAGAATGATTAGTTTAGGAGTTATTGAAGCTCTAACAGTCCTTGGAGTTCTTCGATGCGATTGGTTGTGAAGCCAGCAAAAATACATTTATGTTTGGACGCAAGAAAATTAAATGATGTTACATTAAAAGATGCTTATCCTTTGCCCAACATCGATGGTATTTTTGCTCGGCTTCCTAAGGCAAATCTAATTTCGAAAATCGATCTCAAGGATGCGTATTGGCAAATTGGCCTCACCGAAAATGCAAAAGCTCTCACAGCCTTCACAGTGCCAGGAAGGCCATTATATCAATTCGTTGTAATGCCTTTCGGGCTCTGTATTGCGCCTCAAACAATGTGTCGTCTAATGGATGACCTAATTTAACGGTGGTATTTCTACGGATCAAGAAAAAATAGAATCCATAATGTCTTGGCCAGTGCCGAAAAATTTAAAACAGGTGCGTGGATTTCTCGGTCTAGCAGGATGGTATAAACGCTTTATTGAAAATTTTTCACAAGTAACATTTCCTATCACGGAAGTGTTGTCAAAGAAAAAACAATTTGCTTGGACAGACGTTGCGCAGCGCGCTTTTGAAAATCTCAAGGTTCTTTTAACTTCAGCTCCAGTCCTTTCAAATCCAGACTTCTCGAAAAAATTCTTTGTACATTTCGATGCAAGTGATTACAGACTAGTAACAGTTTTAGTGCAGTTGTCTGACGATGGCGCAGAAAAACCCATCGCGTTCATGTCAAGAAAACTGAATTCCACCCAAAGAAACTATAGCGTGACGGAAAGAGAAAGCTTAGCTGCCCTTGAAGCCATCACTAAATATAGATGTTACTTTGAAATGCAGGAATTCGAAATCATAACCGACCATTCGAGTTTGTTATGGTTGATGCGACAACCAAACTTGAGTGGAAGATTATCCAGATGGGCTTTAAGATTACAGGCTTATAAATTCACTATTAGTCACAGAAAGGAAAAAGACAATATAGTACCAGATGCATTATCCTCAATTGATTTTGATGAAATTTGCGCAGTAGAAGATGTTGGTCCAGAAGTAGATTTAGATTCTCCGCATTTTAGTGACCCTAATTATGAATTATTGAAAAACAAAATTGTACGTGATCAAAATAAGCTAACTGATTTAAAAGTAGTAGATAAATATATTTATTTTAGAAAAGAACATGCCACAGGAGACGATGTGCAAGAAAATAGTTCCTGGAAACTATGGATAGCAGAAAGATTAGTTCCAGAAGTTATGTCGCGAGCGCATGATTCTGTAGTTGCTCATGGAGGTATGGCGAAAACTTTAAATTTATTCAGCAGAACTTTTTATTGACCAGGCATGGTGATAGATGTAAGAAGCTTCGTGAGAAATTGTGAACTTTGTAAATGTACAAAGGCTCCTAAGTTCATTCTTAGACCGCTAATGGGAAAGCAGGCTGAATCTTGTCGTCCTCTTCAAAGGTTATATATCGACATTTTAGGACCTTATCCCCGTAGCAAAAAAGGTTTCATTGGCTTATTAATTGTGCTCATGTTCACATGTCGAAATTTCATTGGCTTTGTCAATTGAACAAATTTACGAGTGCAGCGATAGAAGAGTTTTTGTTGAAAAATATTTTTCATTGTTATGGAATACCTGAGGTGATTATTAGTGATAACGGTTCGCAATTTAAAGCGAATGATTTCAACGCGTTTCTCACTAAATTAGGTATCAAACATATATATACAGCTTTTTATTCACCACAATTTAATGCGTCGGAGCGCGTAAATCGTTCGTTAATTGCAGCAATCAGAGCTTATCTGAAAAAAGATCAAACGTGCTGGGATGAAAATTTAAACAGTATTAGTTGTTCCCTTAGAAATGCTGAGCATCAATTGATAGGATGTTCTCCTTTTCAGGATTTATAAGAATTGGATATGGTAACCCCATTAAATTTATTAAATGATACGTCAAAAAGTTTGTGTCGAGATGACCAACTGGCTTTGCTACGCGTAGATATTCAGTTAAACATAAAAATATCGTACGATAGATACGTCGTTAATTTTACAATTGGTCAGGAATTTTACAATTTAATTTACAATTGGTCAGGAAGTATTCAGGAGAAACTTTACCCAAAGTAATGCTGAAACTCGTTTTAACGCTAAACTAGGTCCTTTATTTATTAAAGCAAGAGTGCGAGAAAAAGTTGGATATAACTACTATATTCTTAAAGCTATGCTAGGTAAAATTGTTGGAACTTTTAGTCCAAATATATGCGTGCCTAATTTCTCTTTTTTCTTCTAATTCTCTGCCAAAAATAAATTTTTATTTGCCTCCAATTCTCAGGTTTTGTAATGCTCAATTCTGCACGCCAACATTTGCTACTTTTTTTTATTTATTTTTCATGTATGTTTTTTTATTTGTAAAATTATTATTTAAATACTTTCTCAAGTATTCCAAATAAAATTTTTCTCAAGTCTCTAGCTTAGACCAGTTTTACACCATACTCAAATTTTTCATCTCATTAAATTTCTTTAAATGTCAGTTTCTCCAGAACTACCAACCTGAATTTCTTCTGTTCAATATCCGCTTAGCAAAAACGTAATGATAAAATCAGCTTAGCAACAGTCTTTCTCATCGAACGCTAATTCCAAGCAGAAGTCTAGGAAACTTCACGCTTAAGTAAAAAAAAATATATATAAAATCTAATATTTTCATTTTTTTTTTTCTCTTGTTTTTTTTCAAAATTAAATTAATTTAAATATACTAAATATAATATATATTTTTTAGTATAAACGACAAAATTTTACCAGGTAATAAATTCCTTTCAATAAAAAATTATTAGCAATTTTAACTATTTGTTCTTATAGATCGGTTTTTCGCCTAAAAACATATTTTTATTAAAATATGTAAATTTGGTATTTTTGTCTACAAAATCAAAATCACTAAGAGGTAAATTTTTTTTTATAAAAATATGAAGATATATAGTAAATAACATTATAGAATCGCAGTACAGAGAGAATTTGGTTGTTGACAGTTTTCGGTCATTTATTGTTGCTGTTGTTGTTACTTTAGCTAACTAAGCAACAGAAATAAAACGAAAAAGGTAACGATTACGACATACAGAAATATTTTTTTTTCTTCACAGTTAGATTTTTTTATAGAGGTCGGGGAAGTCTAACTGGTTTGAGACCCCCTTTGTAGATCCCACAGAAATACCCCATCCCGCAATCTACGCTAGGGAACCAAAGAGAGAGGAGATCGGCAAAAGCTATAGCTTTAACAAAAATACTGGTAACGGGTCCTGGAAAAGTCTACAAGACCTACCACGCTGCTCTAAAGGTCTTGTAGACTATAGGTCTTGTATGTCTATATCATCATCATCATTTTTAGTTAGTGCGAGTTCTTCCTCCGAATCGGAATAATTTAACGTAATACAAAAAGTTAACAAAAAAAAGTAACGGAAAATTTAAGGTATAAATAAATAACCCAAAAGAAAAAAAAACTCTTAAGTGAAAGAATTCATAAAAAAAGGTAGTTAAAAAGAATAAAATAAATGCTAAGTGCATAAAATGTTGTTACGTTATTTTTAAATAATATTTAAAATGGTAAAAAAAAAAAAAAAATGAAAAAAAGGAGTTAAACATTTTAAGATAATGTTTAAACTTAGTTTATAAAAAAAAAAATTTTATATATTATATATAAAAATAATGCAAAGAATAAATCACAAAGTGCAGTGGTGCGAAAAAAAATATCCCCTCATCCTTCCTATACAAAGTGAAATAATATGGTTAAAGTAAAAGTACAAAAAAAAATGTGAATCAAAATGGATTTAAGATCAAAATTGCCCAAGGTTGGCCCAGACTTGCGCCAGGCTTGGCACATGTCTGGTAAAACCTTGGGATGATAACCAGGGCGCAATACTGAATAACAATTCTGGCTCAATATTATTATCGATGTCTTGGCCTAATTCAATTAAACAATATTGGCCCAGGTCTGGCTTTATAGCATTGGAACAAAGCTTACACACCAGAGCTGGCCAATATTTCTTTTCCGTATTGCGCCCTGGTTATCATCCCAAGGTTAAGCCAAGCATTTACCAGACTTGTGTTACTAGCTTGGGCCAGAGTTAAGTAGCATTAGTACAACCCTGGGCCAACATTGGGTCAATCGTTCTTGTTACGTGGATATTTAAAACCTGTATTGGACAACTCTGACGAACAGACTTTGGCCCCATCCTTAAAATCCGTATTGGCTCATGAATGATTAGAGCTAAAATCGAATGTAGAAAATGTCCTTTTAAAATAAATGTAAATTTTTTAATTTCTTTTTTTAATGTTTAATCAAATTCATCAAAATTTGAAATAATTTAAAAAAATAACATGAATTAAAAATTGAACAAATTAATATTTGTTTAATTTAAATTATAATTTTTTGAAATGTTGTCTCGTGAAGCTCTGCCGCCTTCACGATCCTTCGCACCGCACAAGTAGTGACTTGTTGCAGTCAATATGTAAAATTGTATTTCTGTGCCAAAAATTCTGAAAAACAAGTTAGTGTTAGAAAAATGTTCAATTTTATCATAATTAGTTCGTACCACTCATACATGCAAATGATGAAGTTTCTTTGAAACTCCTTTTTCCTTCTCCTTTAATTTTTCGCCCCGTAGCTGTGTACTGCGGCTGAACTGTCTTATTAATCATCTTTGATATAATCGTTTGGACATCGCGCTCATGAATGTTCGAAGAGAGGGTTACTACTTTAAAAAGTTATTTCTGTAAATATAAATAGAGGCATAAAAATACACTTAAAAAAACAAATATAGGAATACAACATGATAACAAACATCCATAAAGTATACTTCTTCATAAAGTATACTTTCATGTTGCTGATTTCCGTTTTTATGAAGCTTTTCAATACAATAATATTGTGTTCGTCTATATCGGATGGTTCTATAAAATAAAAGTAAGACGATACAACAGTATAACATCTATAGATAATAATAATAATAGTTTGGCGCTACAGTCCAATTTAGATTTGTATTTAATAGGCATAAAATTTGTTCCTTTGGGATTTATACAATACTTAACAGCGTCATTTTTTGACGACTTTGAAGCAAAAAGAACAGTTTAGTTATAAGCAAATCCCAAAGGATGCAATATGTTGAAAAAAATGTCCAATGACGTTGTATAGTCAATTGTAAAATCAAATAACAATTGATCAAAAAAATCCAATGACGTGTTTGTATGCGTATTTCTGTTCTTTGGAACAGATTCATCACAAAACGCAATTGGATCATGTTCCAAAAATATTAAAATAGTAAATTTTTTTAAGAATCTACGTAAATGTTAAATTAATAAAAGTATCGTTATTTTTTCATACCTTTATTACAGTTTGGTACTATTTTTGTTGGTGGATAGTCGTCTTCTTCTTCTACAAATTAAAAATAATTATCTTATTAAGTAAAAATTCATATTTAAAAATTATAAACAAACCATCTGACGAATTTTGAATGCACCTCTTCATTGAATTATTTTTCGCCAGCAAGTTCTTAGTTTCACGTTGGTTTAATAGTTTAGTAGCGTCGGTAGCTCGTCTGGTTAGTGCGTTGGACTACGAGCGAAAAGTCGCTGGTGCGTTCGACTACGAGCCGAAAGGTCCGCGGTTTGATCACCTGCGACTACCAACATCTTTTTCATAGGAAACATTTTTTCTATGCGACGCTACCTCTCGGCAGTAAATGGCAAACCTACGAGAGTAAAACATTGCTTATGAAAAGCTCTCACCCGCAGTTCGGATTCGGCAATAAACTGTAGGTCCCACCAATTTGAGTACAAATATAACTCGCACAGCTCAAATGGTGAGAGAGCTCGGCCGTGCTTTCAAGATTCACATCATTCGTATGACTCAAGGTACGAGTCACACGGCGTGATTTCAAAGACATCTTTCCAGTCTTGTTTTTAAAAGCAACGTGCGAACAGATGAACGTTAGTGGTGGAACGAGCGGCAGGCTTGCAGCCAAAGGAGATCAAGAGTGCCTCGGTGGAGCGTTGACGAAGACAACGAAGAGCGGCAGTCTTGCAGCCGAAGTCAGTATGTTGAGCGTTTGCGCAGCGTTGGTTAAGGAGACCGGCGTGCGAGTAGACAGCGGCAGTCTTGCAGCCGTAAAAAATTATGAAGCCGTTCGCTGCCGAAAATGGAATGGAGCGTTGACGATGACGTGAACGACCGGTAGTTTGCAGCCGAAGGAGATCAAGAGTCCCTCGGTGGAGCGTCCACAAAGACAACAATAAGCGTTTGCGCAGCGATGGCGAAGGTGAGCGTGCGAGCAGATGACCGGCTATCTTTCAGCCGTACAAAAATCATTAAGCTGTTCGCTGCCGCAATGGATGAAAACAGTCTTGCAGCCGAAGGAGAGCGTTGACGATGACGATGAGCGGCAGTCTTGTAGCCGAAGAAGACGAATTCACTTCGTAGAGCGTTGACACAGAGTGCGCGCAGACGAGCAGCAGTAAAAATTATATTATAAATTAATTTGTGACAAATTTGATTTGAATTGCTTTAATAGCTTGATGTATATGTTTTACACAGCACAGTGTTTTCATGGTAGCATTTAGTAATAGTCGTAGCCGCGGTAGCTCAGTGGTTAGTGCGTTGGACTGCGAGCCGAAAGGTCCCCGGTTCAAGCCTGGACTGGGGCTAACAACATCTTTTCATAGAAACATTTTTCTATACCGCGCTACCTCTCGGCAGTAAATGATGAATCTGAGAGTAAAACATTGCCTATGAAAAAGATTCCGAACTGCGGGTGACAATAAACTGTAGGTTCCTCCACTTTGAGTACAAATATAACACGCAAAGCTCAAAATGGCGAGAGAGCTCGGCCTAAGTTCTTATAGGACTGTAGTGCCAAACTATTATTATTATTATTATTTGGTAATTTACAGTTCCGAGTGCAAGAGTGTCGTAACATACTGACAATTGTTTATATTTAATAACAGGCATTTGCATTTAATTAATTTCGCTTCATTGTATTTTAAAAATTTTAAAAATTCATTGATTTTTATTACTCCAACATCGGTGGATGGATTGGAATAATCAAAAGCATTGTCTCTGCTCTCTTCCTAGTATCCACGAATGTACAACTTTTGATTTGAATTATATTTTAATATTTCTTTTATCAAAAATATTTTTGAGCAATTCATCTGTACAACATTATTTGGATGGCACTCTCGGATTGTAGCACCCTTTCTTTCCATTTGAGTTATATGAATGTACTCTACTCCTGCGTATGTAACTAAGCAATAGGGGACCACACGTATGCATAATAGTTTTACATTTCTGTATAATTTTAACACCTTCACAGGATTCCAATTCTTCAAGCCGGTTGGCGATTTGTGTAAGTGGCTTTTTTGGTGATTTAACTAATCGTTTGAATGTACCTATGTAGTTTTCTCCCCAGAATGCTGACATTTCACTTAATGGTACTAATAGGTTATTAACATCGTCTGCAACGTCTATAAGGTTGTGCTTATTTAACACCTGGGAATCTTCTCCATATATTGAAGGCAGCAATAAAACAAATTTTCGGAGCAGTTCTTTTGCGTAGTCGGTGTGTATTAATGCCAGTTTATCATCATTCAGAATTCTACATGCAACGTGTAATAACAAAAAATGCCTGTATTTGTCATTGTCTAAAACTAAACTGAGAACGAGAGGTCCACAATACAGCAAAAAAAAAATCTAAACTGCGTAGTCTTCCACCGACTTATGTACTTTATATCAAATTTTTTTCGTTGAAACTCCATGGGTACATCAGATGATATTGAATCCATTGTCAATTTAAGTGTATTGACATCGCTCACTTTTAGACGTGCTGGGAGTTTTTTGACAATTAGAAATTTTTCAAGTAATGACTTCATCACACCTTAATAAAGAAGATTTATTGAAACCAGTACAACTTGCTTTACTAGGTCAAACTTTGGCAACATAATCAGAGAAGACTCCACGTTCTCATAGTAATGCTCTGGCTGTTGTTTTTCTTTATACGTTGTGTCAGTTCGAGCCTCTGAATCGATTTCTGGATACATCCGCTTGCGACCAATTGTTATTCCCTTAACAAAACCTAGTTCACATGCATAAAATGAACCAGGAGGCTAGCAGCATTTTAAAAAGGCTCTCGCAGGGGCATCTGCGCTTAGTATTGAAAATAGTTGAAAGGCAAATTTACATCCATGCAATACTCTCCCATTTTCCATTAATTCGGATGCTTCTTCTATAAAATTTTTCAGATAATCGCATACAGAATACGGCTTGGAATCACCGCAGTATAAAGCAATTACTATCGGTTTGCAAATGTAATTAGTATCAAACACTTTTATAACTGTTGGCCAAACTTGCAACGAAGAATTATTAAATATGGACATTTCATCGATGTGTATTTGAATTGAAATCACATTTTCATTATAAACATCTGGGAATACCACTTTCTCCAGTCTATCTTTTATACCTACGTATATATATTCAGTTCTCCTACTTCAGTTTTCCTATTGCTTTGCATCACTTGCAATTTGCGACAATGTTTTGTTTCCAGCAATTGCTGAGCAGTTCTAGGTAAAGATGAATTTCCATATTCCCGAAGCAGCACTAGCAATTTTGTAACTACGTTAAGTCTTAGTGTAGTGATATTATCTAAAACCCAAGTTCTTAATTTATCACTCAATGTTTTTTTAAGGACACCTTCGTTATTTTCAAACAGTGAATTTGAATTATTATGCTCAGATAAGTAATTATCCGACAAGTCATTATCCGATACGCCGTTATCATATTTGTTATTATCCGATTCGTTCTGGTAACCTCAACAACATAGTCTTAAAAAATGTACTTTAACAATGACTCTGTAACTTTGTTGTTTTTATTTTGGTTTTGCCTGAATTTATTTTTGATAGATATGATAGAAAGCAGTTAAAATAAGGTAGCAACAACAAATTAGTTGGCATAATTCTGCGATTATTGCGGAATAGAAAAATTCAAACATGAGATTAATACCACAGCATTAAATTAGCGTGGTTAATAATTTGGTAAACATAAATTTCATTACATTTCAACGAAATTACTTTACAATAATGATTTAATCTGTGTGCAGATATAATTCTTGGATAAATATTGATGAGTTTAGACAATTAGTAACTAGACACGCTATTCTGGGAGAAACGCTTCGCTGGGATTTAGGAGGTCAGCTGAGCACCCCCGAGTTAGACCCGGAAAGTGTTTGTCATATATGCGTTTATGACAGATTTGACTCCCCGTGGGCCAATTCAGTTTTTACTTACATACATGTAATACTAATTATGATCCTTTTTTTAAAAGTTCAGAAGAGCAGAGTAACTTTTGGTAGGAAACTGTGTATTGTATTTTAGCAGATTTTAACATCGAATATACGAACAATTATTCACAAACAATAATTCAAACAAAAAATGCAAAACTTAAATAAACTTTTACATTCATTTTGTTCCTTGTGGCAAAACAAGTGTATTTCACTGTATGTCACTGTCAGAAATGTGTGTAGACAATTGCCACGTCAACACCCATTCATATATATAATATTAATAAAAATTGGCTAATATCACTAAAATTGTATTTTGAAATTAGATAAAATATATATATATATATATATATATATATATATATATATATATATATATGTATATATATATATATATATATATATATATATATATATATATATATATACATTTATATATATATACATATATATATATATATATATATGGGCAGTTCAGGTTTAGCCAAGTATAATGAACCAAGACGTGGTAGTTCAGGGTTGGTCGAGTCTTGGGTTAAGTACAATGCACCAAGACTTGGCAGTTCAGGGTTGGCCAAGTCTTGGGCCAAGTATAATGAACCAAGACTTGGCAGTTCAAGGTTCGTCGAGTCTTGGGCCAAGTATATTGAACCAAGGCTTGGCAGTTCAGGGTTGGACAAGTCTTGGGCCAAGTATAATGAACCAAGACTTGGCTGTTCAGTCTTGGCGATTCAGTCTTGGCTGAGGCTTGGTCAAAGACTTTTTCACCAAAATTTTGCCCCCAAGAGCGGTGATGGATTGGCCGCGTTGTCAACACCAGCAGTTTCAACATGGGTAATTAAAGAGAAAGAAAATAAATGTTTTATAAGAAAAAACATCATAAATAGTACGCGAAAATTAAAATATTAAATTGAATGTTTGTAACCTCTCCCACACACCCGCAGCGCTGGAAAGGCAGTTCATCAGATCGGGGATGTGTTGGTAAGTTTGTTTTTGGTGTTATTAAATTTTTGTTTTAATTTTTTGCGTAGAGAAAAAAAAACCAATAAAATAATTTAACTCTACAAATTAAAGTGAACTAAATTCGAAGTATGTTAATGAACGCTTGGTACATTAACATGATCTGTTAAAGCACCAATGATAACATACGGTGCTCTCTCTCTTTGTGGAGACTTTATGATGAACACGCACACTAAATTAGAGACCCTCTCTAATCTTCGTTGGCTTTCCTTGTTTGGGTGCTCTCATTCTTCTTCTTGTTCTTCTGCTTATTTCAATTTTTGTTTTTCGTTATGCTTATTTTGCGAAATTAAACATTAATTTTTGTTTAATGTTCTGCAATGCATACGTGACATTCGCAGCCAAATTGCTATGTCAATTGACATAATTTTATGGTTTTAAATGTTTGATTAAATAATATTTTTTTAAATTGATTTAATAAATTGAATAAAACCTTCTAATAATAATTTTATTTTTATATAAACACATTTTTATTATAAAATATATTGACTAAACATTACATATTATTACATTTTTGTCTCCTTTCCTCTTATAATACCCCCACCACTGCAACACAAATAATACAATAAAACAAATATATCTATAAATATATAAACCCTTAAAACCTAAATAAAGCCTTAATAATTTGTACTTAAATATAATAAAATAATTAGGAATTTTAAAACATACAATCTTTGTAACTAAATTGGAATTAAAATATATGCTAATGCGAAATTAATTGACCTAAATAAATAAGAGATTGTTGGATTTAGAATACTAAGATCCAAATTTAATTATGAATAATTCAATTAATTACGTTTATTGTTAATGATGAAATTAAGCAATTAAGCCTAATTAAAGTTTGTAATTCCAAAATGAAAATGTCGTGTTATTAGTGTATTTGCTTCTGAAAGATCAGTTTTGTCATTATGAGATAAATTAATTAATTTTCCTTGGGTATTGGAGTGAGTTAAATAAAATTATTTTTGGGATTCTATAAAAATAATATCGTGCCACTATAGAATCATGGTTGGGTAGGTTTTGATGCACATATCTCCAGCTTATCTGTGAGATACACAACGTTTTAAATAGATACTCTTGCCGCTCTTTTTGGTTCTTTTGATAGATTATAGACCATGTAGTTTTATTTTTTGGCTGGTTTAGTTTACGTACACATGGTCTGCATTGGTCTTTAACCAAATTAATTGGTTACTAACATTTGCTTTATTTAGTTTGTTTTTGAATTTTATATAGGGATTCTTGTTTCCCCAGATTGAGTACGCATGTGATACAACAACATCTTGTATCCTAGTTTGTCCCGGTGTACATTACAATTTACTAGTTGCAAATAATGTTTGTCTATCTTTACATTTGCAAATAATAAGTGCATTGTGACGAGATGAAGTACATCTGAGCCAATGTATAAAATTTTCGTATGAAGCATGGCTCCAGTGTATTATTGACAATAAAAGACCATTTGTATTTTTAAAGTTATACTCTTGTATGATTTTTTATTTTATAAATTTAAATTTTATGAATTTAACTTACAGATTGTTTTTGAGAAACGATGATATCTTAGGATCTCCTTCCAGCAGAGTTTTTGGCAATTTTCTTTTACGACCAGTCATAACAACATTCAAGATTCAAGCGCAACCGAAATTCACCAAAATAACTGTTGTCATAAAGTGGCATGTTCGTTTTTATATAAACTATTGACGCGTTTGTAAATTAGAGGGGACGAATATGATTGTTACGAATATTCGCCTAAGTTTATTTAGATATTATTTGGGTTCATAAATTATTTACTTGTAGACATATTACATGATAATTGATTGTATATAATTATTATACATAATAAAAATTTATGCTGTTAAAAAATACCACATGAATTAAAAAATACCACGTTGAATTTAAAAATACCGTGGTATTTTTTTATCCCACGGCAATTAAAAAATACCATAAAAGGTATTTATCCACACTAACTGGCAACTATGGATGTGTCGCTCATCGAGCAGTCAGCAACCGCACCTTTACTATTTATCATCTCCCTCTTTCCGGGACATGTTCACCGCCGTCTATATAAATAATTCTAAAATAACTCCGGTTGAGAAACTCTTCCATCTCAACAATAAGACTCGAGGCGATGCTAGCGATATTGTCAAAAAATCACCTTTGACAAATGATGGCTTTCCACTGGCATGGAAGAGTCTTCAAGATTGTTTTGAAAATAAACGAATACTTGTTAATAGCCAGCTTCGTATTTTGTTCAATCTTTCCGCTGTTCAATCAGAATCGGGCACATCCATCAAAAAGCTACAGCGAGATATCCACAGTTGTATTTCTGCTCTTAAATTGTATGACATTAGCATCGATAACTGGGATTCAATATTCGTTTTTCTTCGCTCGTCTCGGTTGCCAGATGCAACACTATCGCTTTGGGATCAGTCTATTAGAAATAATGCTGAAATTCCTACATGGGAAGAATTAGATTATTTTCTAACGTGTTGATATCAAACTCTTGAAACAGTTTCGAAAATAAAGGGTCCAATGTTTCAGAAATCAATTCCATTAATATTGCCTTATATTTCAAATAATCAAAATCCTCAACGGAAGATTAACACGTATCATTCAAATGTAACGAATCCCCTATGTAAACTTTGTCCTTACGAGCAACTCATTATAAGACAATGTCCACGATTTTCGCAAATGAAACCCGAAGAAAGGCATAATTGCGTGAAGGAACAGGGACTTTGCTTTAATTGTTTTTCGAAAGGTCACACAGTTAAATACTGTAGGTGTACGTTTATTTGTTTTAAGTGTCGCAAACGTCATCATACAATGCTTCACTATGATTCATCCGCATCAAATAGCTCGGCTAAACCCTCTAGTTTCACTTGCAAAAATTCTAATCAAAATTCCAGCATGCAACGTTCCCATGCTGTTCAAATACATTCCTCTGATAAATCCATGTCAACTGACACTATTCAAAATTGCTTTGCAACTGGTTCTAAAGGAGTTATATTAGGTACAGCGATAGTACAAATCTGTCACCTCGGAAACACCTATTCTGCACGGCGCTTATTGACTCTGGTTCCGAAGGAACTATAATTTTCCATCGATTATATAAACTTCTTAAACTACATTCACGAGCTATACAAGCTCAAATTTCTGGATTAAATAATACTATATCCGCAAAATTTCAAGTTTGCTGCTTTATTTTGAGCTCTCCCCTTGAACAGGTAATCTTGCAAGCAGTCGATCCTAGTATTTTTTAAAATTTACCAAATTTAAAGTTGGCTGATACAAAATTCTTCCAGAGTTCCAATATTGATCTTCGTATCGGTGGGGATCTTTTCCCTTTAATTTTATTGAAGGTATTAAACGCAATGTTTGTGGTTTCTTAATCGCCCAAGAAACCATCTTCGGATGGATCTTAAGTGGTCCAGTAGGAGGACAGGATAATGCCTTAACTAAAACATACTTCAATAAAGTTGCTTTGGATGAAACAATTTTGCGTTTTTGGGAAGTGGAAGATCTTCCAAAAAAAAAAAAGGTTTGGTATTGTGAAGATTATTTTACATGTACTACGAGAAGAAACAGCGATGGGCGCTACATAGTTTCTCAACCTTTTAAAAAAATGTTTTTGAATGATTTAAAAATCGGATATTCTCGATCCATCGCTTGTGCTCAATTTTTAAAATACGAATCTCGTCTTGAAAAAAAATCCAAAGTTAAAATCCGAATATGATCAGGTAATCCAAGAATATATCGAAGTGGATCAAATGAAAATAGTTTTCACACCAAAGTTTGCACCATATCGTTTACCGTTACCGATATAAAGTGTTACCGGTAAAATACCGTTATAAAACGGTATTTTGCCTGTAAAAATTGGCTACTTTTTACCTTCAATCAAATACCATTACCGAAAACAATACCGTTACCGAAACTACCCCAATACCGTTATCCGTTACTATACCGTTATTCGTATCGGTTACAACCCCTGGTTAAAAACCGCCACCTTTGGGGTGAATTGTGCCCCTTATCTAGTTATACGGACTCTTCATCAGCTAGCATATCGAAAGTTGTTTCCTCTAGCAAGTACCATATTGCGTAATTCCATGTATGTCGATGATGTACTAGCAGAAAGCCATCAAATTTCTACGTGTATCCAGGCCCGAGATGAAGTCTCTGAAGCTCTTTCATCAGCAGGATTCAGTTTACGAAAATGGACATCTAATTCACAACCTATTTTGGAAGGCCTTAAAAAAAAACATCTTCTCAATGATGACTTCCTGGAGCTCGACGATAGCAGTAATGCTAAAACATTGGGAATACGTTGAAATGCTCTTTCTGACGTATTTTATTTTTCCGTCAAACCCTTACAACTAAAATCAAATTTTACCAAACACGAAGTTTTCTCCCAAATTTCTAAACTTTTCGATCCTGCGAGTTGGCTGCCGCCATGTATTGTTCTCGCCAAAATGCTCATGCAGCAAATATGGCTAGAGAAAATTGGTTGGGATCATAATTTGTCCGAAAAATGTCTTAATAATTGGCTCAGCTTTCAAATAAGTTACAGATTTTTACATAAAACGCCTGGATGGAACTATTTTTCACCAGAATACAAATTAGAATTCCACTTTTTTTGCGATGCTTCGGAGAAAGCATACGCCGCTGCTATTTATGTTCGAATAGAATCTGAGTCATGTCCTATAACCACTCATTTGCTGTTTGCTAAGACAAAAGTTGCATCAATCAAATCATTTCAATTCCATGATTGGAATTGTGCGGGGCTGTTCTTCTAGCTGAGATGGTCGACTCGCAATTAAACGTTGATAAACACAAATTGTACTTTTGGATGGATTCTACAATAGTTCTTGCATGGCTTTGGAAACCTCCATGTCAATGGAAGATCTTTGCTGCAAGCCGTATTTCTAAAATAATACAGACATAGGACAAGCTAATTGGTTTCATATTAAATCTCATCACAATATAGCAGATTTAGCCAGTCGTGGTTTATTGCCTCAAGAATTAATTTCCAATAATCTTTGGTGACATGGTCCTGAGTGGCTGAAATTTCCCCGTTCTAATTGGCTTAATTTAGATCAAAATATCAGTTATGAAACTGAGTTAGAAAACAAACCAATAATGGTCAATTTCACATTCTTGAACGTTTTTTTATCTTTTCCAAGAGCCGTTCGCGTTATTGCGTACATATTACGTTTCTTTTACCAAACGCATCCAGCTCATAAAAGAGCATTTTCCCATGATTCCACACTAATAACGAGTGATGAAATTAATAACGTCAAAAGGTGTTTGATTATAATATGACAAAAAGTGGCATACCTACAGCATATAGATTAGTTTTAAGCAAGGAATGCATTTCTACATCCAGTAGTTTACTTAACGATTACCCATTTCTCGACACTTCCCGGATTCTTAAAGTATGCGAAAGACTCCTTTCATCACCAATATTGTCTTACGATGAACGGCACCCTATTAAACTGCCTTATAATCGCCTGTTATTTGGTTTCACTCATGAAATTTCGTTTAGTGGTGGTAATCAACAGGTACTGCGGCTACAACGGCTCTAGTTTTGGATCCCAAAGACAAAAAATCTTATTAAAAGTGCTATTCATAATTATAAAACATGCGTAATTCACAAGCAGACACTTCAAAAGCAACCAATGAGAATGTGTCCACCTAAACGCACAGATATTTCCAGTTCATTTTCTACTACAGGTTTAGATTTTGCTGGTCCTTATGATATAAAGAATTATACTGGAAGAGCCTGTCTGATGACAAAGGGGAACGTTTGCGTATTTGTGTTTTTTGCGACAAATGCAATCCATTTAGAGGCTACAAGTTTACTTTCCACTCCAACATTTTTGGCTGCATTTAATCGCTTTGTCTCCAGACGCGGTTGCCCGCTAAAATTTTTTTCTGATAATCTAGAGCAACTATATTAAACAGTTTTAGTCACCGAAACATAACATGGCATTTTATTCCGCCCGGCGCCCCCACATGGGTGAACTGCGGAAAACAGGCGTAAAGAGTTTTAAAACTCATTTCAAAAAAATTACGGGTTCCTTAAAATTTACTTTCGAAGAATTATCCACATTGTTAGCAAAACTAGAGACGTTCATTAACTTGCGACCAATTTCTCCCATGTCAGAAGATCCTACTGATACTTCTGCATTAACTCCAGGACATTTCCTTATCGGTGGTCTACTTTTATTCATTATTGAACCCACCATTAATGAATCAGCTATAGCCATAATTAATTGTTGGCGAAGACTGAAATCTATCGCTCAATGAATGGCGCCTAGGCAGAGTCACTAAAGTATTTGTTGGAAATGATCATAAAGTTCGTGTAGCCAAAGTGTTAACCAAACGCAGTACAATCACGCGTCCAATGGTCAAATTGGTAGTTCTACCAATGCACTAGCTCATTTCATTTCTTTATAAAACTTTTTTTTTCTATTTTTTTTCATTAAATTTTTCCTATAGCCTATGATGGAAAACTCAAACAACAACCCTCTTATCTCACGCGCATTAGATGGGTATTCAAATTTCCGGTCTTTTCAGTGCCGACTCTGCGGACGTACACACACTCTTCGGAACTGCTACAAATTGTTGTCGTACTACAGAAATATTACTCTAACTGCCTCGTCATTCTCGCGGCTCTTGTTTTAGTCGAACCGGCTGTCACTACTGCCAGGAAGATCACCACACGCTGCTACATCTTCACGAACGTATGCGGACCAGTCGCTCCACTACCCTACATCGAACCGCGACTCCGCCACCAGTTACGATTTCTTCAATCATCGCCTAACATGTTATCTCGCTTTTCCGTACAGTTCTGGCGACAACTTTTGTAAACCAATTCAAACTTAGAAGGACTAAGTTTGGCAATGACAAGGTCTGCGCTGTGACAATTCTAGCTCATTCCGATCTAAAAGTAGATAGTCGAATTTTTTCGAAAATACCATCCAAATCGTTAGATGCTTTCGTTAAAGCCAATTTTTCAAACTTGGTATTGGCCGATCTGAACTTTTACCAATCCACCTCAGTATCCTTGATGCTTGCTGCTGATATGGTCCAAAAATTATTAAGGCTGGGGTTATCCCAAGCATTGACGGTCACTAAGTTGCCCAAAACACCATATTCGGTTGGACGCTTCCTGTTCCATTTAATGCAACACATACTTAAATAAAATTGTATTGGAAAGTACATCAGCTTTTTTTTCTTTTTGTTGATGATTTTGTTTTTTTTATTTTTGAACTACTGAATTACTCGCACATGAACTAATTACATATATAGTAAATGCATACGCAATCACATATTTTATTATACATTTTATATTATAATTATTAAGAAAATAAATATTTAACTTTTTATATACCTATATTGAAAAATAAAATAATTACATTGAATTTGAAATAAAACCAGTTGGGAAGGTAATATCACATGGCAAATTTTAAAGTAGGGACATTTTATAATATAATAATAGTTTGGCACTACAGCTCTATAAGAACTTAGGCCGAGCTCTCTCACCATTTTGAGCTGTGCGGTTTATATTTGTACTCAAAATGGTGGGACCTAGAGTTTATTGCCGAATCCGAACGGCGGGTGAGAGCTTTTCATAGGCAATTTTTACTCTCGTAGGTTTGCCATTTACTGCCGAGAGGTAGCGCGGTATAGAAAAATGTTTCTATGAAAAGATGTTGCCCCAGTCCAGGCTTGAACCGGGGACCTTTCGGTCGCAGTCCAACGCACTAACCACTGAGCTACCGCGGCTACAGGGACATTTTATAGTAGGTGTTATTATGATAATTAGGATTATCAAAATTATAGTCGGTCTATGCCGAATTTTTTTTTTTTTTTTGGGAACTACAAGTCGTTTCGCGGAAAAAAATTATTTCCATTAATTTGAGCATGAAATTAATACATATTTCACCAAAAAAGATTACATAAGCACGTATACAGTAAAATTGAACTGTAGATGTACATTTTATATAAGTTATTTGAATATAAATGGTCAGATCAGGGGCGGATGCAGACGTCGTTCTTAGGGGGGACGATTTGAAAAATGACAATATAGATATATATATATATATATATATATATATATACATATATATATATATATATATATATATATATATATATATATATATATATATATATATAACACAGTCATCGCCGACGCCGATGACCCGGAGTGCAGTCAACAATAAGTCACCACAGTCCCGCGAGCACACCGAAAAATTACGATGCAAGAACTTTTTGGGGAAACATCCAACGTTAGTGCGGGGAGACCCCCCATAAGGACACTGACGTAGAGGAACCACCGTCAACACCCATGATGGCCGTTAACTTAGCAGAGGTGCACAATGTTGATGACGAAGGCACCAAAACAACGTCTCATGATAGATGAAAAATGCAACGGCGACAAAGAGTGGGGTATTTTGATAGACGATATGCTCTCACTAAATGTTATGGAGCGCGTCGAAAAAAAAAGGAATTCCGCTATCCCAAGAGATCGCACTACCTTTGCGCCCAGAACCACCCCGGCAACGATTTGAGCGGACCATCCAACAACAAATCTTTATTCCATATGAGGAGCCATGTCTCAATTCGTCCAAGGAACAGGACAAAGAGGTCAAGAAGGAGACGAATGAAGCCAGCGAGATCATAGGCCGCGTCGACGACTATACCTTTATTGCCGCAAGCTCCAGTGATGAGGGCGAGGTTAGCAGAGTCGACGTGAATATCGGCACATTCTACATAAGTGCCGACGGTAATTCAAATAACGACAGTGGCGTGGTTGACACTAAATATAGCACCACCATCAATAACGTTACCTTCATCGACGAAGTCATCCTCATCAGCGACACGAGTAACACGGATGACAACAATAACTCCGATGACTGTGTTACCCCGGAGAGCACCATCCGTCTTCCCATTTACGGCGACGTCAGTGATGACAACGCTAAAGTTATTATTATTCACGCCACCAGCAACAATACCGTCAACCACGACGTCGGACTTGTCGCCATCGCCATCACCGGTAGCGACGTCAAATGACGACGCAGATGACGATAAAAAGAAAGTCGATGACAATAACAAAATCGACGCAGCCAACGATGCTACCACCCACCGTCCCTGCTACGAGGACAATAGCAGTGATAGCAGCAGTGCGGACAAACAAGTTCCGAGGAACACAGGAGAAGTACCCTGTGACCGAGAGATCGACGGCGATAGCGGTGACAGTAGCAGCTGCAGTGAAGGTAACAGTGAAGACGGAACAAACAACGACAACCAACAAAATTCCCGAGACGCCGATCATCACGCCCGCAGCGCGGGAAATACTGACAACAACGGCGGCGACGAAAACAACGAAGGTGATCGCAAGGCAAGGCGAAAGCGACAACGACGAGACCAGCAACGAGGCCGAAGACAGCGAATGTTCGTAGACATCCTGCAGTTCCTCGAGCACGAGTGAAGCCGTCATGACACGCGAAAACCCCCGGCTGGTTCCCACCGCTACACCATCATGTCGACCGTCAAGTGCCGGAAGAGCACAGACCGCAAGAACGCCTCAATCTACAAGCACCGCGTCGACTACAAGGCGTCCATTGTGGATTGGCGGCCTAAACATGAGCGCGTATGATGAACAAAGAAGCAGAAGACCTCGAACGCTGTTCTCTTTCATAGTCGAGGTGCGTGGAGAGTACTTCAAGGTAAGGTTTACGCGGGCCGACACCCTACAGGTGAAGTTGTTTCAACCCGGAAGTGGGGGGAAAATGTGAGGAAGGAAATCGTACCTCATTTCCTCCCACATCATGTCCTGATCGACATACCTTTTTTATTCTTTCTTTGATACAATGAATTCTTTTTTTTATATGTATATTAAACATAAATAAAATACTTATTTTTTACGACAAGTCAGTTTTAGTAGTAACAATATTTTCAAAAAGTAGGAAATAATACCACCCTGCTACTGAACAACTGTTGGTAAGCACCAACAGCTGACACACTTCGTCAAGTGGAAAAGAGCTTTCGTTGAAAGCATACAACGATCGCCTATAAAAAGAGCGCCACAACACTAGCAGTCAGTGAGTCGTGCGCGCACAGTCTAAGCGAACAAGTCGTAGTCCAGTGACCGACAATGGGAACGCGCTACACAAACTGACTCTCGCGAGAACACATGAAACAGAATAAGAGCAAAGTACTTATCGTTAAACTACGCGCGACGACCACAACCACGCTCGAAATTTAAGCGAAACAACTAAGGCTTGGAACAATAAAAGGGACAGGGGAACAACAACGGATGATGCAAACCCCTCTCTAAACCACGCTGCGACATTAGAAATAAAATTATTAATGTATAGAGTGTAGTAATAATTATATGTTACTGTTTAATGTAAATAAAAAAAAATGCAAAAGTGAATAAATAATAAACTTAATAAAACCCGAACTCTTTGTTTGTACACGAACCCTGGACACCGGCGAGATATACCCCGGCTAGGGAAAGGTTCGTTACAATATATATATATATATAAATATATATATATATATATATATATATATATATATATATATATATATATATATATATATATATATACATATATATATATATATATGTAGCCGCGGTAGCTCAGTGGTTAGTGCGTTGGACTGCGAGTCGAAAGGTCCCCGGTTCAAGCCTGGACTGGGGCTAACAACATCTTTTCATAGAAACATTTTTCTATACCGCGCTACCTCTCGTCAGTAAATGGCAAACCTACGAGAGTAAAACATTGCCTATGAAAAGCTCTCACCCGCCGTTCGGATTCGGCAATAAACTGTAGGTCCCACCACTTTGAGTACAAATATAACACGCACAGCTCAAAATGGTGAGAGAGCTCGGCCGAAGTTCTGTACAGGACTGTAGCGCCAAACTATTATTATTATTATTATTATATATATATATATATATATATATATATATATATATATATATATATATATATATATCCTATTAATATAATAAATCTGTTTGTTCGTTTGTACGTTTGTACGTTTGTACGTTTGTACGTTTGTACGTTTGTACGTTTGTACGTTTGTTCCGCTTCTTCGTCTGAACGGCTGATCCGATTTCCATGAAATTTTTACCACAGATGCGGTATGGTCTGGAAGGAATGATAGGCTATATATGGGCGGGATTGGACAAAGAGGCGTGGCACCTCCCATACAACCTAAACTTTCAATGCGATATAACTCGGCACTTTCACCACCTACGAACATGAAACAAAAAACTCAAATACAAAAAAAAAATAAAAACAAAAAAGCAAAAGCACAAAACAAAAGCAAAAATACAAAAACAAAAGCAATCACGTTTGTTCCGCTTCTCCGTCTAAACGTCTGATCCGATTGTCTTGAAATTTTTACCACAGATGCAGTATGGTCTGGAAGGAATGATAGGCTATATATGGGCGGGATTGGACAAAGAGGCGTGGCACCTCCCATACAACCTAAACTTTCAATGCGATATAACTCGGCACTTTCACCACCTACGAACATGAAACAAAAAACTCAAATACAAAAAAAAAATTAAAAACAAAAAAGCAAAAGCACAAAACAATACAAAAGCAAAAATACAAAAACAAAAGCAATCACGTTTGTTCCGCTTCTCCGTCTAAACGGCTGATCCGATTTTCTTGAAATTTTTACCACAGATGCGGTATGGTCTGGAAGGAATGATAGGCTATATATGGGCGGGATTGGACAAAGAGGCGTGGCACCTCCCATACAACCTAAACTTTCAATGCGATATAACTCGGCACTTTCACCACCTACGAACATGAAACAAAAAACTCAAATACAAAAAAAAAATTAAAAACAAAAAAGCAAAAGCACTAAACAAAACAAAAGCAAAAATACAAAAACAAAAGCAATCACGTTTGTTCCGCTTCTCCGTCTAAACGGCTGATCCGATTTTCTTGAAATTTTTACCACAGATGCGGTATGGTCTGGAAGGAATGATAGGCTATATATGGGCGGGATTGGACAAAGAGGCGTGGCACCTCCCATGCAACCTAAACACGATATAACTCGGCACTTTCACCAGCTACGAACATGAAACAAAAAACTCAAATACAAAAAAAAAATGTAAAAACAATAAAGCAAAAGCACAACACAAAACAAAAGCAAAAATACAAAAACAAAACCAATCACATAAAACCACAATCCAAACTAAATGAATACCAAAAAAATGAAAGAAAAAGAAAAACAAACTCACCACATTAAAACTAACCAAACTAAAACTCACCATACTAAAATTCACCCTTAAATTAACCACATTAAAACCCACCACACTATAATTCACCACACTAAAACTCACCACACCAAAATTCACCACACTAAAACTCACCACACTAAAACTCACCACACTAAAACTCACCACACAAAAACTCACCACACTAAAACTCACCACACAAAAACTCACCACACTAAAACTCACCACACTAAAACTCACTACACTTAAAACTCACCACACTAAAACTCACCTCACAAAAATTCAACACACTAAAACTCACCACACCAAAACTCACCACACTAAAACTCACCACACTAAAACTCACCACACTAAAACTCACCACACAGAATCTCACCACACTAAAACTCACCACACTAAAACTCACCACACTAAAACTCACCACACTTAAACTCACCACACTAAAACTCACCACACTTAAACTCACCACACTAAAACTCACCACACTTAAACTCACCACACAAAAATTTAACACACTAAAATTCACCACACTAAAACCCACCACACTAAAATTTCACCACACTTAAACTCACCACACTAAAATTCACCACACTAAAACTCACCACACTAAAATTTCACCACACTAAAACTCACCACACTAAAACTCACCACACAAAACCTCACCACACTAAAACTCACCACACTAAAACTCACCACACAAAAACTCACCACACTTAAACTCATCTCACAAAAATTCAACACACTAAAACTCACCACACCAAAACTCACCACACTAAAACTCACCACACTAAAACTCACCACACAAAATCTCACCACACTAAAACTCACCACACTAAAACTCACCACACAAAATCTCACCACACTAAAACTCACCACACTAAAACTCACCACACTAAAACTCACCACACTTAAACTCACCACACTAAAACTCACCACACTAAAACTCACCACACTAAAATTTCACCACATTAAAACTCACCACACTAAAACTCACCACACTGAAACTCACCACACTAAAACTCACCACACTAAAACTCACCACACAAAATCTCACCACACTAAAACTCACCACACTTAAACTCACCACACAAATATTTAACACACTAAAATTCACCACACTAAAATTTCACCACATTAAAACTCACCACACTAAAACTCACCACACTGAAACTCACCACACTAAAACTCACCACACTAAAACTCACCACACTAAAATTTCACCACATTAAAACTCACCACACTAAAACTCACTACACTGAAACTCACCACACTAAAACTCACCACACTAAAATTTCACCACATTAAAACTCACCACACTAAAACTCACCACACTGAAACTCACCACACTAAAACTCACCACACTAAAACTCACCACACAAAATCTCTCCACACTAAAACTTACCACACTAAAACTCACCACACTAAAACTCACCACACTAAAACTCACCACACTAAAACTAACCACACAAAAATTCAACACACTAAAATTCACCACACTTAAACTCACCACACTAAAATTTCACCACACTAAAACTCACCACACTAAAACTCACTACACTAAAATTTCACCACATTAAAATTCACCACTTTTAAACTCACCACATTAAAACTCACTACACTCAAATTTCGATACACTGAAACTCACCACACTAAAACTCACCGCACTAAAATTCACCACACTAAAACGCACCACACTATAATTAACCACACTAAAACTCACCACCCTAAAATTCACTACACTAAAACTCACCACAATAAAATTCATCACATTAAAATTCATCACACTAAAACTCACCGCAATAAAAATCACCACACTAAAACTCGCTACACTAAAACACGCCACAATAAAACACGCCACATTAAAATTCACCACACTAAAACCCACCACACTATAATTGACCACACTAAAACTCACCACACTTAAAAACACCACACTTAAACTCACCACACTCAAATTCACCACACTGAAACTGACCACACTAAAACTCACCACACCAAAACTAAGCACAATTAAACTCACCACTCCAAAATTCACCACATCTAAACTCACCACACCGAAACTTACTACATTAAAACCCACCACACTAAAACTTCTACTGGGAAAAACTCTACGGGGAAGAATTCTACGGGAAAGAATTCTACCGGGAAATATTCTACCGGGATGAATTCTACGTTGAGAATTCTACGGGAAAGCGTTCTATGTGGATTTTCCGGGAAGATTTCTACTGGGAATAATTCTGCGGAGAAGCGCAATCTGAGAAAAAATTGTCTTTGAGAAAAGTTGTTTTGGCGGAGAATTATTTGGTTACCACATTTATAAAACCAATAAAAAAATTTCAACAGCTAAGCACGAGCCCCTCATATAAAAAATAAAATGTTTTTTATA
Source organism: Dryomyza anilis (assembly GCA_951804985.1). NCBI lineage: Eukaryota > Metazoa > Arthropoda > Insecta > Diptera > Dryomyzidae > Dryomyza > Dryomyza anilis. Next base: position 18,180,104 of record OX638135.1, read on the forward strand.
TTAATAAAATTGCTCCATTTCTTTGAATTCAGAAAATCTTGGCACGAGTCGTGCACGGGTCCAGCTAGTATATATATATATATAGTTCTATAATTATAGTTCTATATTAAATACAACAATAATTTGTTCTAATATTTAGTTTTAAATACTCAAATTAAATAATCAAAATTAAAAATTGATTTGCAATAATCATATTAATACTAGCTGGACCCGTTCACAGCTTCGCCCGTGATAAGTTTTTGTAATTGTAAAACTATATCGTTATAAAGTGTGGATACATTTACGCCCCTTTTAACTTTTTATTGCTTGCCTACGTCGCTTTTTTCCCGCTCACATTGATAATAGTGCCATGCCCCTTTTTCCAATCTTTATCACATTCCACATGACCATTAAAATTTTTAAAAATGATCCTTTGTTTCGATTTGTACAACTCTGCTCTTAGTAAGTCATGAGTTTTTGCATTTTAAACATTTTTGTTATATGGGAGGTGTCACGCCCCATTGTCCAATTCCGTCCAAATCCACTCCCAAAAAATCCATACGGGTTTTTTGGATTTTATCCACTTAAAAAATCCAAGATTTTTGGATTTTTTTTTTATTTTATTGATTGTTGAACATTTTTTGAATTATAACATAGGAAATATATTTTTGGTTTTCAGGGTACAATTTATGTTTTGAAAATTTAAGAATTTGTTATAAACCACCAAATCGAATTAATTATTTGAACCACTGCTGGATTAAATCTCTGGCGAAGATGGTAATGATTCATATATTATATTAGCCAACATACATATTACCCAACTTAGGCCTTTATGTAGATCCAAATAATTTAATGATGTAGTCGCCGAAACCATGGATTTAATTCAAGTCAATTCTATGCCAATTTTCGAAGCGGTAGATATTTATTGAAGCTAATAGGTTCTGAAGAGTTTTCGTGTTATAAAGAGGACATGAAAAATAGAATTAATCAGGCACGTTTCATTTTCTCGTTCATATGACTAATTCAGTATATAGAAGACAACGGCTGACGGTGAATTTTTTCCACAAAGTATCCGGATTTACTCGTTTTCCAAATATTTAATATACAAATAATATAAATATAAATAATTTAATATACAAAGAAAGATGGTCAGAAAGTTTTAGATCCTTATTTTATTTATTTTTTTGTTTGTTTGTTTTTAATTCATCATACTTTTATGAAAATAATGCATTAACACTGAACGATTTAGAGTGACACCGCATAGGCTTACTATTTTCGAACATTTTCTCTTTAATTTTTTTTTAGGTTTGAAGTACGTAAACATTCATAAATTGCATAGCATATTATGCTTGTTTACGGAAAATACCATGAGAAGAATGTAATAATTTTTCTTTATAAAAATATTTGTATTTTTTTGAAGATACAATTTTAATTGAAGACACAATTAATGGCAACAATTTGACATATCCTAACATGATTGCGACATAATGAGACAATCATTATATGAAACCATAGCATGCTGCATTAAACACAGTGAATCTGTACAGTGCGCGAAGATGTGGCCGGACAGCACAAAAACGCTTTATGCTTTATACATTCATAAGAATTCATGTACTAGTTTTATCACACACAAGAACTTGCACGTACAGTACAGCCGCGCGCAGCAGAACTTTCGTTCTAGAACTTTTCATGAAAACGCGACCACACGAGTATACGACTATGGAATGTAACACCGAGTACTTAATGTAATTTATTGAAATTTGTTTAAACTATTATGTCTGCATATTTATAATAAAGTAAATAACGTTTTCACTTTCGGATATATTTATTATTTAATATTGATGTGGTTTTAAATTTAAAAACACTTTGTCACTAGGACAAAAAAAAACTCGACTGCTCACCGCCATAGCCAACTTTTAAGTGAGTAAGAGAGAATAAAAATGCCAGTAAGTGAGAATTATATGGTTGTAAATTATAAATTACTATACTATGATCAGTCAATATCATGGTATGATTGGTATTGACCATACTTTGCTCGTGGCAGTCTTTATCGTAATCATAATATGGTTTTTATCAATCATATTTTGGTTTTTCAGAAATACAATCATATTATAATAAATTGTCTACTATAATATGATTTTAGCGACCTTATTATTGTTAAAATAAAATTTAAAATACTATACTTTGATTGTAACAACCATGAAGGATTGTAAAGACCATAGCATGGTTGTCGTGATCATGTCGCAACCATATTATTTCTCTGCGTGTAGGGCCTAAAAGTTACATTCTGCTGCTAGAGTTTACCACAAAATGAGGTTTTAAAGAGGATACTTGGCGCCACATAAAAGTTCATACAAATATTTTTGAATATGTTTGTCCACTAAGTAATAAAGTATTTTATTACCAAAATTTTTAACTTTTTAAACAAATTTGAATTTCTTTTGCTTATATCTCGCAAACAAATTTTTTTACGCATTAACTAAAATTTTTGTATTGTAACGTGATATTTTTGTGCGTCTAATATCGAAAAGACATTTTCATTATTGTCGGATCAGATCGCATCACACATCTTTTAATATAATAATTTGCATTTTTTATAATTTGTAGTTTAAAAGTAATCATGAATTTGAATACACTAATATAGAACTTGTATAATGTAGTATAACAGTTTCATAATTTCATTTGTAATTTACTCTCATTTGTTTGTAAATCTCTCTTTTGTAAGTTCTGTGGTGATATTCGATCCATCGAACGATCGACCCATCATACGATCAGCGCAGACACTCACGCTGCTTGACTCATAAGCCATCGCTATGAGTCAAGTAAGTATTAAGTGGTGTCGTTTATGCTAACGCTTTATAAACTACGCCCTACACTCGACACTGTGGTCTACATTATTATCGATATGACCACGACTGCGCTGTCGCTACCGCTGCTTGGCTCGCTGTCAACGGAGAGCCCAAGTAAGTATAAAGCCACGGTGTTTATACTAACGCAGCATAAACAATCGTTACAATTTATCGCTACATAGTGGGTACTGTGACGATCGTGGTAATTATATATTTGGCAACTAAGCAAATTGCCAAGTGGCTTTGGTGGCATTCCTTTTGGGATATGCGTTATTTAACGTCCAAACGAATATCAGTTGAACCAGAACCAGCAAAGCGACGAGCACGGGCTCCGCACGACGATTGTAAATAAGCGCGACGATTGTAAATAAAGAAATCAAAAACTTTAAAGAACGCATTTTTTATTGTGGTCAAAGCGACTACAGTTCTAAAGACAAGAAATAAAATTTGACTAGGAAAATTCCAGCATTCAGAAATGAGACAAGAAATAAAATTTGACAAGGAAAATTCCAGCATTCACGAATTTTGGAATTTAGCTATCAATGCTGGAGTTCTTCGTTGATGGAAATCATTCTTCACATAAAAATTACCGAAGTTGATGTTGCCAATCATTTCTCATTACTATCGTTGTCGCTTGGATTTATTGTTGCTGCTGCTGTTTGCTGTGCACCATTCGCCGTTGGACTATTTGCCGTTGTACCGTCAACTCTGGCCACTGTCAGTAAGCTATCTAAAATCCAATATATATTCATTGTATAGAATTTGTTTTTAAAAAACAAATAATCACTGCAGTTATCGCCATAGAAATCTATGACACTGCACATTCATGATTGACTCTAACTACTGTCCGTAAGCATTTAACGTTTTACATACTCGTTAACTGTACCACAAATTTTAAAAACATACATACAATGTTTTAACTTTAGTTATGTATAAAAATAAATAGATCGTACATAACATAGTTGTAAATTTTTCGTTTCGAAGACGTTTCAACCTAATTATAACCCTGAGCAATCTGCACAAGCCCATGTTCATGAGTACCAGTGTCGTCGCATTTATTTAACGTCGAAGAGAGCCATCGTGAATTCTCTTATACTTTTCGATACCACTATATACTTTTCGCAAGCTTCGCTTTCAAGTTTTCGTCGTTGGAGGTGCAATCATATTATCGTTTTCATTGAATCTATTTTGCTAATACAGTCTGCTGCACTCTAACGTAGAGAGACTTTTAACACAAGAACACGAACAACACTTAGAGTGTCACTCTTACTCTTATTTTTATTTTCTATTGCATTAACTTTACATCAAAATGGAAAAAAGTTCTCCGTTAACTGTTTTTAAACAACAGCGATCTGTTGTAAAGAGAAATATTACTAATATTGAAACAAAAACTGAGAAAGATGGAGACACGATCGATCAAACCATTCTTTAGTGTCGCCTTTAAATTTTAGAATCGTATTTTAAGCAATAAGCTGTAATGTTCTCCGACGTATCTAGGTGTTAGGGGAGACGCTCGGTGTATTGGTGCACCAGCTTTGCTCAGGTGGGGTGGGATCTTGTCTCCTACGTCTATGTTGTAACGTCACAAAAATTTATAACACCGATTGATAGTAAAAAAAAAAGAACACAGAAACAACAAAAACAAACTAGAAAGAAAATTGGAAGAAAGAAAAGAAAATTGCCAGCAGGAAGCACCTCTCTGGCATGGCCGCGTCAAAACCCTACCCAACCACGGTTACTATCAGGCCCACTAACGAAGTAACCCCTAAAGCTATCTACTTCACCATTTAACACATTTTATGCCCCAGTATATCCCCCACCCAACGATAAATTATTCACTCCATTTTTAAAGTAAATATAACAATCAGCTAATCATATTTATTAAACATTTAACACAAACTTCAAAACTATATATAACAAGAAACAATTACTTGACAAATCATCTAAATTCAAGAAATTTAAATTAAATGAACAGGGAACACACAAAGCAAAAAAAAAAAAAAAAATTCTATCAAAATCTTTGTTTAAATTTTAATCCAATCGATTAATAAAAGAAAACAAACCCACTAATATCATTCTCTAATTTAAAAGTAGATATTAGATTCCAAACAAATAATAATAATAGTATCAGACTCACCCTTTTCGCTGCGAAGAACTGTGCACACTTCTTTGGTAGCTGGTGAAATTTTATGTAAAGCTAAATAAAATTAGAGAAAAATAACCCAGCCCATTGATTATTACAAAATTACTTTACAAAAAAAAATGATTGAATTTTTCACAAATTATTTTAAACAATAAACGAATGCCATAAAAAAACAAATCAATAGAAATTTGATAAAAACGTTAAATTAAATTAAATTTATGATAATTATAATAAATTAATGTGAATTTACTAAAATTATGTTAAATTATGTTAAATTACGTTAAATTGATATATATAGTTTTGAAGTTTGTGTTAAATGTTTAATAAATATGATTAGCTGATTGTTATATTTACTTTAAAAATGGAGTGAATAATTTATCGTTGGGTGGGGGATATACTAATTAAGTTAAAAAAAAAATAAGAATTTATTAAATTATTTTAAAAAAAAATATATTTACAATTAAAATATGAATAATATGTGAAGATGAAAACCCAAATACGCGATCTCTTTTAAAATATAGCTTTTTAAAATGCTTATTTTGTAAAGTTTTGAAAAAAAACTTTTATCTCTTTTAATATAGCTTTTAAAAAAACTTATTGTTCTGAATTATTGTTTGAAATATACTTGAAGTGAATCCATTTTGAACAGGAGCAAGGTTGATCTATGGTTGTTAATGTGGTTGGTGAAGTGGTAGTTGACGCAGTTGTTGACGTAGTGGTGGACGCAATTGTGGACGCAATTGTTGACGCAGTTGTTTAACAAAATCGTTCTTTATTTGTCGCGAACGAAAACGTTTTAATTTGATACTGATAACAACAAAAGCGACGAACGTATTTTAAAATGAAGCATCTTCTTTATCTTACCTGCTTAAACGCAGCTGGTAAATTTAGGAACAAAAATGCCTTTCAATCCCAGGCGCATTCAACAAATGCAACGATAGGCTGCTGAATATCGTCGTCGATGCACAATAAACGAACACCATAAAAAACACAACTTTTAATATGCACAACTTAAAAAAAAAACACATTTTTATTTTATTTGTACCACTAAAAATCACAACCTTTTTCTCGCACTTCAAAAATATTTTAATTTGACAAAACAAAATGAGTCAGCTTATATAGTAATTTTTCCTAAGCAAGGCTAACAAGTAGACTTTCACAAAAAAATAATTTTTAGGGTTGTTTTAATATTTTTTTATTGCAAAGTGTTTTCGAGTTTTCATCAAAAAATCATGGCCTACTTAATTCTACGCCTTCTAATTCTAATAAAAACGAAAAAAAAACTACAGTATAAACTAAAGTATAAATCATAAATAAATGCATTACTATAAGGAAGGTGTATAGTAATCGGTACCTGGGGCCGTATGAGTAGTATATATATTTTGTTTATTAGATTTATTATTATATTATGAGGAATGGTACAGGGGTGGTTACACAAAGTTGGCAACTTTGAAAATGTCCCACAATGACAAAGGTGTCAAGCAACGAACCAGCCATCTCAACGTGTGGCTCGACCATGCCCTGAGATTACAGCCGGGCTATGTTCCTTTATTTAGTCCATAGTATGATAAGTTCCAATAAATTTACCCTTCAAGTCAATGATATCGTATAATGAGTTTCCTTTGCGGTTAAGTTTCGCACTAAAATGATTAGGAGCACTGCTTAAGAGAAAATGTCTCTTATATACGATTTAATCTGGCTCAAAGGATATCTGTCTGAAAGGAAGATTGTATTGTCTGGTGTGCTTTAAGTTTGCTGTCTTGAGATTATGATGAACTTTTTCTCTAATGATTTCCCTTCCGACGTCTGAAGGTATAAAGCAAGTATTTTTGTCGTTCAAAGTGGAGAGCTTTCTATGTAATTCGTATTGGCTCCCATTACTTATGTAATTTTGGCCAAAGATTAGGTAATAAGGTTCGGTACCAATCGACTCATGCACTGAAGTGCGGAGTGAACAAGCTATAGCGCTGATATGTCGATCCTAGTCTTTTTGATGGTTGCTGCAATAGGATCTTATTTTAGCCAAAATCGATCTATTGACTAGCTCCGCCGCATTTGCCTGAGGCGCATGGACAGCAGGCAGTTGTTGCTGAATACCATAAGCATTTAAAAAAGTTTTAAAATCTCTTGCAATAAATTGCTTACCGTTGTCTGAAAATACAAACTCTGGCACTCCAAACATATGAAAAATATCCTTTTCGAAAACATCAATAATCTTTTGGGTTGTTGCCGATCGTAGAGGTTTGAGAAATACGAATTTTGAAAACTGATCAACCACTACAAATACAAAGCAATTACCTTGGGAGGATCTTGGATATGGACCCAAAAAATCAATGAAAAGTTTTTGAAAGGGTTTTTCCACTTGCAGAGTATGACCCATCGGTGGTCGAAGGACATATGAGGGAGATTTAGATTGTTTGCATATTTCGCAAGCGTCGACAAATCACTTAACCTGTTGAGACATATTTGGCCAAAAGAACATTTGTTGTAGTCTAGTTAAAATCTTATGGAAACCGTCGTGCGCACTCAAAGGTGGGTTATGCGCATCTGAAATTAAATTTTCAGACAATGCATCCGGAATCAAAATTTTCCAAGGAAATTTACTATTTACGTCTGCAGTCCTGTTGAATGTCAACTTTTTATAAATTATTCCGTCCTGAATTCTTATGTCTGGTAATTTTGAAATGTTGTCTGTAATGGTTTTAATTAATTCCAAATAATCCGTCGATCTAAAAGCTTCGTTACCTAGTAAGTCCGTCGTTGGCTCAGAAATTTCTTCTACTATAGCGCGCGATAGCACATCTGCAACTACATTTTCAGATCCTTTGCGATGCTCAATAGTGAAGTTAAACCTTTGCAATTTTAAACTCCAGCGAGCGAGGCGACCGTTAAGGTCCTTCTGGTTCATGAGCCATTTCAAACTCGAGTGGTCGGTAATTATTTTAAATTCGAGCATCTCAACGTATGGTCGAAACTTCTCAACACTGAGCACCTCCGCTAAACATTCCAACTCGGTAATCGTATAGTTGCGTTGCGCAGAGTTGAGCTTCTTCGACATATACGCGATTACCCTTTCTTCGCCAGCATCACCGATTTGGCAAAGTACGCTTCCGACTCCTAATTTGCTCGCATCGCATTGAATAACGAAAGGTCTGTTAACATCTGCATGGCATAAGACAGGTGCAGATGTTAGCGCAATTTTAAGTCCATCGAATTATTTCTGAGCCTCGTCCGTCCAATTGAATGTCTTTTGTCGCCGTAAAGTGTCTGAGAGAGGTGCTGCTAATGTAGAATAGTTGTTTATGAAACGGCGGTACCAACCTGAAAGGCCAAGGAATCGCCTCACTTCCTTACAACTTGTTGGCACAGGGTAATCCACGATAGCAGACACCTTCTCTGGGTCAGTCATTAATTTTCCTTCTCCAACTACATATCCTAAATAACGCAAACGTTTGCAACAGAACTTGCTTTTCTCAATATTTATTGTCAGCCCCGCCTTTCTCAACAGAGTGGCAAGAATGTTTAAACGCTGAATCATTGTGTCAAAACTGGGCGCAATCACGATTATATCGTCCATGTATACGGAATAATGCTCTCTAAATTTCTGTAGTATTACTAGATCCATAAGATTGGCAAAAGTCTGTGACGCGTTGCACAACCCAAAAGGCATGCGTTTAAATTGGTAAAGCGGTCTACCCGGAACAGCAAACGCGGTAATTTCCTTCGATTCCTCATCCAGTTGTACTTGCCAATATGCATCTTTAATATCGACACCTGAAATCCAAACAGTATCTGGCAAACGTGACAACAAGGTATCAACTGGGGGAATTGGGTACGCACATTTTTTGGGTACTTTATTTATGTTCCTCGCACCAAGACATAATCTGTTTTTATCACCCTTTCGAACTAAGCTCATTCCGCTACACCATGGACTATTGCTTTCCTCTATGACATCCAGGGCAAGCATCCGATCTATTTCCTGATGTATGATTTTTTCTACAGGCGGAGACACGGGATAAAATCGTCTTTTTATATTAAATCAGTTTCGCCAAGACCGATTATTTTGGAAGATGGAAATTTATCTACTGTCCTTGTTAAAAATTTTATTTGACCGTCAGTCAGTTCGTGCATCTCCGGATCTTCCTTAAACGTCACTTCCTCAAGCATTGCAACTTTTAAATTGAACGCTTCCCAAAAATTAATACTTAAATATAAATTTTGTACTAACCCGGGTATTATATAAAGCAAAACATCTTTGGTTTTACCTAGAAATGTTATCGGTGCATAAAGAAAACCTACAGTTTTCTGTAAACCACCATTAACACATTTAATGTTCGAGTTGAACTTAGTGTACGTAATGTTATGAGCATCAAGAAACTCGATGGCATTTCTACCTAAGCAGCTGATGGATGCGCCGCTGTCCATCAGTCCATTTAGAGTGTTTCCAAAAATTTCAACGATCTGATACGGTCGAGGGTCTTTGTCTGTGTTTTCTGCATTATGCAGAATAACAGACGAAATTTCCTTACGTCTTGCATGTAAATTCTTATGTAGTGTACGTGTCCTAAGTATTCGTTTATTTAAATTGTCCGTAGATGTCCCAAAAATTCGGTTTCGCACCAATGCGTAATTTTCTTGTCTATCAGCAAAAGGTATTATATACTTCAATATTTTGTTATTTTTGTGTCCGTCCTGTCTAGTCATAATTTTGATAGGTCTGTCAGTATTATGAATAAATTTTGAGTCTGTATTTGTGCCTAATGAATGCCCGGAATCGAATTTGAACAAGCCTGATCCGGGTTAAGGTTGTTCCGTCGCAGGTTTAAATTCGAATTCGAATTACAATTAGGACATGATGGTACTGTCACATTTTTAAGGCCGCATTTATAGCAAAAGAGTTTTCGGTCAGGACAATTGTTGTATGTTAAAAGTCCTTCTACTAGGACTTTAACATGATCCTATTTATACTTACTGAGTCCTTTTTACTTTCTTTATATTATTTAAAACAACCGGGTCTTTTTTACTTTAAGACACTTTTTTTCGCTTTAAAAGTTGGTTACACTTATACTTAACACTTATTTGTAGACAGATCAGCTTATCGAAAAAAACTGATTCTTAGTCTATACTTAACTCTACTTAACACCTCGTATTCTTATAATTTCACAATAAATTGAGTAGGTTTCATCATGCTAAAATAACTTAGTCAGCGTATTTATAATTTCACAATAAATTGAGTACTTTCTAAAATAACTAAGTCAGCATTTATTTGTGTGATCTGAGTGACCTATTTAACGTGGGCGTGTATACCTGTGCTATGTTAAGCGGTGTGCGCCAAGACAATTAAATGCTTGTGTTTGTGTTAAACATGCATAATGCTTAACCCTAAAAGTCTGCCATAAAGAAAAATATACTGGTTATGTTATATTGTGGATCATAAGCACGCTGTAAGTTCCACGATTATGATACATAACAGTGGATCATATGTAAGTTGTGAACTCTACGATTAAAAAATCAACCCTAAAAGTCTGCCATAAAGAAAAATATACTGGTTATGTTATATTACTGGTTGTGTTATATTACGGTTATGTTATATTACGTTATATTACGATTATGTTATATTACGATTATGATACACAACATACCTCCCCCCTTATTGAAAGAAAAAAAAATATTATTATTAAGAAAAATAATATTTTTTTTTTTTTTGAATTATTTTAATTATTTCTAAAGAGAAAATTATTATTAAAAAGAATAATAGTTTTTTCTTTTTACATTGTTTTATGTGGTATAAATTACGTTAAGTTCTATTAGTTATGAAGTTATGATCTTTACTTATATAATATTTAATGGATATTAGTAAATTAAGGGTTGTAATTTCCAGTTGTATATAATAAAAACCTGGTCCCGATGTTTTCGTTGCTGACTGCTGCTGTTCTGCGGTAGTAGTTCGATGCGTTGTTGTTGTGTCTGGCTTCTATTTCATGTGACTTCGATCGTTGACTTGCTATGGGTGTTGTGGTGTTTGGTTTCTGCGTTGTTGATTTCCGCAATGACCCGATTTTTTCACCATTTCAAGGTTTTCTTTGGCCGCTTCTACATCTATTGTTGCTATTGGTGATTTATTTGTATTAAATTCATCGGCTTTTATTGTTTTGGCTTCTATTTCATGTGACTTCGATCGTTGACTTGCTATGGGTGTTGTGGTGTTTGGTTTCTGCGTTGTTGATTTCCGCAATGACCCGATTTTTTCACCATTTCAAGGTTTTCTTTGGCCGCTTCTACATCTATTGTTGCTATTGGTGATTTATTTGTATTAAATTCATCGGCTTTTATTGTTGCGGTTTTCGTTCTTCCTTCTTGTATGTTATATTCCTAATGCTTTGATGTGAAAACTCGTATGGCAGTATCATTTCTTTGTTGTGTAAGTTGCAAGCTTCATTTATGGACATCCAACCCAGGCCGGATAGTGTCAATGTGGCTATATTTGACCCACAGACTGCTTCGAAAAAGGCTGGTGTATTGAATTTATACAACCATGTGCTTGGTGTCCATAGTTTAACTACTAGGCCAGAACTCCTTTTGCTTGCAACATGTTCACAGGTATCTTTAATATCTGTTCTGTGTTGAATCTGCGCGACTTCACATAGTGTGTTGCTAGTTGTTAGCATGGTTCCTGGACGTTTGCATAGTGTAATTTCTTTGTCCGTATGTTGACTAACCAAAATGCATTTGCTGTGATCTTCATTCGTTAGACCTATGTATATGCTCCGGTCTTCTGCTTCTGATATGTAGTCATATGTTGTTTTAACCAATGCATCCCATTCTTCATTAATATTTGTGGGTATTGGGTAAATTCTATATAATGTGAACAACAAATCATCAGGTAGTGGTGTCTTGATGACTATTATTAGGCCGTCTGTGTTTGGGAAAACTCATACTGTTGATGCACGGTGCATTTCGAATGATTTTTGTATGAACCACTTCGCCTTTCCTCTTAACGTGAGGCTAGTCAGCATTTCATCTAACTCGCTCTGGTCTATAATTGTCGGGTGTAATCGTCCCTTGTATAGATCATCAATGTTTGCCATTTCCATCAGCTGTTGTCCTTGAATTTCAATTAGGTTTGCATTAATTGTAGATTGAATTTCCAAGGTATCCATCATGAATAGTAAATGATTAACTCGTTGGTTTATTTTTTCATTTATGTATTTTTGTGTTCTTATTGTTATGTTTAACACATCTTGCAGATGTTCGACTTCCTTCAAGGAATACAGTAGGGGTTCTGCTATCTTGTTATAATTTGATGAAATCACCGTAATTTGTCTTTTCATAATTTCGTATGTTTTATGTTAATTATCTTCAATGTCATTGAGATGTTTATAGATAGTATCTCTTTCTTTATTGTCCATCAGTCCAAAAGCCCAGTTGAGTCCTTTGCCAATGAAATTGAGTGATCTCTTTTGTCAGTTACTCTTTATTGTACGCTTAATTATTTCTTCATTTTTCTGTAGTGTGGCTATTATTGCCGTGGTTTCCCGTGTTGCTGCTATACATGATCTTTTTATGCTGGGTCCGTTTACATTGGTGCACATTTGTTCGCACATTGTATTTGCCGTAATTATGAATTGGTTTATCAGCTTCAGGAAATCGTTCAGTCGTAGCGGTTTAAATTTATCTGTTATGATCCATTCATCATTGTAGAACAAATCATCAGTTGTCTTCTCAAAGAATAATCTTGTATCATTAATTTAAGTCTGCGTGATGTTGACTGCTTCCTTGGCTGCCAACATCAGGACCAGTGTGACAATTCTAAAGTTTCGCTCTTTATTTCATATTGTAAAAAGACGAAATTACATTTTTTACAGATATAAATGGAATCCTTAATAATTTTATAGAGTTTTCTTATAAATATTTCTCATTTTACCCCTTAATACATATTGTTAAGGTGTTGGCCATAATTATACTTTTAAATATTTATAGTAGTTAATATATGTGTTAACATGTAATATATGATTTAGTTTAGAAACATACATTTAGATATGTTTCTGTATTGTTGTAATACAAAATGTTGTATATACAATCCCAGTAGTACATGGTTAAATGCTAGTCATATTCAACAATGCTTAGCTATTTACTCATGCACTAACTAATATTTTAGAAATAAGCGCGCGCGACCTCTTAGCATTACATAAATGTATTTGCTATATTAAGTTGTTAAATATTTAGTTTTGTACATGTAAAACGTTTGTTAGTTTGCCATATTAATGCATATCTGCATTAATATATTTAGTTTCATGAATGAAAATTCTGTTAATGATAAAAAATATTAGGCAGTTTTGTCGCTGCACTACCGTATCTCGTTTGAGTTCCAGTACGTTAGTGGCTTCTGCCTGTAAAGTGCTGAAGTGCATTTAATCGGTTGTCATATGAATATGTTCAAGCCTTCTATTTTGATATGAGCTGGGAGCATTGCGCTCTATGCACAATGAACATGTATGTTTAAAATGCCATTGAGGTAGGTACTGACCTATCGCAATTTTAATGACAACGTAATTTTTATACCTTGCAAATTCGTACCTCAAATAATAAATTGATTTTGTTATTTGTTTATATTCAATGCTAGTCATCTTCAATTAATACATAGCTATTTTCTCTGCGATTTGTATTTTGGCAATATTACATTAATTTTTTTTTGGATTTTATAAATTATTTAAAATTAATTTATTTAATATCTACATTTAAAAAAAATTATAGTTTTTCTCTATTCTTTTCTTTTGTAGTTTCAAATTCGTTAGTACACGAAGCAATACCAGTCATTCTCAATATGTAATACTTAGCTTTTCTGTCCTGCACTAACTATTTGACTTTATTTCAATGATGTTAAAAATTATTGGTTCTTGTTGCAGACAGTGTTTATTTAATTCTACAGTGTTTATTTAAACTATACTGTTGTATGCTTTTAACAAATTATTCTGAAATTTTTTCGCTTTACCCTTGATACAAATCTCAGTTGTTACAGGGCTTTTTATTGAAAGAACCTCATAGGGTCCCACCCAAACTGGTTAAAATTTTATCGCCTACTTTGAATGTTATTGGGTGTAATGAGCTATCATAGCTTTGCTTACATTTTTCTTTGGCTCTGGCTTGATTTTGTCGTACGATTTCGTGTGTGCGTTGAATTTGGTATTTTAATAGCTTGTTGCTATCATCGGTATTATGAGCATTTGCGTTTTAGATTGGTTGGCATTTCAAAATCGTAACCGTATAAAGTACGGAAAGGCTTTTGACCGGTGGACATATGCATTGTATTATTGTGTACATGCATTGCGGTATTTAACCATTGGTCTCAGTTTGACCCATCCTCTTTCGCAAAGCTTCGTAAATACTCTGCTAATGGTCGATGGCTTCTTTCCAAAGAGCCGTTGGCCTGGGGATGATATGGCGTAATATGTAACTTTTTAATTCCTAACAATTTACACGTGTCCGAAAATAATTTTGAAACAAAATCGAACCATTGTCGGTTATCAATACTTTTGGTATGTTATGTCGTGTAATAATTTCGTCGTAAAATGATTTTGCTACAGTGCTTGCTTCTGCGTCTGGGATAGCTACGCAGCACATATATTTTGAAAAATCATCTTGAAAAGTTAATATATATTTATTTCCAGATATAGTTTCTGGTAAAATACCTACAAGATCCATGTATACTTTATCGAATGGTCGTACAGGCGTATCAGTTAAAACCATTGGCATTTTAGTAAGCCTAGAACTTTTATTTACTTGGCATTTTTGACAATTCTTAACGTAATCTTTTATTTGTTTCTGCATACCTTTCCACTTAAATTGTTTTCTGATTCTAAAATATGTTTTCACTGCGCCCTGGTGACCTCCTAATGCTGAGTCATGAAAGTCTTTTATAACAGTTTTAATTTCCTCTGGGTCAGTTAATAGTGGACTTGAGTTTAATTCGTTCTTGGTGTCTGTTGTTATTTCATCCAGTACTGGCGTGCTCACTTGTTTTTTGGTTTTTGAAATTTGATTATCTAATTTATTCTGTGTGGTCTTAGACCGTGTTTGGACCGCAGTAATATCTGGTTCTGGATGTGGAATTCTACTTAAAGCATCTGCGTTCAAATTCTGTTTACCTGGTTTGTAAGATATTTCGTAATCATATTCTGATAATTTATGCCTAAAACGGGCTAACCTTGATGTCTGATCTTTGAGATTTGCTGTGCTACGTAATGGTTGATGATCTGTATAAATTTGAAAATGTCGGCCTAGAAGATAAGCTCTAAAATTTTTCGTTGCCCAGACTATAGCTAAAAATTCCTTTTCAATGGTGGAGTAATTTTTTCTGCTCCATTTAATGCTCTACTAGCAAATGCTATTGGTCGGTCTCTCCCTACTTTGCCTTGCGATAGTACCGCGCCTATTGTTTCATTACTTGCATCCGTTGTAAGTAAAAAAGGTTTTGTAAAATCTGGATATGCGAGAATGGGTGGTGAAATTATTGATTCTTTTAATTTAATAAATGAACTTTGACAATCGTCTGTCCAAGTGAATTTAACATCTTTTCTAAGTAATTTATTAATTGGTAATGATAATTTTTCCATATTGCTTATAAATTTTCTATAATAATTAATTAATCCCAAAAACGCTTGCACTTCTTTTTTATTTCTCGGCACCGGAATATTTTTTACGCATTCAACTTTAGAGGGATCTGGCAGGGCACCTAGCTCCGTACATTTATGTCCTAAATAGACAACTTCGCGACGCAAAAACTGACATTTTTCTGTATTTAATTTTAGATTGTGTTCCCTTAATTTCTGCAATACTCAGCCTAAGCTCATGTTCAGCTAAATTTTTTCCGTACACCACTATATCATCAAGATAAACAAAGCAATCTATACCCTGTAAACCTGTTAATATGTGGTTCATTATTCTTTGGAAGGTAGCTGGTGCACCTGTTAAGCCAAATGGCATTCTGTTAAATTCGAAATGACCCAGTCCTGTACTAAAAGCTGTTTTTTCCTTATCCCCTTCTTCAACTAGTACCTGATGATAACCACTTGCCAAGTCTAAAGTTGAAAAATAGCGACTGTGACCTAATTGGTCTAATATTTCGTCGATTCGAGGAATCGGAAATACTTGTTTTATTGTCACGTCGTTCAATTTACGGAAATCTATTACTAGCCTCCACTTTTTGTTACCGTCCTTGCCGCTCTTTTTAGGAACCAACAACATCGGTGAATTCCAGGGTGATATGCTTGGCGATATAATGCCGTCATCCAACATTTTATTAACCTGTCTGTTGATTTCATCTCTATGAGTGTGTGGCAATTTGTATTGCTTTTGGTTTATCGGTGGCTGGTTCCACTGTGTTGCTATTTCATGTTTAAGCGCTGGCGTGTATGTTAATTCATCGCCGTCTAAATGAAAAACACCATGATACGAAATACACATATTTTGTAAAGATGTGATTTCGTCTTTATTTAAAGTCTCATCAATTTTCATTTCTTCTAATAATTTATTAATTCTGTTTGTAATGTTTACTGAATTTATGCTATTTATTGTAGAACTATTGGTATCCGATTCTTTATACTGATTAAAATTCGAAAATTTTGGTTTAAAAGTACTGTCTATTATAATATCTGTTTCCGTAGCATTTAAAACTGAGACATAAACTCTATTTTAGCTAACATTCGATATGCTTTCGCCCAAATATACTCCTGGAAAAATTTCTTGTTTATGTATTTACACTATTGGAATTTTTGTTTTTAAACGTAATGATACTAGCTTTGCGGTTCTCGCTTGAATTTTAATTTGTTGAGTGTCAAAAATATTTTGTATTTCTGTCTGTGATTTCATTGGTACTTTTATAATATGGTTTTTATGTTTATCAAAGAATGTTATTGTTTTGTCTATCGCATTTATTACAGATCGATTCCATAAATTGTCACGTCCGATTATTCCATCAGCTGGTACACCTTGTTTAAGTGACACTACATGTAGCATTAAACTTAAGCGCCCTATGTTCCTATGTTGGACTTTGGTGGAACCTAATGTTCTAACACACCCACCAAAAGCTCCTTTTAAATCCTTTTGTATATTTTCGTTAAAGTCTGGCAAATTTGTCATTGCATTTTCTTTTACTATACGGCATCAGCGCCTGAGTCTACCAGTAAAATAAGTCTTCCATTTTTAGCTGCCTCGCAAGGTACTTCAATGAAAACGTCACTTACATTAGATAAACCCAAGCTATCTCCATGCCCACTGCATATTATGCGATCACCTTCTTCTTCCTTTAATTCATATTTTAATTCATTGGTATCATCTGTTCTATGGAAATGCAATGGAGTAGTAAATTTGATCACAGTCTCCTCCGACGTCTGATCTACAATTCCTAACTCTTTCTGTCCTATATTACTATTATTATTCGCACATCTCCAATTAGATTCGTGACCATAAGTTCCACATTCGTAGCAGAAAGGCGTATTTTTTCTAACAATACATTCATCCCTAGTATCCCCCAATTTACTACAAAATGAACATGTTGGAACACTTCTTTTATAGTTGCTTTCATTATTTATTTGTTGCAATTTATTTTCCGATATAACGCTTGACTGTGTTTTTTCCATATAATTATATTCATCCTCTTCCGATCTTGGACTTCGCTGCATAACAGCCTGTACATTTAAAGCTTCTTCCAACAATGCATCTAATGTTTCTGACTTACTACCCAACAATACAACCTTTATAGTTGGATTCTTCACCCCTACTTTAAAAGAGATCAACACTGAGCTCTGTAATTCTAATCTGAATACTTCATCCTCACTTATCTTTTTACTGTATTTTTTACTTGCAATTTCCAAAGCCATGGATTGCAACTCATCTAATCGTCTACCAAACATTCTGAAACTCTCGTTACTATTTTGATAAGCCTCTTCTAGTACTAATTCTAAAGAAATTTCATTTAAGTACGTATTTTTTAACAACTCGTATAATTCTTCTATTTTTTGAAACTGTTTTGTCCTTACTAATTTATAGGCATCTCCCTCCAAACGTAACCTAACGTATTTAATAAATTCTTCACTATCTGATTCCTTAATTTTAAGCTTAGCTGTTTCACAACATTCAATAAATTTATATAATTCTGTTTCTAATAATGGAGATTCCGCTCCAGAGTAGTAAGGAACAACGTAATGAACGCGTTTCAATACATTTTCAGTACCCATTATTAGTGTTTCTTATTTTTCCATTTACTTAATCATATAATTAACTATGCCTTTCTTAATTAAATTATTTATTTTGTTTTTACTAGTTTCATTTAACCATTTTTTAATTTATCTATTCAATTTTTTACTACCTTATTTATCACATTTTTATGTTTCATTATTTAAACTTTTTAATCTATATTTCAAAATCATATCAACATATTATTTATGAAATAACTTATTTGTTCAATTTAATTTTTTTTTTAATTTTCCAGTTTTGTTCTTTAATTAATTTCGCGACATTATAAAAACATTGCTGTATCAAAATTCTTATTTTATTCAATTTATTTAAATTTACAATTTTATTAATCATTATCATTAAATGTCTCAAACTATTTTATAATGTTTCACAATTACTTTAAAAATGTTCTTCAATATATCAATTAATCAAATTTATAAAACATTTAGTTTACTTATTTAATTTCCTGATTTATAAAATTTTATCATTTATGTAATTCATTTCACAATTTTATTTCACAGTTTTATTAAAAGTTTGTTTTATTCCACAATTTATTTCAAAATTTTCAATTGTTCTTTATTCTGGTTTTACAAATGTCAATTTTCATAATTCCATTATTTTTTGTTTATTTAAATTCTCAAATATTTCTTTTGTTTTATATCACAAATTCACAATTTTTTTTTTTTTTTTACCGCACATTTTTTTTGTATCCACTATTTTTCACAATACTTACAAATACAAAAAAAATATTTTCCATGATCCAAAATAGTTATTTCTACCAATATTAATCTCCATCCAGTCCTTCTCGTCCCTTGGGAATTGATGTATGGTCCGAAAACCGGCTGCGCCAAAATGTTGTATGTAAAAAGTCCTTCTACTAGGACTTTAACATGATCCTATTTATACTTACTGAGTCCTTTTTACTTTCTTTATATTATTTAAAACAACCGGGTCTTTTTTACTTTAAGACACTTTATTTCGCTTTTAAAGTTGGTTGCATTTATACTTAACACTTATTTGTAGACAGATCAGCTTATCGAAAAAAACTGATTCTTAGTCTATACTTAACTTCTACTTAACACCTCGTATTCTTATAATTTCACAATAAATTGAGTAATTTCATCATGCTAAAATAACTTAGTCAGCGTATTTATAATTTCACAATAAATTGAGTACTTTCATCATTCTAAAATAACTAAGTCAGCATTTATTTGTGTGATCTGAGTGACCTATTTAACGTGGGCGTATATACCTGTGCTATGTTAAGCGGTGTGCGCCAAGACAATTAAATGCTTGTGTTTGTGTTAAACATGCATAATGCTTAACCCTAAAAGTCTGCCATAAAGAAAAATATACTGGTTATGTTATATTGTGGATCATAAGCACGCTGTAAGTTCCACGATTATGATACATAACAGTGGATCATATGTAAGTTGTGAACTCTACGATTAAAAAATCAACTGCCAAATATTAAATCGTAAATTTGGTTTTATTAAAAAATCAAAACTTCTCAAAGCAAGACTCAAAAAAAAAAACAAATTATTTGGCGCAACTAAATAAACAATCAAACTGATTTTTAAAATAGGACTATCAAACTTGAATTTATTTAATTTTATATTATTATTAATCTTTTATTAATTTGAAAATAAAAACTTAGAAAAAAAATATGTGAAAAATTAGGAAGTTGAAAAGTTGTTCGGTGGCAGATGACAAATTTTGAAAAAGAGAGTTTAAATGAAACCAAAACAAGAAGTCAGCCATCTTCGTTGGGCGCCATGTAACGTTCTCCGACGTATCTAGGTGTTAGGGGAGACGCTCGATGTATTGGTGCACCAGCTTTGCTCAGGTGGGGTGGGATCTTGTCTCCTACGTCTATGTTGTAACGTCACAAAAATTTATAACACCGATTGAAAGTAAAAAAAGAACACAGAAACAAAAAAAACAAACTAGAAAGAAAATTGGAAGAAAGAAAAGAAAATTGCCAGCAGGAAGCACCTCTCTGGCATGGTCGCGTCAAAACCCTACCCAACCATGGTTACTATCAGGCCCACTAACGAAGTAACCCCTAAAGCTATCTACTTCACCATTTAACACATTTTATGCCCCAGTATATCCCCCACCCAACGATAAATTATTCACTCCATTTTTAAAGAAAATATAACAATCAGCTAATCATATTTATTAAACATTTAACACAAACTTCAAAACTATATATAACAAGAAACAATTACTTGACAAATCATCTAAATTCAAGAAATTTAAATTAAATGAACAGGGAACACACAAAGCAAAAAAAAAAATTCTATCAAATCTTTGTTTAAATTTTAATCCAATCGATTAATAAAAGAAAACAAACCCACTAATATCATTCTCCAATTTAAAAGTGGATATTAGATTCCAAACAAATAATAATAATAGTAACAGACTCACCCTTTTCGCTGCGAAGAACTGTGCACACTTCTTTGGTAGCTGGTGAAATTTTATGTAAAGCTAAATAAAATTAGAGAAAAATAACCCAGCCCATAGATTATTACAAAATTACTTTACAAAAAAAAAATGATTGAATTTTTCACAAATTATTTTAAACAATAAACGAATGCCATAAAAAAAAACTTATCAATAGAAATTTGATAAAAACGTTAAATTAAATTAAATTTATGATAATTATAATAAATTAATGTGAATTTACTAAAATTATGTTAAATTATGTTAAATTATGTTAAATTATGTTAAATTACGTTAAATTGAAATTGATTAAATTAAGTTAAAAAAAATAAGAATTTATTAAATTATTTAAAAAAAAAAAAATATTTACAATTAAAATATGAATAATATGTGAAGATGAAAACCCAAATACGCGATCTCTTTTAAAATATAGCTTTTAAAAAAGCTTATTTTGTAAAGTTTTGAAAAAAACTTTTATCTCTTTTAATATAGCTTTTAAAAAAACTTATTGTTCTGAATTATTGTTTGAAATATACTTTGAAGTGAATCCATTTTGAACAGGAGCAAGGTTGATCTATGGTTGGTAATGTGGTTGGTGACGTGGTAGTTGACGCAGTTGTTGACGTAGTTGTGTACGCAATTGTTGACGCAGTTGTTTAACAAAATCGTTCTTTATTTGTCGCAAAAATTTCCAAATTAAATAAATGATGCAATTGCAAAGTTTTTTCGAGTTTTCATCAAAAAATCATGGCCTACTAACCAAATAAATGAAATACTGTAAACATCGTAAAGTATTCCAAATGTACTAAAATTAATTCTACGCCTTCTAATTCTAATAAAAACGAAAAAAAAACTACAGTGTAAACTAAAGAATAAATCATGAATAAATGCATTACTATAAGGAAGGTGTATAGTAATCGGTACCGGGGGCCGTATGAGTAGTATATATATTTTGTTTATTAGATTTATTAATATATTATGAGGAATGGTACAGGGGTGGTTACAAAGCCACATACAGGGGCAGATAGAAAAACATATCCCAAACGAATATAGAAGAAGTGCAGTAGAAGATCTTTTTATTTCTGCAAAAGCAAAGGTTATGTTATTATTAAACGCGACGTAATAGCATTGTTGATTCTAGTATTTTAAATTCATCATATCACGGCCTGTCTCATCGAAATCGTTTACCTAGTTTAAAACTGCCAAAATTTGACGGCAAATACGCAGATTACAAAAGGTTTTCTAGTACATTTGCAAATATTATTAACGATGATCCGATGATTCCCATCATTGATAAATTTAATTATTTGCTTAGCTGTTTATCGGGTTCAGCATTGGCTGTCGTACAAGCTTTTCAAGTCACTGAGGAAAACTACCCGTTAGCGTTGAAACGATTAAAGGATTGGTATGACGATCATGTTCTTATTTTTCTCTAGCCCATCACTGCACTTTTTAATCTTCCAAATATGGCTAAATCAGTCGCGGTATCTCTACGTAATTTAATTAATACGGTTTCTGCGCTGCGTTATCGTTAGGATCGGAGCAAGATGTTATGTATTCAATATTAATTCATATTGTATTGGCAAAACTAAATACAGAGTCCAAAATTTCGTACGATGAAAAGCAGGAATTTAAATCTTTACCTTCGTGGGATGATTGCTATACAAGTTTAAGTCGTCGCTGTCAATTTTTAGAAAGTCATGGGATACGTATAGAAGTTCAAGAAAAGCAAAAGTAGAATAAATTTAAACACCATAAAAAAGTTACACATACGTTTGTTAATACTAAATCAAACTGTGCATGTTGTAACAGTGCATAACATTTTTTGGCAAGTTGCTCATCATTTTTATCGCTCCCTGTTTCGCAACGCTTTGATCATATTAAACGTACAACACTTTTCATAAACTGTTTGCGCAAAGGGCACACAGTCTCCAAGTGCCACTCGCAATCTCGTTGCCGCGTATGTAACTTTTCACATCACACTATTTTGCATCAGTATACTACACCAGGACAACCCTCAAATTTACCTACTTCGTCAAGTTCGCCAACCGTCCAAGCATTGGCTACACAAAGTCAGCCTGTATCGTTAATCACTCGTTCATACAAGAAGGCAATAATTCCAACTGCTCTTATTTTTATCAAAGACAAATTTGGAATTTTCAACCAGTACGTGCACTTCTTGACTCTTGTTCTGAGCTTAATTTTATTACCGAGGAAACCGCAAAGCGACTTCAACTTAACTTTCACAATATTGATCGCGAGGTTTCTGGGATTTCCGATATTCGTACGCAATTAAAATATTCAGTATTTAGTACCATAAAATCTCGTATTAGTACATTTGAGTGGTCATCTCACTTCGCTGTAACAAAATCTATTTCTGCTGAACAGCCCTGCATGTTTAAAGACACCACGGATTTGTCAATTCCATAAGAAATCGAACTCGCATATCTACTATTTTACAAAGCCCCAGCGTATAGATTTACTCATTAGTACTGAAATATTTTTCGATCTATTACTTGATGGAAGGTTATCGCTAGGAGAAGGCAAGCCTACCATGGTCAACACAGTTTTTGGATGGATAGTAGGCGGCAATATAAAATCAAATGTTAAACCACGTGCACTCATTTGCAACGTGACAGTTCCAGCAAAACAAAATTTAGATTCAATGTTAAAACCATTCTGGGCCTTTGAAGAATACTCCAAATCTGCACAGCAGTTGTCGGAAGAAGAACAAAAGTGTGAAGAATATTTTTTACAAAATATAACTATTCGAGATAGTGGCCGTCTACAGATACGGCTGCCCTTTAAACAAGCGCCAGAAATTCTCGGTGATTCTTTTGAAATGGCGCGCAGAAGGTTTCTCTCCCTCGAACGGTGCTTACAACGCGACCCAATATTTAAAGAAATGTATGTTGACATTATAAATGAGTATATAGCTCAGGGTCATATGTCACCTTACAATCATGAGCTTAATATTAATTACATAATACCGCATCATTGCGTGCTTCGACCATTGAGCAAAACTACTATTGCGCGTCGTGTTTGATGCTTCGGCATGTACTTCATCAAGTTATTCATTAAATAGTATACTGATGGTTGGAGCAACCATACAACAAGATTTAATAACAACTCTTTTTTCGTTTCGTCTACACAAATTTGGGCTTACAGCTGATATTACAAAAATGTATCGCCAGTTCCTTGTTGATCATCGTGACCGTAAGTTTCAGCTTATTCTTTGAAGGAACAATGTCGATGCGGAACTTAAAATATTTCAACTTAACACTGTAACATACGGCTTATCCGCCGCACCTTTTCTGGCTATTCGAAGCTTATCTCACATTGCAGATACATACAGCACGAAGTTCCCAGTTGTGTCAAAAATATTGCGAGAAGATTTTTATGTGGATGATCTACTAACCGGAGCGGCAATTTAGAAGAATTAAAACGAAAAAAGGAGGAAGTAAATGATATTTCAAGCACATCTGGCTTACAACTGGCTAAGTGGAATTCCAACTATACACAACTATTCTCGAATATCGATGATGAAATTCAAATTAAAACTAGTAATGAAATCACAAAGACTCTTGAAATGTCATAGAAACCTCATCAAGACACATTTTCCTTTCGTTACGATTTACCTGACGTGAAATTTCCGACAAAACGATCCATTTTGTCTGTGGTAGCAAGAGTCTTTGACTTGCTGGGATTATTAAGACCTATTATAATTCGATGTACTTAAGATATTACTTCAAGAGATGTCGATTCAGAACATAGGTTAGGACATGCCTCTTTCTGCCCATTTAAATAAGCTTTGGTTTGATATAAAAAACGATTTTATACATATAAATCAGATTGAGGTCCCCCGATATGTTTTACTTCATTGTCGAGCAAGTGTGAATTCATGGGTTTGCAGCCGCGTCTCAACGTGCTTTTGGCTGCTGCATTTATACTCGAACACTTGTAAATGGATCGTATAAAATCACACTTCTAATCTCAAAATCCAAAGTTGCACCAATTAAGGCGCAGTCTCTACCAAGGGTCGAACTTTGTGCAGCCGTCTTATTAAGCAAAACATGGCAAAAAATACGCGTCAAAATCTCCAAATATATTTCAAACATATATTTTTGGACCGACTCAAAAATTGTAATGCAATGGCTGAAATTGCATTCTTCGACACTTAATTGTTTTATCGCCAATCGAGTTTCAGACTTCCAAGAAAATGTCGCATCAAAAAGTAACCCTGCTGACATTGTTTCACGCGGTTGCAGCGCTCGGGAAATTTCCAAAACTATTTGGTTTTCCGGACCCTCCTTTCTTCTGAAGGACTCGACCGAGTGGCCTAATAATGACAATTGCAACAATTATACATTTGCTGAGTTGGAGTACAAAAAGATTATGTTATTCAAATGTAGCAATGTTATGGAAAAAAAATCAATTATCATCGAAGTTATTGAACATAACTCCTCATATTTTCGAATTATTCGCATTGTCACATACATTTTTCTTGTTTTTAACAAATACCCTGTTAACAATATATTAAAAGCTACTGATATTCTTCACATTTCATTCAAAGAATTAGAAAACGCCTTTTGGTGTTTTCTAGAGATTCAACGCATACACTACAAAGAAGAAATAAATTGCTTACGAGACAACAAAGTAGTTAAGTCAAGCCTTCAAAACTTATCAGCCTTTCTTCATGACATGAATATAGATAGCACAGTGGTTAGTATTCTAAGAGTCGGCGGTCGGTTATCCAATGCGCCTATTCCCTACGAAGCTAGATTTCCGGCGATCATTCCGAAGGATCATCGTTCTACCAATCTTTTCTTTACATTTCTTCATAAAGAAAATCTTCACGCTGGCCCAAAGGTTCTATTAGGGTTACTTCGGCAAAAACTTTGGGTAATAAATGCTCGAGACATTATTCGAATAGTTGTTCGGAACTGCGTGCATTGCTTCCATTATAAACCGAAGCTAATGAACCAACTTATGGGCAACTTACCAGCCGACCGCTTAAAGGCGCAGCGACCATTTTTGATCAGCGGCGTAGATTTCTGTGGTCCATTTTTTTACAACATATCGCATTCGTGGAAAACAACCTTACAAAACATACGTTGCGGCCTTTGTATGCTTTGCATCCAAAGCAACACATCTTGAATTGGTTTCTGATCTTTTAACTAATACCTTTCTACTTTGTATTAAAAGATTTATAGGGAGGCGTGGCATTCCACACCGTCTTTATTGCGACAATGCAACAAATTTTGCTGGCGCTCAAAATAAGATGAAGGAGTTGCAGCAACAGATTTTTAGAAAGGAATTAATTGATGACGTCCAAACATTCAGCAATAAATCTGGCTTCGAGTTTAAATTCATCCCACCGCGTTCTCCGAATTTTGGTGGCTTGTGGGAGGCGGCAGTCAAATCTGCCAAAACACTACTGGTCAAGAACGTCGCCCAAGCCAATTTTACATTTGAAGAACTGTTCTCGTGGATGTGGAAGCCATTTTAAATTCGCGCCCTATTGCACCAATGTCCGATGATCCGAATGATGGGGAAGCTCTGACGCCTGCGCTTTTATTAATTGGCTCTTCGCTTCAATCCATACCTGATGAGAACTACGATTGCAAAAAGACTCCGTGTTTAACTCGTTATCAACGTTTGACGTTCCTAAAGTAGCAGTTTTGGGAGTTATGGGTGCGCGACTACATTTTATCGCTACAGCAACGCAACAAATGGAAAAGGTCTGAACCAAATCTCAAGGTCGGACAAATGGTGATCATTCATGATGACAATGCTCCTCCGCAACAATGGACCCTTGCACGCATAATTCAAACTTTAGCTGGGACAGGCGGTAAGGTACGCGTTATCCAAGTAAAAACTTCAAAGGGTGAATATCGCCGTCCAATTCATAAAGTTGCTCTCCTGCCTGTCAACGAAGATACTTGCAAGAATGGCCTTTCAACGGGGCGAGTATGTCGGATCAGATCGCATCACACATCTTTTAATATTATAACTTGAAGTTTTTATAATTTGTAGTTTAAAAGTAATCATGAATTTGAATACACTAATATAGAACTTGTATAATGTAGTATAACAGTTTCATAATTTCATTTGTAATTTACTCTCATTTGTTTGTAAATCTCTCTTTTGTACGTTCTAATGACATGAAATAAAATTTATAAAGTAAGTAGTCGAATATAAACCATTAACACACACATTGTTTGTCGTTTCTTTTCAACCAAAAATTATTTTGTTTTGTTGGAATTTTAAAAATCTTTTCTTATTTTTAAAAATACAAATTGAAAAAAAAATATATCTTAAAAATAATTTGACTAAATGGATGCCAATTTCGGAATTAGCTCTACAAATGTGTTATTAATATAGAACTACAATGGTAAAAAAATAAAAATGTAGGTGTTGACCACCAAAATCGGTTTTATAACTTTTCTTATTATGTTTGTGATGTTTGTGTTAGAGGTTTTAAAAACGACTAAACCACTACAAATAAAATTTGATGACATATAAATGAGACCAATTTTTCCATAATTAACTTATGGTTTACGTGCAAAATGTTGAATTTCAACAAAAATTTCCGATGAGTGCTAAGTTTCAAGTAATTCAAAAATAGTAGTGGATTTCCCGAACTTATTTGCACACATTTACCTTCAACAAACGAAGGTGAAGCAAAATAATGCGATTATTCGATGTTGCTGATCCCTCATGGTTTCTATTTGTGCCATTTTTAAATTCAAGCACTTTGCACTATATGTGTTGTCCTATCTAATAAAAGACCGATGACAAAATTTAAATAATGAATTAGATACTTTTCAACTGTGTTCTTGATATATTTTGCAAGAAACGTAGAGTTGTACTAAGAGAAGTATAAAATTTACTACTTTTGTAATATTATTTCTTAAAATATATAAATTATAACAAAATCATGGCGTCTGAGGGGGGCGATCGGCCCCTCCCCCCTGTGGATCCGCCACTGGGTCCGCCACAGGTCACAATGGACCGATCTCGCCAATTTTTTCGCACATACAGCGTAGGTATATAAGTAATCCAATTTTTTGTTCTTTATCCATTATTTTTCGGTCTGATTTGTCCAAAGCATAATCCGAGTTTCGAGACATATCAGAATTACACAAATGGCAATCTTTTCTAAAATATCTCTACAATTATACATAAAACCATATTTCTATCGATTTAACATGATCCATTCAATAAAATTTTAGGAATCGAGTTCAGACATAATGATTTCCGAGATATAATAATGCATTTCGACTTCTTTGGATTAAGAATTTCTTGCAGCCCAATTGTCTCAAGGAGAGTTAAAAAAGTTATGTTAATATTGTCAATTTCCGCAAAATGTCATCGCTTACATCAATTAATGCTGAAATACGTCCTCTACCAGACCTGAATCTCGATTGCCTTTGGCTCAATAGATTGTATCTATTTAAATAATTTATTATTTCTTTGTTCATTATGGATTCAACAGCTTTAGGCATGTACGAATGTACAGCTATAGGTCTAAATTTATGAGTAGTTTTTGATAAGGGAATAATTTTAACTTTTTTCCATATAGTTGGAAATATAGATTTGGTCGTATTAAAAATATATGTTATCTATGGCAGAAGTTTGGGAAGTAATAATTTAATAAAAGTTGGATGAATTTCGTCAAAGCCAATAGCGTTTGATTTTTTTTTTAGCAGACTTTCTATCACATCAAATTGATTAAAACTAGTAAAACTGAAGGGTTTTCAATGTTTCGTTAAATTCTGAATTATTATTTTGAAGTATCCGAAACTTCGTTGATGTCTCGTTTTAAGGTAATAGAACAGGCTTTTAGAAAAATTAAATTGTAAGTTTTAAACTTTAACATGTGGCCCGTGGTCATTATCATTGCACTTAAAAATGTATGTCCTTTAAAAAAACCCTTTTTAAAATTCTGAAAAAAATCGTGTAATTTGGTTGATTTAATATAAATGTTCATGCTAAAATTCAAGATGGTATTCTGATAGCATCATATTTTAAAAATTAAATTTCTGCATGTTTAAGAATTTTTTGTATTGAAAAAAAAATATTTTTTTTTTTCAAAAGTAAAAATTAGCAATAATTTTTTTAATGCATTTGTAACTCTGATTTCGAAAATGGCGTCAGTTTCATTAAACTGTCCCTAGTTTTTGAGATATTACCATTTTTTGAAAAATATAAAAACTATATCCCACAAACAATATCTCAAAAATTAGAGTCAATATGATAAAACTGACACCATTTTAGAAATCAGAGTTAGAAATACATTCTAGAATTATTGTAACTTTTACTTTATTGTAACTTTTTACTGTCAAAAAAAAATTTTTTTTTTTCAATACAAAAAATAAATAAAAAATTAGAAAATTATTTTTTAAAATATGATGCAATCAAAATACCATTTTTATATTTGTCATGAACATTTGTATTAAATCAACCAAAATATGTGATTTTTTCAGAATTTTCAAAAGGCTCATTTTTAAGGACATTAATTTTGAAGTGCTAGGATAATGACGACGGGCCATATGTTCACGTTTAGAAGTTGCAACTTTATTTTTCTAAAAGCCTGTTCTATTAGCTTAAAAACGAGCCATCAACGGAGTTTCTAGAAGTGTGATTTTTGGCGTATTTTTTGTAACTTTGAAGCACTGTATCTCTGGAAGTAAGGTAAAACACCCAACTCAATGAAGGATTTTTCAGCATTTGCGTATTTTTGTAGCTAAATTTTACGGAGATTTCATGATTTTTTTTATACCCTACACTAGGAGTGAAAGGGTATATTCAGTTTGTAACACCCTGAAAAAAGCATCTCCGGTATGGAAAAGTATATATATTCTTGATCAACATGACCTCCTGAGTCGATTTAGCGATGCCCGTCTGTCTGTCCGTCTGTTGAAATCACGATTACAGAAAAAGTTGAAGAGCTAGAGCAATCAAACTTTAGATTTAGATTACTTATATATCTAAGCTGTCTGAACAAGAAATCGGTCTATTGTGACCTGAGAACTGACCACTTATGTTCAAAAACCTCATATAAAATTTACATCTGCAAATCAATTTTACTGTATACGTACTTAGGTAAACTTTTTTGGTCAAATATATATTGACATTATGCTCAAATACATGAAAATAATGTTTTCCCACGAAACGACTTGTGGTTCCCAAAATATATATACCACTTTATACCACTTTAAATGGTTACTACACATATGTGTAAGGTATTTATAGTCGGCTTAGACCGACTATAATTTTGAAAATCCTAACTATCATAATAACACCTACTTTAAAATTTCCCATGTGATCTAGCCTTTCCAACTGGTTATTTTTATAAGGAAGACTGTGCTATTCTTTACTATTTTAAAATAAAATAACGTTAAAAGAAAAATGCTTTTTATAATTTATGAATTATTATACAAAAAATTAAAAATGTTCCTAATTCCGCCCAAAATATTTTTTGAAAATCCTAATTCCGCCCTATTTTAATGAATCCAGTTTATTAAATCATTTTAGGTAATTAAAGTTAAAAAAAACATAATGTGTGCATTTTTTTAAGCTTAAAAAATATTTTTTTATTTTTGAATTTAATTAAAAAAATTTGAAAAATTGATTTCATTAAAAAAAATGTGTTTTTGTTATAATTTAAAAATATATGAATAAAACCAAGGATTGAAATCTAAACGAATAACGGTTTCGATTTCGGTTTTTTCCGCGTTTCGGTTTCGGTTACGGTTTCGGTTACGGTTTCGGTTTAAAGTTTTTATAACGAAACGGTTTCGGTATACCGGTTCCAAGTTACGGTTTCGGTTTTGATTTGGGTTTTTGTATAAAATTTCTTTTTTTTTTGCTAAGCATCTTAAAAAATAAGGTTTGTGAAGCACTTTTGAAGCGGTAAATATCTTCAAAAGTGCTTCAAAGTCGCTTCAAAAAGTTAAAATTGACAAAACAATGTTTTTTTTTCTCTTTTTTTCGTTACGCTAGTTCGTATATTGATTGTGCATATACACATTATTATTTCTGTTTTACTTTTATACATGGCTTTTTTTGGGGATCGAACCGCGGCCCTTTCGGCTCGTAGTCGAACGCACCTGCGACTTTTTGCTCTTAGTTCAACGCACTAACTAGACGAGCTACCGACGCTACATATATAAGCATTATAATATATATAAGCATTATTTTATAGCTACATTTTTGGAGTTCCCACATATATATATATATATATATATATATATATATATATATATATATATATATATATATATATATATATATATATATATATATATATATGTATATATATATATATATATATATATATATATATATATATATATATATATATATACATATATATATATATATATATATATATATATGTGGGAACTCTTTTAAATTCCACTTTAATTATTATTTTAAAATTTAATTTAATATAGTTATCTTTTAAAAATAAGTTATTGAAGAAAAAATATTTTTTGTAAAAAATCAATTCGGAAAAATTTGTCAAAATAAAAAGACGTAGAAAATAAATTAAATTTGAAAACCGATTTCTACATTGGTGACCGCCAACAATGCCGAATACTGAAGCCACAGAGGAATTCTTTCAGGCAACTCCATTACACGAAGTTGCTCGTTTCTCAATTAAAGTACCGCCTTTCTGGAAGGCTAACCCGAAGTTGTGGTTCAGTCAATTAGAGAGCCAGTTCATCAACGCAGGAATCACGCAAGATGCTACGAAATACCACACTCTCGTTGGTGCAATTGAGAGCAATATCTTTAATGCCGTAAGTCACATTATTGAAAAACCTCCTGCTCAAGCCATGTACGACACGCTTAAAAAAGGATTGCTGACTGAATTTCTAGATTCAGAAGAGAAGCGTCTCCAGCAACTTTTGCAAAATGTGAACATCGGGGACAAGAAACCTTCTGCGCTGCTACGCGAGATGCGTCAGTTGGAGGTGGAAAAGTCTCGGAGGACATGTTAAAATCTCTATGGCCCCAAAGGCTGCCGCCAACAACAAAAGCTCATTAAGTTCCGATAATTTAGACAAGCTTGCCGTCATGGCAGATAAAATCAATGACCAATTGAAGGGTCCTTCAGTCAATGCCATCGCTGCACCTTTGCAAGAATATCACAATTCGCGACTAAATAACATGGAGAACCAGATGGGCGAGATTTTGAATCGTATCCAGGCGCTGACTAAAATCCAGATAGGAAGTTCGTACAGCCGTGGACCGAGCCAGACTAGAAATCGATCCCGTGACAACTCCAAAGCGAATCGTGCCTTTTGGTACCACTTCAAATTTGGGTCAAATGCTTCAAAATGTCGACCGCCATGTTCATACGAGGCGGAAAACCACTAACGCCCTCATCTAGGGTGACAGACGAGGGTGGTTTCAAGATATGTCGCCTGTTTGTGCAAGATAAATCTTTGAACCAAAAATTCCTCGTCGACACGGAAGCGGATGTATCCGTTTTCCGCGCAACAACTCGTCAAAAAAGTGGAGAATGCAGCCCACTCGAACTCCAAGCAGCCAACAACTCAACAATCAAAATTGACAAAATTCTAAAACTTAACTTAGGTCTAAGAAAAGATTTCGTTTGGAAATTTATAATCGCAGATGTTTCAAAACCAATCTTGCTTATTTTGGACTACTCGTGCACGTCAAGAACTATCGATTGATTGACCGGAAGACGAATCTTTGTGCTGTTGCTTCACTTAGTTTTAATGACAACACACCATCCGTAAAATGCGTATCTCTTTCAAAGATTCACTATTTTATTCACTTCTGTCGGAATTCCACGAGATTACTCAACTTAATCATAGCTTGCGAAAGTGAAACATTCTGTCACCCACCATATCGACACAAAAGGACAACCAGTTTTTTGCAAACCTCGTCGATTGCCGCCTGAGAAACTTAATATAGTGCAACAAGAATTCGATTTTATGATGCAGCTGGGAATTTGTCGTCCATCTAAAAGTAATTGGCCCAGTCCGCTGTATATGGTGCTAAAGCCGAACAACGAGTGGAGACCATGCGGTGACTACCGTAATCTTAACAAGATTACAATTCCTGACCATTACCCAGTTCCACAGATCCATGATTTTGGTTACTATTTGCATGAAAGGAAAATTTTCTCCAAAGTGGACATGGTAAAAGGATACTTCCAGATTCCAATAGAAGAAAAGGATATTCCGAAAACCGCAATAACAACACCAATTGGATTATTTGAATTTACCAGAATGACGTTTGGTCTATGTAATGCAGCCCAGACCTTTCAAAGGTTCATGAACGAGGTGCTGAGAGGTCTAGATTTTTGCTACGTCTACATCGATGATGTCCTCATCGCCTCAAGTAACATCGAAGAGCACGAAACACATCTTCGTTTGCTGTTTGAGCGTCTAAAAGAATACGGCCGCACCATCAACGTTGGAAAATGCGAGTTCGATAAGTCAGAACTTTGTTTCCTTGGATATCTTGTGACACCATACGGTCTCAAACCAAACCCAACACTTGTCGAATCGAACAAGGACTATGAGCAAATTTCTTGGATTGATCAATTTTTATCGCCGGTTCATTCCGAAAGCCGCGAAAGCTCAATCACTTCTGCACGAGCTTAAGAAAGGATAACGGGAAAAGGATAAGCGCAAGATTATATGGACAAATGAACTTCGAAATTCTTTTGAATTTTGCAAAATTCAACTTGCTGGAACGCCTCGAAGGAACGCCTCTTTCACTGTTCTTTGATGCTTCTGATTTCGGAATGGGAGCTGTCCAGCAACAATTTGTCGATGGGTCATGGAAAACGCTTAAATTTTATTCTAAGAAATTTACTGACACACAGCACCGGTACAGCACTTACGACCGCGAATTACAAGCAGCATACTCAGGTTAATAGTATTTCCAATATTTCTTAGAAGGAAGAATTTTCATAATCTATACTGACCATAAGCCGCTAACGGTTGCTTTTCCAACGCCCTGAGAGATCTTCTCCTCGCCAACTGCGTCAGTTAGATTATATCGGGCAACATACTACTGATATTCGCCACGTATCAGGAAAGGACAATATTACGGCCGACATTTTATCCCGTTTAGATGTCATTCGAATGCCCTCACCATTTGAATACCAAGCACTTGCGAAAGATCAAGAAACTGATAAGGAATTGAAATCGCTGCTTTAATCAACTAATCACAGTTTATCACTGAAAAAACTCAGAGTTCCTGAATCAAATGCTGAAATATTCTGCGGTATTTCAACGGAGAAAATACGTCCATTTATCACAACGAAATTCTGTGAGAACATATTTCAAATAGTTCACAATATGTCTCATCCTGGTGCTCGAACGTCAACAAAATCAATAACCGATCGGTTCCTAGGCCCATCGATGAACAAGCACAGTTATAATATGACCAGAAACTGTATTGCTTGTCAGAGGTCAAAAATTTCAAGACATACCAAAACGTCGCTTGGTACATACATACTTTCAGAGGAAAGGTTTAAAATGGTCAGCATTGACATCGTGGGACCGCTGCCATCCTCAAAAGGATATCGGTATTGTTTGACTTGTATCGATCGATTTACGCGATGGGCGGAGGCGATACCTATTGAAGATATTACTGCTGAAACTGCAAATGGCCAGATATAGAGGTGGCATCGAACATTAAAGGCAGCCATAAAATGCCACACTGATATCAAGTGGGTTGAGACATTACCACTGGTGCTTCTTGGCCTTCGATCATCCGTTAACAAAGATGTGGAAGTTTCGCCAGCTGAGATGACCTACGGAACCACATTGTCATTACCAGGACAATTCTTCGATGAAAAAGTATGTAATAATAAAAGCGAGCGGGTATCAGAATTTTGCGAGAGGACGAACGAAACGAGAACTTCAAAAATGTTCCCACGTATTTCTTCGGAATGATGCTGTTAAAACACCACTCCAGCAACCGTATAAAGGACCCTATCCAGTAGTACGCAGAGGTGAAAAAACCTACGTCATACGAATAAATAATGGTGAAAGGGTTGTGACTATTGACCGATTGAAACCTGCACATCTTATTAATTCTGAAATAATAGAACGAGATTTGACGCCGACTGCCTGCAGTGACCACAATCAATGATGCTGAGATTTGGAAGGAAAATTAGTTTTAAATAACGTTGATACTGGAGTGGAGTACTTGTGGGAACTCTTTT
This sequence comes from Dryomyza anilis, assembly GCA_951804985.1. Classification (NCBI taxonomy): domain Eukaryota; kingdom Metazoa; phylum Arthropoda; class Insecta; order Diptera; family Dryomyzidae; genus Dryomyza; species Dryomyza anilis. The sequence continues at coordinate 18,214,974 of OX638135.1, forward strand.
AAAATCCACTTTTATTATTATTTTAAAATATACTTTAATTTAATATAGTTATCTTTTAAAAATAAGTTTTTGAAGAAAAAATATTTTTAGTAAAAAATCAATTCGGAAAAATTTGTCAAAATAAAAAGACGTAGAAAATAAATTGAATAAAATTAAATTTAAAAAATGATAAAATTATATATAAATATATATATATATATATATATATATATATATATATATATATATATATATATATATATATATATATATATATATATTTTTTTTTTTTTTTTTTTTTTTTTGATTTTATTATTTTTGACTTCCGATTTAATTGGTTTTACATTCTTTACTTTTTGTTTATTTTTAATTTCCTTAATTCCTATATTCTGTTCATTTTTCGCGTCAAGTGGTGTTTTATAGTTCATTATATGTTTTTGTTGGAAGATTTCTGTCTTCATTAATATGTATCTTCACTTTTTGTTCTTTATTTTCTGCGTTAATAATATTAGCTGTTTTATTTTGTCGTAGTGTTATACCACAAACATTTACAACTTTCGGCCTATCTATATTACTTGTAGCTGATTCTTCCACATAACAATTAGTTATTGTATGCTCTTTTCTATTATACCATGAGCATTTCATATTACTTGTATTATTTTTCGTTCGATTATTATTATCACGTTGTTGTGTATAATTTGATGGTGTATTCACATTTTCCATTCTATTATTAGCACATTTCCAATTAGATTCGTATCCGTATGTTTCGCACTCTTTGCAAAAAGGCCTCTTTTTATTCCCTACACTAACAGTGAAAGGGTATATTCAGTTTGGTATGCCGTTTGTAGCACCCAGAAGGAAGCATCTCCGGTATGGAAAAGTTGAAATCCCTACTACTTAAAAAATTAAAGAGTTAAATGAATGAAGCTAATTTAGATTACTTATATACCTACGCTGTATGTGCGAAAAAATTGGCGTGATCGGTCGGTAGTCGGTATTCAAATAACTTATATAAAATTTAGGTAAAATGTAGCGGTACAGATCATTTACATTCAGAAATTCGTATAAAACGCACGTTTTCAGAGATTGAGTATGCGAGTATGGTTTCCAAAATTTTAAATATTGTCGCAATTGCATTTGGTTAGGAAACACCCAAATTAGAGACGATTAATCAATTCAATAACACTTTACTCAAGAAACGAGAAAAAAATATTCGTATGGAGATATCCCAAACTTCAATGCAATATAAATCGTGTATGCTGATTTTGACTACATACTCAGTTTTTTCCTATTACGTAACATATTTATGAAAATTTCTAATTTTAAGCCGTTTTGACCACGGAAAGAATATCATGTAAATTTAAACAGAAATTAAACAGATTTGATGTTATTTTTTTCAGACAGATTCATACAGCGCTACCAATAATCAAAAAATAGTGTACAGCTTTAACAAACAGTCGGCTTTTTGACAAATCTTCCATATAAATGTATGCCAAAATCGACTACTATCTTAAGTTGGACATTATTTTTATTGGTAATGCGGATTATTGGTAACGCTGATATTATTAGTTTTTTATATGGTACATTAATTTAATTATTATTATTATTCATAATGTTAACTGAACATGGATTATGGATTCAACATGTTGTATCGTTAATGTAACAATTGTATAATGTTAGATATACATTGGATAACATGTTAGAATATCTCGATGTCTTGTTAAATTAAAATTGCAATAAAAAGTATGTACAAAAATAAAAACTATTTTTTTTTTTTTATAGACTACTTTTGGATTATTTTTTTTAGAATTTCGGATCTTATGATAAATAAGAAAGCGATATTGCCCAAACTAAAATTAGAAACTTTTTTCCATATATACTACGTTTTAAAATATGCGTTGTTGATAGTTTCTCGTTTTGTTGAGTAGTGTTATTGTATATTGGACAATCGACTCGGTTGTTTCCTTACCATAACATTTTTTTGTTAAATACGTAAAAAATAAAGCATTTCACTATTATAGAACTTTTGTTGTGTTGAGTAATTATATTTAAAATAAAAATGTATAAAAATAATTCATTTTTTGACAATATAATCATCTATTACTTCGGTACAACTTTACCAATTATGTGTCTTATAATATTTTGTGAAAATTTTCAGACGTATTCTTTTCACGATATATAAAATTTAAGACATCCTACTCCCAATACTAAAGGTATAATTAAATCAATCTCTGAAAACTTGCGTTATATACGAATTTCTGAATGTAGACGATATTTACCGCTATATTTTGTCTAGGCCCGCGGTTAAATTATATTTATTAAATACATTGGATATCTAAGAAAAAATTATTGGGTGTAGCGGATACCAACTGATTAGCGGATTTTTTTTATTAACATATATTAATCCATGAATTTAAAATTAGTTTGTGTATTAGTAAGTCGATGTTAAGAAATGTTAGCAACAGTTTTAGAAACTACATTATATTAGAGCACTTTTCCCAAAATTTTGTGAATTTACTCCTTAAACTTTGGAAGATATTCAACTTTTCCCATGAAGCCAACTTACGTTTTTCAGATCGCCAAAAACAGAAAATCCAAGTGCGCGAACTCTAAACATCAACCGATTTTGGAATAAAAGCACGTATGTGTCTATTTCAACATTTCTGATCGTATGGTGAGCGATTTCGCGGGAAATTAAAAATTCGATCCAATTTTGGAACATATACATATAAATATAAATATAAATATAAATATAAATATAAATATAAATATAAATATAAATATAAATATAAATATAAATATAAATATAAATATAAATATAAATATAAATATAAATATAAATATAAATATAAATATAAATATAAATATAAATATAAATATAAATATAAATATAAATATAAATATAAATATAAATATAAATATAAATATAAATATAAATATAAATATAAATATAAATATAAATATAAATATAAATATAAATATAAATATAAATATAAATATAAATATAAATATAAATATAAATATAAATATAAATATAAATATAAATATAAATATAAATATAAATATAAATATAAATATAAATATAAATATAAATATAAATATAAATATAAATATAAATATAAATATAAATATAAATATAAATATAAATATAAATATAAATATAAATATAAATATAAATATAAATATAAATATAAATATAAATATAAATATAAATATAAATATAAATATAAATATAAATATAAATATAAATATAAATATAAATATAAATATAAATATAAATATAAATATAAATATAAATATAAATATAAATATAAATATAAATATAAATATAAATATAAATATAAATATAAATATAAATATAAATATAAATATAAATATAAATATAAATATAAATATAAATATAAATATAAATATAAATATAAATATAAATATAAATATAAATATAAATATAAATATAAATATAAATATAAATATAAATATAAATATAAATATAAATATAAATATAAATATAAATATAAATATAAATATAAATATAAATATAAATATAAATATAAATATAAATATAAATATAAATATAAATATAAATATAAATATAAATATAAATATAAATATAAATATAAATATAAATATAAATATAAATATAAATATAAATATAAATATAAATATAAATATAAATATAAATATAAATATAAATATAAATATAAATATAAATATAAATATAAATATAAATATAAATATAAATATAAATATAAATATAAATATAAATATAAATATAAATATAAATATAAATATAAATATAAATATAAATATAAATATAAATATAAATATAAATATAAATATAAATATAAATATAAATATAAATATAAATATAAATATAAATATAAATATAAATATAAATATAAATATAAATATAAATATAAATATAAATATAAATATAAATATAAATATAAATATAAATATAAATATAAATATAAATATAAATATAAATATAAATATAAATATAAATATAAATATAAATATAAATATAAATATAAATATAAATATAAATATAAATATAAATATAAATATAAATATAAATATAAATATAAATATAAATATAAATATAAATATAAATATAAATATAAATATAAATATAAATATAAATATAAATATAAATATAAATATAAATATAAATATAAATATAAATATAAATATAAATATAAATATAAATATAAATATAAATATAAATATAAATATAAATATAAATATAAATATAAATATAAATATAAATATAAATATAAATATAAATATAAATATAAATATAAATATAAATATAAATATAAATATAAATATAAATATAAATATAAATATAAATATAAATATAAATATAAATATAAATATAAATATAAATATAAATATAAATATAAATATAAATATAAATATAAATATAAATATAAATATAAATATAAATATAAATATAAATATAAATATAAATATAAATATAAATATAAATATAAATATAAATATAAATATAAATATAAATATAAATATAAATATAAATATAAATATAAATATAAATATAAATATAAATATAAATATAAATATAAATATAAATATAAATATAAATATAAATATAAATATAAATATAAATATAAATATAAATATAAATATAAATATAAATATAAATATAAATATAAATATAAATATAAATATAAATATAAATATAAATATAAATATAAATATAAATATAAATATAAATATAAATATAAATATAAATATAAATATAAATATAAATATAAATATAAATATAAATATAAATATAAATATAAATATAAATATAAATATAAATATAAATATAAATATAAATATAAATATAAATATAAATATAAATATAAATATAAATATAAATATAAATATAAATATAAATATAAATATAAATATAAATATAAATATAAATATAAATATAAATATAAATATAAATATAAATATAAATATAAATATAAATATAAATATAAATATAAATATAAATATAAATATAAATATAAATATAAATATAAATATAAATATAAATATAAATATAAATATAAATATAAATATAAATATAAATATAAATATAAATATAAATATAAATATAAATATAAATATAAATATAAATATAAATATAAATATAAATATAAATATAAATATAAATATAAATATAAATATAAATATAAATATAAATATAAATATAAATATAAATATAAATATAAATATAAATATAAATATAAATATAAATATAAATATAAATATAAATATAAATATAAATATAAATATAAATATAAATATAAATATAAATATAAATATAAATATAAATATAAATATAAATATAAATATAAATATAAATATAAATATAAATATAAATATAAATATAAATATAAATATAAATATAAATATAAATATAAATATAAATATAAATATAAATATAAATATAAATATAAATATAAATATAAATATAAATATAAATATAAATATAAATATAAATATAAATATAAATATAAATATAAATATAAATATAAATATAAATATAAATATAAATATAAATATAAATATAAATATAAATATAAATATAAATATAAATATAAATATAAATATAAATATAAATATAAATATAAATATAAATATAAATATAAATATAAATATAAATATAAATATAAATATAAATATAAATATAAATATAAATATAAATATAAATATAAATATAAATATAAATATAAATATAAATATAAATATAAATATAAATATAAATATAAATATAAATATAAATATAAATATAAATATAAATATAAATATAAATATAAATATAAATATAAATATAAATATAAATATAAATATAAATATAAATATAAATATAAATATAAATATAAATATAAATATAAATATAAATATAAATATAAATATAAATATAAATATAAATATAAATATAAATATAAATATAAATATAAATATAAATATAAATATAAATATAAATATAAATATAAATATAAATATAAATATAAATATAAATATAAATATAAATATAAATATAAATATAAATATAAATATAAATATAAATATAAATATAAATATAAATATAAATATAAATATAAATATAAATATAAATATAAATATAAATATAAATATAAATATAAATATAAATATAAATATAAATATAAATATAAATATAAATATAAATATAAATATAAATATAAATATAAATATAAATATAAATATAAATATAAATATAAATATAAATATAAATATAAATATAAATATAAATATAAATATAAATATAAATATAAATATAAATATAAATATAAATATAAATATAAATATAAATATAAATATAAATATAAATATAAATATAAATATAAATATAAATATAAATATAAATATAAATATAAATATAAATATAAATATAAATATAAATATAAATATAAATATAAATATAAATATAAATATAAATATAAATATAAATATAAATATAAATATAAATATAAATATAAATATAAATATAAATATAAATATAAATATAAATATAAATATAAATATAAATATAAATATAAATATAAATATAAATATAAATATAAATATAAATATAAATATAAATATAAATATAAATATAAATATAAATATAAATATAAATATAAATATAAATATAAATATAAATATAAATATAAATATAAATATAAATATAAATATAAATATAAATATAAATATAAATATAAATATAAATATAAAATATAAATATAAATATAAATATAAATATAAATATAAATATAAATATAAATATAAATATAAATATAAATATAAATATAAATATAAATATAAATATAAATATAAATATAAATATAAATATAAAATATAAATATAAATATAAATATAAATATAAATATAAATATAAATATAAATATAAATATAAATATAAATATAAATATAAATATAAATATAAATATAAATATAAATATAAATATAAATATAAATATAAATATAAATATAAATATAAATATAAATATAAATATAAATATAAATATAAATATAAATATAAATATAAATATAAATATAAATATAAATATAAATATAAATATAAATATAAATATAAATATAAATATAAATATAAATATAAATATAAATATAAATATAAATATAAATATAAATATAAATATAAATATAAATATAAATATAAATATAAATATAAATATAAATATAAATATAAATATAAATATAAATATAAATATAAATATAAATATAAATATAAATATAAATATAAATATAAATATAAATATAAATATAAATATAAATATAAATATAAATATAAATATAAATATAAATATAAATATAAATATAAATATAAATATAAATATAAATATAAATATAAATATAAATATAAATATAAATATAAATATAAATATAAATATAATATAAATATAAATATAAATATAAATATAAATATAAATATAAATATAAATATAAATATAAATATAAATATAAATATAAATATAAATATAAATATAAATATAAATATAAATATAAATATAAATATAAATATAAATATAAATATAAATATAAATATAAATATAAATATAAATATAAATATAAATATAAATATAAATATAAATATAAATATAAATATAAATATAAATATAAATATAAATATAAATATAAATATAAATATAAATATAAATATAAATATAAATATAAATATAAATATAAATATAAATATAAATATAAATATAAATATAAATATAAATATAAATATAAATATAAATATAAATATAAATATAAATATAAATATAAATATAATATAAATATAAATATAAATATAAATATAAATATAAATATAAATATAAATATAAATATAAATATAAATATAAATATAAATATAAATATAAATATAAATATAAATATAAATATAAATATAAATATAAATATAAATATAAATATAAATATAAATATAAATATAAATATAAATATAAATATAAATATAAATATAAATATAAATATAAATATAAATATAAATATAAATATAAATATAAATATAAATATAAATATAAATATAAATATAAATATAAATATAAATATAAATATAAATATAAATATAAATATAAATATAAATATAAATATAAATATAAATATAAATATAAATATAAATATAAATATAAATATAAATATAAATATAAATATAAATATAAATATAAATATAAATATAAATATAAATATAAATATAAATATAAATATAAATATAAATATAAATATAAATATAAATATAAATATAAATATAAATATAAATATAAATATAAATATAAATATAAATATAAATATAAATATAAATATAAATATAAATATAAATATAAATATAAATATAAATATAAATATAAATATAAATATAAATATAAATATAAATATAAATATAAATATAAATATAAATATAAATATAATATAAATATAAATATAAATATAAATATAAATATAAATATAAATATAAATATAAATATAAATATAAATATAAATATAATATAAATATAAATATAAATATAAATATAAATATAAATATAAATATAAATATAAATATAAATATAAATATAAATATAATTAAATATAAATATAAATATAAATATAAATATAAATATAAATATAAATATAAATATAAATATAAATATAAATATAAATATAAATATAAATATAAATATAAATATAAATATAAATAAATATACATATAAATATAAATATAAATATAAATATAAATATAAATATAATATAAATATAAATATAAATATAAATATAAATATAAATATAAATATAAATATAAATATAAATATAAATATAAATATAATATAAATATAAATATAATATAAATATAAATATAAATATAAATATAAATATAAATATAAATATAAATATAAATATAAATATAATATAAATATAAATATAAATATAAATATAAATATAAATATAAATATAAATATAAATATAAATATAATATAAATATAAATATAAATATAAATATAAATATAAATATAAATATAAATATAAATATAATATAAATATAAATATAAATATAAATATAAATATAAATATAAATATAAATATAAATATAAATATAAATATAAATATAAATATAAATATAAATATAAAATATAAATATAAATATAAATATAAATTATAAATATAAATATAAATATAATATAAATATAAATATAAATATAAATATAAATATAAATATAAATATAAATATAAATATAAATATAAATATAAATATAAATATAAATATAAATATAAATATAAATATAATATAAATATAAATATAAATATAAATATTAAATATAAATATAAATATAATATAAATATAAATATAAATATAAATATAAATATAAATATAAATATAAATATAAATATAAATATAAATATAAATATAAATATAAATATAAATATAAATATAAATATAAAATATAAATATAAATATAAATATAAATATAAATATAAATATAAATATAAATATAAATATAAATATAAATATAAATATAAATATAAATATAAATATAAATATAAATATAAATATAAATATAAATATAAATATAAATATAAATATAATATAAATATAAATATAAATATAAATATAAATATAAATATAATATAAATATAAATATAAATATAAATATAAATATAAATATAAATATAAATATAAATATAAATATAAATATAAATATAAATATAAATATAAATATAAATATAAATATAAATATAAATATAAATATAAATATAAATATAAATATAAATATAAATATAAATATAAATATAAATATAATATAAATATAAATATAATATAATATAAATATAAATATAAATATAAATATAAATATAAATATAAATA
>OX638135.1:18225017-18285017 GCA_951804985.1 Dryomyza anilis
TAATTAATATTAATATAATATAAATATAAATATAAATATAAATATAAATATAAATATAAATATAAATATAAATATAAATATAAATATAAATATAAATATAAATATAAATATAAATATAAATATAAATATAAATATAAAATATAAATATAAATATAAATATAAATATAAATATAAATATAAATATAAATATAAATATAAAATATAAATATAAATATAAATATAAATATAAATATAAATATAAATATAAATATAAATATAAATATAAATATAAATATAAATATAAATATAAATATAAATATAAATATAAATATAAATATAAATATAAATATAAATATAAATATAAATATAAATATAAATATAAATATAAATATAAATATAAATATAAATATAAATATAAATATAAATATAAATATAAATATAAATATAAATATAAATATAAATATAAATATAAATATAAATATAAATATAAATATAAATATAAATATAAATATAAATATAAATATAAATATAAATATAAATATAAATATAAATATAAATATAAATATAAATATAAATATAAATATAAATATAAATATAAATATAAATATAAATATAAATATAAATATAAATATAAATATAAATATAAATATAAATATAAATATAAATATAAATATAAATATAAATATAAATATAAATATAAATATAAATATAAATATAAATATAAATATAAATATAAATATAAATATAAATATAAATATAAATATAAATATAAATATAAATATAAATATAAATATAAATATAAATATAAATATAAATATAAATATAAATATAAATATAAATATAAATATAAATATAAATATAAATATAAATATAAATATAAATATAAATATAAATATAAATATAAATATAAATATAAATATAAATATAAATATAAATATAAATATAAATATAAATATAAATATAAATATAAATATAAATATAAATATAAATATAAATATAAATATAAATATAAATATAAATATAAATATAAATATAAATATAAATATAAATATAAATATAAATATAAATATAAATATAAATATAAATATAAATATAAATATAAATATAAATATAAATATAAATATAAATATAAATATAAATATAAATATAAATATAAATATAAATATAAATATAAATATAAATATAAATATAAATATAAATATAAATATAAATATAAATATAAATATAAATATAAATATAAATATAAATATAAATATAAATATAAATATAAATATAAATATAAATATAAATATAAATATAAATATAAATATAAATATAAATATAAATATAAATATAAATATAAATATAAATATAAATATAAATATAAATATAAATATAAATATAAATATAAATATAAATATAAATATAAATATAAATATAAATATAAATATAAATATAAATATAAATATAAATATAAATATAAATATAAATATAAATATAAATATAAATATAAATATAAATATAAATATAAATATAAATATAAATATAAATATAAATATAAATATAAATATAAATATAAATATAAATATAAATATAAATATAAATATAAATATAAATATAAATATAAATATAAATATAAATATAAATATAAATATAAATATAAATATAAATATAAATATAAATATAAATATAAATATAAATATAAATATAAATATAAATATAAATATAAATATAAATATAAATATAAATATAAATATAAATATAAATATAAATATAAATATAAATATAAATATAAATATAAATATAAATATAAATATAAATATAAATATAAATATAAATATAAATATAAATATAAATATAAATATAAATATAAATATAAATATAAATATAAATATAAATATAAATATAAATATAAATATAAATATAAATATAAATATAAATATAAATATAAATATAAATATAAATATAAATATAAATATAAATATAAATATAAATATAAATATAAATATAAATATAAATATAAATATAAATATAAATATAAATATAAATATAAATATAAATATAAATATAAATATAAATATAAATATAAATATAAATATAAATATAAATATAAATATAAATATAAATATAAATATAAATATAAATATAAATATAAATATAAATATAAATATAAATATAAATATAAATATAAATATAAATATAAATATAAATATAAATATAAATATAAATATAAATATAAATATAAATATAAATATAAATATAAATATAAATATAAATATAAATATAAATATAAATATAAATATAAATATAAATATAAATATAAATATAAATATAAATATAAATATAAATATAAATATAAATATAAATATAAATATAAATATAAATATAAATATAAATATAAATATAAATATAAATATAAATATAAATATAAATATAAATATAAATATAAATATAAATATAAATATAAATATAAATATAAATATAAATATAAATATAAATATAAATATAAATATAAATATAAATATAAATATAAATATAAATATAAATATAAATATAAATATAAATATAAATATAAATATAAATATAAATATAAATATAAATATAAATATAAATATAAATATAAATATAAATATAAATATAAATATAAATATAAATATAAATATAAATATAAATATAAATATAAATATAAATATAAATATAAATATAAATATAAATATAAATATAAATATAAATATAAATATAAATATAAATATAAATATAAATATAAATATAAATATAAATATAAATATAAATATAAATATAAATATAAATATAAATATAAATATAAATATAAATATAAATATAAATATAAATATAAATATAAATATAAATATAAATATAAATATAAATATAAATATAAATATAAATATAAATATAAATATAAATATAAATATAAATATAAATATAAATATAAATATAAATATAAATATAAATATAAATATAAATATAAATATAAATATAAATATAAATATAAATATAAATATAAATATAAATATAAATATAAATATAAATATAAATATAAATATAAATATAAATATAAATATAAATATAAATATAAATATAAATATAAATATAAATATAAATATAAATATAAATATAAATATAAATATAAATATAAATATAAATATAAATATAAATATAAATATAAATATAAATATAAATATAAATATAAATATAAATATAAATATAAATATAAATATAAATATAAATATAAATATAAATATAAATATAAATATAAATATAAATATAAATATAAATATAAATATAAATATAAATATAAATATAAATATAAATATAAATATAAATATAAATATAAATATAAATATAAATATAAATATAAATATAAATATAAATATAAATATAAATATAAATATAAATATAAATATAAATATAAATATAAATATAAATATAAATATAAATATAAATATAAATATAAATATAAATATAAATATAAATATAAATATAAATATAAATATAAATATAAATATAAATATAAATATAAATATAAATATAAATATAAATATAAATATAAATATAAATATAAATATAAATATAAATATAAATATAAATATAAATATAAATATAAATATAAATATAAATATAAATATAAATATAAATATAAATATAAATATAAATATAAATATAAATATAAATATAAATATAAATATAAATATAAATATAAATATAAATATAAATATAAATATAAATATAAATATAAATATAAATATAAATATAAATATAAATATAAATATAAATATAAATATAAATATAAATATAAATATAAATATAAATATAAATATAAATATAAATATAAATATAAATATAAATATAAATATAAATATAAATATAAATATAAATATAAATATAAATATAAATATAAATATAAATATAAATATAAATATAAATATAAATATAAATATAAATATAAATATAAATATAAATATAAATATAAATATAAATATAAATATAAATATAAATATAAATATAAATATAAATATAAATATAAATATAAATATAAATATAAATATAAATATAAATATAAATATAAATATAAATATAAATATAAATATAAATATAAATATAAATATAAATATAAATATAAATATAAATATAAATATAAATATAAATATAAATATAAATATAAATATAAATATAAATATAAATATAAATATAAATATAAATATAAATATAAATATAAATATAAATATAAATATAAATATAAATATAAATATAAATATAAATATAAATATAAATATAAATATAAATATAAATATAAATATAAATATAAATATAAATATAAATATAAATATAAATATAAATATAAATATAAATATAAATATAAATATAAATATAAATATAAATATAAATATAAATATAAATATAAATATAAATATAAATATAAATATAAATATAAATATAAATATAAATATAAATATAAATATAAATATAAATATAAATATAAATATAAATATAAATATAAATATAAATATAAATATAAATATAAATATAAATATAAATATAAATATAAATATAAATATAAATATAAATATAAATATAAATATAAATATAAATATAAATATAAATATAAATATAAATATAAATATAAATATAAATATAAATATAAATATAAATATAAATATAAATATAAATATAAATATAAATATAAATATAAATATAAATATAAATATAAATATAAATATAAATATAAATATAAATATAAATATAAATATAAATATAAATATAAATATAAATATAAATATAAATATAAATATAAATATAAATATAAATATAAATATAAATATAAATATAAATATAAATATAAATATAAATATAAATATAAATATAAATATAAATATAAATATAAATATAAATATAAATATAAATATAAATATAAATATAAATATAAATATAAATATAAATATAAATATAAATATAAATATAAATATAAATATAAATATAAATATAAATATAAATATAAATATAAATATAAATATAAATATAAATATAAATATAAATATAAATATAAATATAAATATAAATATAAATATAAATATAAATATAAATATAAATATAAATATAAATATAAATATAAATATAAATATAAATATAAATATAAATATAAATATAAATATAAATATAAATATAAATATAAATATAAATATAAATATAAATATAAATATAAATATAAATATAAATATAAATATAAATATAAATATAAATATAAATATAAATATAAATATAAATATAAATATAAATATAAATATAAATATAAATATAAATATAAATATAAATATAAATATAAATATAAATATAAATATAAATATAAATATAAATATAAATATAAATATAAATATAAATATAAATATAAATATAAATATAATTATGAAATGCTGATTGTTGAGAAAAATATTTAATTATTTATCAAAATGACGAAGAAAATTTTGAAATGAATAGGTAACGTGAAACGCTTTTTTTAAATTTTCTAGAAGTGGCCTAACAATTAATTATAATATTTCGTTGGGAAGTTATAAAATATTAAATTTTTTATTTTTAAAAACATAAATACTATAGCGTATAATAGACTTCTTGAATCTATATATTATTCGTGTATAAAATGAACTCAGTTGTTAAAACTAAAAAGGGTCCTGAGGTTACTGTGGTTACTGTGGTTATCGAATCATGAACATAATAACATACTAATCGTGAGATCAATATCTTTCATTTCAGTACCTACATGTTCATATGGGTAGGTGTATAAGGTTTCGATTTATCTGGGGTACCACAAGTCTGACCGCGCCCCAATTTAGTCTGGGATCCAAACAGAGGGGATAGTTTGAAGAAAAAATATTTCACTTCATCTGGTTATCTAAAGTTCAGCCAATTTGTTTGTTTGTTTGGAGATTTTTTGGTAGGAGTAACGACTTTTTTCCATATATATATATCAAAAATTATAATTAATTTTGGATTTAATAAATATGTATCTAAAATAAAAATTATATTTGAATTTTGAAAGTATTTATCAAAAAGAATTATTTTTGACTTTAATAATATTAATCAAACTTTTATTTATATTTCTCAAATATAATTATTAAAAAATATTTTAAAATTTAACAGTCCTATAATAAAAATAAGACCATAAATTAAATATGTTCATCGAATGTTATCTAATGGTACCATTTGTTTTACAGTGCCATCATTTCTTACAATGACTTATTACACATAAATTTGAAAAAAATAATGAATTTGTACGTATTTTTAATGATTATTTTCACTTTTCAAGTTAGCATATTTCGAAAACCAAAAATATTTGAATTTGAATTTTTTTTTTAAGTATAACATTTGTACCAATTGTACCATTTGTACCGAACTTAAGTTTGATATTTAACATAGTTTTTTGTACCATTCATTCAAGAATTAAAATTAAATAGTTCCTTCACCAATTATTAAATTAATTTACAACAGTTTTTTTAATTTCAAAAATACTAAAAACTTAAAAATCGAATTATAAATCGTCGTTATAGAACTAAAAGTCATCAAATAAATTTTGTTTCAATATTGATTTTTTTTGTTAATAACTTCTTCAATTATAATTTGAAACAATCATAACCTTTTAGCGCAGTACCGATTGGACATACTTAAAAACTATATTTTGTGAATATATGTTTTTTATACCCTACACTTATGAGGTACAGGGTATATTAACTTTGTGCATATATTGTAACGCCCCTGTAACGCGTGTCCGGTATGGATAAGTATATATATTCTTGATCAGCATCACCACCCGAGTCCGTTTAGCCATGTCCGTCTGTCTGGCTGTCTTGCTGTCCGTATACATGATAACTTGAGAAATACTGCTTAGAATGCGATGATATTTCGTTTCAATACTTTTAAGCCAAAAGTTAGTTTTGTCAATGTAAATGAGCCAAATTGGTCAACGGAGACTCCAATCTCCCAAACAAGTCACTTTTATATAACTCTTTACGAAGCAATAACTCGAAAAGTATTCAAGATATACTTACTCGGATAGAAAAGATTTGTTTGAATATGCTTGAATGAAATTATAACGTACTTCGAAATCACCATATAAATATTGGGAGTAATATCTTATTACATTATAATTGAATTGTATTATTATTTTGTTCAGATTGAAATATTATTATACGATATTTAAACATAAATTGCTATAATCGCGGATTTACATGAATTTACTATATTAATGTTTCTGTAGAAATATACATTTTTCATCAGATATTAATATATGTATGTTTGATATTACCGCTATTTAACACACTCAACGTCAATAAAAGATTCTTTGAATTATATGTATTTGGTTATTCGTGATTGTTACTGAGTGACAACGAATTTAAAAATAATAGCATTATTTTGATTTATGTATGTTTGGCATTACAATATCACAATTAAATAACAGCGCTGCCTACTTTTAGCACTCAGAAGCACTCACATTAATACTTTTCATATAGTTCAAAAGTTTTTTTTGGTGGAAGAATTTGTTTAAGTACCGCCAATTACTGTTAATACCAGATAGTGGCTGTTTGTGAAATTTCCAATTCATCCGTAAAGCACTGAACTCAAAATAGGAACAATAGATGGAAATAAAATTATTAGGTATAAATAAAATATGTGTAATAAAAATAAAATAAAAGTTTAAGTTTATAATTATATAATATAAATAAAAAAAATGTAATTTAAAAATAGGAAAAAAACGAATATTGTGTGAAGAAGATATTAGCACTAAATTTATTATTTTTACATTAAAATTAAATGTAAACATAAATATGTTTACATGTAAAAAAAATGTTTTTCACATTCAAACATATATATGTTTGCAAGAACGCCGAAAATTATCCATTCTGAACATAAATATGTTTGAACAAAAATGGTATTATAATAATTTTTGACAATGAAATAATACTTTTGTTTGCATGAAGCTCTAAAGATATATGTAATGCCTGCAAAATTATGTTTGTGAGAGCCCTTTTTTTTGCAGCGTGTATAAAATTTAAAACTTGTTTTTAGAATTCACCTAAAAATATGTGATCCAAAAATGGGCGATACGCCCAAATTTTATTATATTTCTACATGTTTCAATTTTTTTTTTTATTTTCACTTTTACATACATTTTTTAAATTAATTGGATTTACGTCGTCAGAAATTAAGAACTTAAGAACTTCAAAGGTAGGTATACAATTAAATTACCAACATTAATATTCACACCATAGGTGTAGGGTATTCCATAGTCGGGCCCGACCGACTATAAAAGTCAGTCCCATGTGACCGAACTTACCCATCTGACCTAACTTTCCCAACTCGTTAATTATGAAAATATACCAACACATCTAAAACTATGAATTGTCGAACTTTTATCAAATTTTCTAAATTTGGAATCGGGCAGACAGCTTGTGATACAAACTCCGCCTATCTCTTTTTAAAATATGTCGAAAAAATGTTTCTGAACTGTCGACAGTTTAGAAACTGCCTAGAATTTTTGTCTTGGGACATTTTGATATAGATCTCAAAATATTTAAAATCCGAATTGTGTATTCTTCAGAAAGGCGTAAACTATTCATATAACAATCAAAATTAAAACAGCGCATAACTTACAGAATTTTATCGTCTTTACAAGGGCAAAATTATCAAAACAAACACAAAATGAAAATAACGCATATTTACTCTGTAAATGAATTTTTTTTGTTTTTTTTTTTGAAAATTTGGCGCCATTCTGCTTTTTCCATTTTATGTTTATTTTTTTGAAAATTTAGCGCCATTTTCTATATTTTGCGCCCTTCTGTAGAGGCGCCAACATTTTGTAAATTAGGCGCATTTGCAATTTTATGCTGTTTTGAAAATTTTGCCTCATTTTCTATATTTTGCGCCCTTCTGTAGAGGCGCCAACATTTTGTAAATTAGGCGCATTTGCAATTTTATGCTTTTTTGAAAATTTTGCGCCTTTTTCTATATTTTGCGCCCTTATATAGAGGCGCAAAAATTTTGTAAATTAGGCGCATTTGTAATTTTATTCTTTTTTGAACATTTTGCGCCTTTTTCTACATTTTGCGCCCTTCTATAGAGGCGCAAACATTTTGTAAATTAGACGCATTTGCAATTTTATGCTTTTTTTAATATTTTGCGCCGTTCTCTAAATTTTGCGCTCTTCTGTAGATGCTCAATAATTTTGTAAATTAGGCGAATTTGCAATGTTATGCTTTTTGAACATTTTGCGCCTTTTTCTATATTTTGCGCCCTTCTATAGAGTCGCAAACATTTTGTAAATTAGGCGCATTTGTAATTTTATGTTTTTTTGAAAATTTTGCGTCTTTCTATATATTTTGCGCCCTTCTATAGAGGCGCAAAAATTTTGTAAATTAGGCGCATTTGCAATTTTATGCTTTTTTTGAATATTTTGCGCCTTTCTCTATATTTTGCGCCCTTCTGTAGAGGCGCAAAAATTTTGTAAATTAGGCGCATTTGGAATTTTATGCTTTTTTGAATATTTTGCGCCTTTCTATATATTTTGCGCCCTTCTATAGAGGCGCAAAAATTTTGTAAATTAGGCGCATTTGCAATTTTATGCTTTTTTGAAAATGTTGCGCCTTTTTCTATATTTTGCGCCCTTTTATAGAGGCGCAAACATTTTGTAAATTAGGCGCATTTGTAATTTTATGTTTTTTTGAAAATTTGGGCCTTTCTATATATTTTGCGCCCTTCTACAGAGGCGCAAAAATTTTGTAAATTAGGCGCATTTGCAATTTTATGTTTTTTTGAAAATTATGCGCCTTTTTCTATATTTTGCGCCCTTCTATAGAGGCGCAATCATTTTGTAAATTAGGCGCATTTGCAATTTTTTGCTTTTTTGAAAATTTTGCGCCTTTTTCTATATTTTACGCCCTTCTATAGAGGCGCAAACATTTTGTAAATTAGGCGCATTTGTAATTTTATGCTTTTTTGAATATTTTGCGCCTTTTTATATATTTTGCGCTCTTCTATAGAGGCGCAAACATTTTGTAAATTAGGCGCATTTGCAATTTTATGTTTTTTTGAAAATTTTGCGCCTTTTTCTATATTTTGCGCCCTTCTATAGAGGCGCAAACATTTTGTAAATTAGGCGCATTTGTAATTTTATTTTTTTTTTGAAAATGTTGCGCCTTTCTATATATTTTGCGCCCTTCTATAGAGGCGCAAAAATTTTGTAAATTAGGCGCATTTGTAATTATATGTTTTTTTGAAAATTTTGCGCCCTTCTGTAGAGGCGCAAAAATTTTGTAAATTAGACGTATTTGCAATTTTATGTTTTTTTTAATATTTTGCGCCTTTTTCTATATTTTGCCCTTCTGTATAGGTGGCATTTTTTTCATGTTGCGTTTTTTTTTAAATTTGTTTGAAAAATTCGGAAGTGCCCCTTTTTGGTGGGGCGATCGAAAAATAAGACATTTAATAAATAATAACACTTACTACATTTCAAGTTTATCCTTTTTATAACTTTTATTTCCTTTTTTCTGTTCCACTTATTGGACTCACTTCTTAATCTAATAACAACTCCCTTAAGAACTAAATAACTAAAGCTTATATACTAATACTTAAACTAAGTTTCAATGCTACTTTCTTTAATTTTACATTTCGCCAGAGTTCTTAACCCTGACAGTGAGAAAAAAACGCAACTCATACAAAAATTCATTAACTCATGATAACCTTTATTTAAAGTCGTCATGAGTTTCTTTGCTTACCAGGTAGTGTTATTGCGTGCATATTTGTTTACAATTCAACCGCTTAACGCTGCCGCGAATTGGGTTCGCAGTCACTAGTGCTGACATAGTATATTTTCGCCTACATAGTATATTTTAACTACAACAACAAGTGCGTTGTTAACCCACATTGAAAATGGCACGCTTTTGTTTTCAATAACAATTGCACAATCTATTATTAAAATATGTTAGCAACCTAAATTAATGAACAGCAAGAGATGCTCAATAGGAAAAATGTATTGAAATGACTGACTGTCATCTGACATATACACATGTATACGTTCGCCTTCCTGCTTATTAATCATCGTTTTTGTGTACTATTGCCGTTGTTGTCTCATTATTGTCGTTGTTTACCTCATGGTTGTCTTCTATTTCCTTTTGTAATTGCTCCAGTGTCCTCTGTAAGTTGCGTGCGGCCTGTTGAGTTACTGCTCGTTGCCACAGGCCCACCGGTGCCTCTGTTTTAAAATATTCTTCTTCCTCGTATGCCTTTATAGTTCCCTGGGTGGGCTCAAATAGAACTTTTCCCGCTGGTGCCTTGGATTTGTACCAATTCTCTCCGTCGTTGGACTCCATAGGTATTATGGTTGGCTCTGCAGACAGCAAAACCCTTCTTACCATTGGCATGGGTGCTGCGAGTCCCATCTGTGATAGCGGTACTTCTAGTCCCAGAGTTGCCTTCAGATCCTCTTGGTTGTTCTCTGGCTTACTTACTTCTGATTGCTTATCATTAGTTTCGAATGCAACGGTCTTGCTGCTCGAAGATCCAGCAACGTTTAGTCGAGTCTCCTTGAAGTCCACTTGACGTCGACGGCTTTGTCCAGCTGGCTTTCGACACCATAATCCTAGTATTAGAAGGATGCAAACCACGCCACAGGTACTCACGGTTACAACGGACATCTGTTCAGTAAAACCCTTATCACAAACTGTGCTACGTCCACGTGCTAACTCCAATCGCAGGTTGTCAAGATTTTGATAACCCGCGGCCACCTCTTTTCTCAGGTTGGTGTGGTCCATGGCAACAATATGCGCTCCTTCTCCTTCTTTCACTCCTTCTTTCGGGTTAGCTGCTTTTTCATCTAGTCTCAGCGTCTGCTGGAGTTCCCTGTGGTCGAATTGCTGTATTTCGAACTCATGCCACATCACAGGTGTATTTTTGTACGCGATCCGTAACTCGTGGTTTCTCAAGGAACAACCCTGACTTAGGACGAAATATCCAAAACCAGTTAGCCTTACTTCGGCTTCTTCGCCACACTGTAGGACAAATCCCTCATCATGTCCTCTGTATAACCATCGGTTGGGTGTTTCGGTTTTTACCAGATAAAACACGTTTGCAGCCACTGCCGCAAATTTGCAGCTTGCCCTCAGACTTTCACCTGATCTCAGCATTCCAACCTCACAGCTTTGACTCCCGCTGGTCAGCTCCACTCCTGGATTTCGACACAGTATAGCACCTTTGTTCATCGCTGACTGCCCTGCAAGATTCACACACCGGGACACGTCTTCTCCTGACAGCTTTAGGTACCTATCCTTCTTCCTGCTGGCCGCTATGTAATCTCCTGCGTTCTGCACCGCAAAGTCCCATCCCTTTTGGCCTGGAAATGGAACGGCATACACTTTCAACAAATTGAACGGGGTAGGCTCTGGTAAAGGAATGTCTTCACTTGGGCCGCGATGTGTACATTGAGTACATCATTTAGAAACCACCGGGAATCTGATGCCAACTTCAGTTCTGATGTCAGTTCACTCAGCATCGCCTTATCGAGTATATCTGGATGTAGTACCCCATGCGTCAGATCTTCTATAATAGCCAACTCCCTGGTCTGCTGACCCTGGAGATCTATTAGGTTTGTGTTCACGATTGTCTTAATCCGCAGCATTTTAATAGAGAATTCCAACGAAGCCATCCTTTCTTGTGACTGTGTTTTAATTTTGGCTAGGTCCGTCAGCGTGGCGTTCAATCCAATCTGTAACCCTTCTATCTCCTTTATCGTTGCTTCCAGGGGTCTGGCCAATTTATCATAATTACTGGCCATCACCGTAACTTGTTTCTCCATCATACCATAGGTTTGCCCTCCCTATTCTCCAGGTGGTTGCCTATTATACGCTCGTCACGGTGGTACATTACCAAATGCCCAGTGCAGAGCTTCCCCTACTATCTCTATAGCTCGCTTTGTCTTTCCTCCTTGGTAATGGTTGCCACTGTTATCATGCTTCTCCATCATCCCCTTAATTCGATTGCTTGTTTTTTGTACATTCGTCAAGACAGCTTCTCTTTCTTTCCATTGTATGCCACACGCTTCTACGTATTCCATTGTGGCTACAAGCTGTTCCATTGTCTTACATAATTCTTGCGCCTTCGTGATAAAGTCGGCAGTTAGCTTCAATAATTCTTTTAGATCGGTCGGCACAAACTTTGTTATCACGGTCCATTCGTCGTTGTAAATCCACGCATCTGACTTTCACTCGAACATTAGTGGGTGTTGATCCAACGCTGTCGGTCTCCAAATGAGTTCTCCATTGACCACCATTATAAACAGGAAAGTCAAATTTATCGCCAACACTTATGAAATTTATATTAAATTTCCTGTCACAGAGTTGAAGATGTAATGAAGTTGATTCGCTCCAATTTTTACTTATATCTAATTTTGTTATATACTATTTTGTGTTAATTATCGCAGTAATCTACCCATATACAAATAATCTTATTATACACAGTTGCTCCAGTACATTTTATTTATTGTGCATTCAGCGTATATACATATATTGCACTAACAAAAACTCTTAAAATTGACCTTAGATTATACTGCTGTATATATACTTATTTGTGTTGCATTAAAATTCTAAAAATTGACCTTTGACGTTAGTCTGAGTAATAACAATTACTGCAATGTATGCAACTCTATTATATTATAATTGTGTATATTCAAAATATTCTTACGAAACAAAATATGCAACTCTATGTGCATTAAAATTATCTTCTTCTTTATTTAAAATATATTCACAAAATAAAATATACAACTGTATATACGTTGTAATCTTTTAAATACAAAATATTTTTGAAATAAAATATGCAACTCTATTTGCATAATAATTATCATCTTCTTTTTGCAAAATACAATATGTAACTCTATGTGCATTAAAATTATCTTCTTCTTCATTTAAGATATCTTCACAAAATAAAATATTCATCTGTATATACGTTGTAATTTTCTAAATACAAAATATTTTTGAAACAAAATATGCAACTCTATTTGCATTATAATTGTCATCTTCTTTTTGCGAAATAAAATATGCAATTCTTTGTACCAAAATATCCGGCTTATATATCTGGTGCAAAACTTATTCCAGATATATTTTATCATTAATTTCCTAACATTGTACTATTTTTCCTTTCATAAAAATAAATTTTCTTTACGATGTTTCCCCCCTACTTTTTATACCCTACACTAAGAGTGAAAGGGTATATTCAGTTTGGTACGCCGTTTGTAACACCCAGAAGGAAGCATCTCCGGTATGGAAAAGTATATATATTCTTGATCAGCATGACCTCCTGAGTCGATTTAGCGATGTCCGTCTGTCTGTCCGTCTGTCTGTCCGTCTGTTGAAATCCCTACTACTTTTAAAATTGAAGAGCTAGATAAATGAAACTTATAACTAAGATTACTAATATACCTACGCAGTATGTGCGAAATTGGCGAGATCGGTCCATTGTGACCTATGATCCGACCACTTATGTTCAAATACCTCATATAAAATGTACATATAAAGATCAATTTTTATGTATACGTGGGTAAACTTTTTTGGTCAAATATATATTGACATCATGCTGAAATACATGAAAATAATGTTTTCCTGCGAAACGAGTTGTGGTAACCAAAAAAAAATTCTAAATTCGGTACACCTACCCATTTGTAAATATGGGTATCAAATGAATGGAAATTCTTCAGCGATGGAAAGTTTGTAGTTATTTTCAGGATTCGTATACCCTGGTGACCTATAGACCAATTTTAATGGTAACCACACATATGTGTAGAGTATTTATAGTCGGCTTAGACCGACTATAATTTTGATAATCCTAACTATCATAATTACACCTACTTTAAAATTTTCCATGTGATCTAACCTTCCCAACTGGTTTTATATTTATATTTATATAATGGCTGATGACTTCAAACAAGAATTCATTCACAAAAACAATCTCCACATATCTTCACCTCGCCCAAAATTTGCGGCCTACTATCTTTCATAAGCGGTTCGGCCAGAACATTTTCAATTTAGCTTACTCAACATTTTGCCCCCGTATACTTCCGTTTTTTTGTTGTTTTGGTATCGTGTAATTTATTGTATTTATACCTGAGTTTCTTTATCATAATTCGTTCAGTGTTGTATCATATCTCAATTGTATTATTTCAATTCTGTAATACTTCAATTGCTGTAATTCCTCAATTATGGCGACTTCGAGCATTTTCAACTTCTGCGAGGGATATGCCCGGCAGTGGTCCTTAAAGCACTGCTGGGACGAGCCCGGATTGGTCGAGTTCGTCAAAGCAACCATCGAGGAAGGCAGGCGTCGAAACACCTTAGAGGAAGCTATCCTTTGCGTTCAAAGCATAGAACTGATGTTATTCTACTCAAAGACGAGGGGATACACTGTAGAGCTCATACCTGACATCCTGACTTCGTTGCACCTGCTGAATCGTAACTCGAAGTAAAAATTAATAAAAATTGTTTCTAAATAAATAAAAATTAATAAAAATAATAAATTTTAAAACAACTATTCTTTTTATTTCAACAAAATTTGTCTGTTCAAATATTTCAGCTAATTTTGAAGTTTTAGCCATCTTTACTTATTTTGAGCTATTTATGATTTTAAATCACTTCAATTATTTTCAGCTATTTTTGATTTTAAACCTCTTCAATTATTTTCAGCTGTTTTAATTTTACACATCTTCAAATATTTTCAGCTATTTTTGATTTTAGAAATCTTCAATTATTCTCACGTTTTCAGCAGTTAATATTATGTAAAAGAAAAATAAAATAATAAAACGAAAATTTAAAATAACGGTTCTTTCTATTCCAAGAAACCAGCTATTTTGATTTCAAACATCTTCAATTATTTTCAGCTATTTTTGATTTTCAACCTCTTAAATTTTCAGCTATTTTGCTTTTCAACATCTTTAATTATTTTGATTGTCAACAACTGGTGTGAAGTTAGCAGACGGCGAGTCAGCATCCGGCAAATTGAACTAAAATTGCTCTGTTATTTGCAGAATACAGCGAATTCACTGCAGTTTTTATGTTTCGAAGCGAATTGATTTCTACTATTTAGCAGACGATTGAATCTCTTCCATTGGTACATAGAATCACCCAAGTGCGTCATTGGAACTTTTATTGAATGAATCTCTTCCCTTGGGATTAGAGAATCACCCAAGTGCGTCATTGGAACTTTTATTGGTGGAATCTCTTCCTTTGGGATTAGAGAATCACCCAAGTGCGTCATTGGAACTTTTATTGGTGGAATCTTTTCCATTGGGATTAGAGAATCACTCAAGTGCGTCATTGGAACTTTTATTGGACGAATCTCTTTCTTTGGGATTAGAGAATCACCCAAGTGCGTCATTGGAACTTTTATTGGTGGAATCTCTTCCATTGGAATTAGAGAATTACCCAAGTGCGTCATTGGAACTTTTATTGGACAAATCTCTTCCTTTGGGATTAGAGAATCACCCAAGTGCGTCATTGGAACTTTTATTGGTGGAATATTTTCCATTGAGATTAGAGAATCGCCCAAGTGCGTCATTGGAACTTTTATTGGTGGAATCTTTTCCATTGGGATTAGAAAATCACCCAAGTGCATCATTGGAACTTTTTTTGGATGAATCTCTTCCATTGGGATTAGAGAATCACTCAAGTGCGTCATTGGAACTTTTATTGGTGGAATCTTTTCCATTGGGATTAGAGAATCACCCAAGTGCGTCATTGGAACTTTTATTGGATGAATCTCTTCCATTGGGATTAGAGAATCAGTCAAGTGCGTCATTGGAACTTTTATTGGACGAATCTCTTTCTTTGGGATTAGAGAATAACCCAAGTGCGTCATTGGAACTTTTATTGGTGGAATCTTTTCCATTGGGATTAGAGAATCACCCAAGTGCGTCATTGGAACTTTTATTGGTGGAATCTTTTCCATTGGGATTAGAGAATCACCCAAGTGCGTCATTGGAACTTTTATTGGATGAATCTCTTCCATTGGGATTAGAGAATCAGTCAAGTGCGTCATTGGAACTTTTATTGGACGAATCTCTTTCTTTGGGATTAGAGAATAACCCAAGTGCGTCATTGGAACTTTTATTGGTGGAATCTTTTCCATTGGGATTAGAGAATCACCCAAGTGCGTCATTGGAACTTTTGTTGGTGGAATCTTTCCATTGGGATTAGAGAATCACCCAAGTGCGTCATTGGAACTTTTATATACAATAGATTTCTATCTATAGATTTCTTCTATTTTGAAGTCAATTTCATCGAAATTTGAATTGTTGACGAAAAAATCTCATTGATTTCGTTCTACAAAAATTTATCGGTTTGAATTCGATAGGAGGTTATTACTTTGTGTATTTAAATACGTAGTTGCAAAATGTAATAATGTAAAAAGTAAATATGTTTTTAACATAATTATAAATGTTGCAAAGTTTTAAAATTAATAAAGATATTTAAATTTGTTCCAATATAATGTTTTATGTACTAGCCGCGGTAACTCAGTGGTTTGTGCGTTGGACTGCGAGCCGAAAGGTCCCCGGTTCAAGCCTGGACTGGGGCTATCAACATCTTTTCATAGAAACATTTTTCTATACCGCGCTACCTCTTGCCAGTAAATGGCAAACCTTCGAGAGTAAAACATTGCCTATGAAAATCTCACACCCGCCGTTCGAATTCGGCAGTAAACTGTATTTCCCACCACTTTGAGTACACAGAAAAAAAAGTGTGTAAATATAACTAAAATGTTAATCAATCCAATTAATTTTTAATTGAAACTCAGCCGATGTAACTTTTAGTAGCATTGAATTCCATATTTGTAATAATGAGAATATGTTAATTGGAGAAACTTAAATTATTTTTTTGTCATATTGATATTAAAGTTGTTATATTTATTAAATTTGTTATTGAGAATTTTTAAATCATTAATTAATTAATTAGTAACATCAATTAAAATTTTCATTCGATAGAAATTGGATCAATTAAATGTTTTGTTAAATTAATTAAAATATTTGTCGAATAGAAACATATGAAAATAAAAATAATTTAATTCAATATATAACACTGTGTTCTAAATTCAAATATTTCACATTTTCAAACTCTAAAGATTTGAAAATAATTCGAAATTATTATGCTACAAATATCACTGCAATTAACAATATAATTCATAACATGCAATTTCAACAAAAAAGAGAAAATATCGAGCAAGAAATTATACTAAAGTTCAATTCATGTTCAGAATCGCCAACTGAGTGTACAACAGATTTACCTAGGAAATCAGTTTTATCTATAATGCAGTATTCTACGAACATCAGAGAATTATCACAAAATTTCAAATCTTCAATTTCACAACCACAACACCAGATCTCACACAAATGCCAAAATCACAAGACAATCTTATATCCAAATCTGATAAAAAAAATACACAACCACTTTCAAAATTAGTTGCAGAACCAATAGACACAATTTTAAATAAAATATCTTCATCTGATTTATATGCAACAGGATCTTCTACAGACCTGCACACACAGCCATCACAAAATTTCAGTTGTTCCAATTTACAACCAGATTTACAGTCAGCCACAACACCAGATCTAACACAAATACCAAAATCTCAAGATAACCTTAAATCCAAATCTGAAAATAAAAATGCACAACCACTTTCAAAATTAATTGCAGAACCAATAGACATAACTTTAAATAAAACATCTTCATCTGATTTATATGCAACAGGATCTTCTCCAGACCTGCACACACAGTCATCACAAAATTTCAGTTGTTCCAATTTACAACCAGATTTACAGTCAGCCACAACACTAGATCTCACACAAATACCAAAATCTCAAAATAATTTAAAATACAAATGTGATAACAAAATTGTACAAACACTTTCAAAATTAATTCCAGAGCCAATAGACACAATTTTAAATAAAACATCTTCATCAGATTTGTATGCAACAGAATCTTCTCTATCATCACTATCATATCATAGAAAAACAATTGAAAAACCACCTATTCAACCAACCAGCCAACTTAAATTACATTTAAATAAGGAAGACTATTATAAAATTGTAAACACAAATAATGAAGATATGACTATTGACTATTTGTATTACTTCAGACAATGGGTTGAAGATCTTACATCATGCATTCTTATTTCAAAAATGAAGAAAAAACAAGTCCAATATCTCTTTTGTATAAAATTTGTATGCAAACATAGGAATTGTAGAACATACACAGTACACATTCCTAAATATCCGTCGGAAGCAAAAAGTATAGAAATTCCTATTATAAGTACAGGATACAAATGTCATAGTGAATTAATTACTGGCCAAGTAAGAGGAAAGAAAAGAACTATAGTAAAAAAAAAACTTTTAAATGTTTTTCCGCAAGAATATCGCGAAGAGACGGTGAAGTCTTGCAATAAGGATTTATATTTGATAGAAAAAAACTTGCAGAATATTATCTCTGATGCGACAGTTAGAAAATTAAGAAGTGAAGCAATGAATGAATCGGATCTAGATAAGGACTATTACTCATGGAAGAGGAAAAAACAATGACAACGTATATGTTCAAAAAGCATCACGTAAACTGGACATACACATGTATAGCGATCGCTATATAAAGTCCGCGAAAATTGATGCTAATGAATCAGGAGTACTAGGACATATTGACGCTACAGGCGGAATTGTGCGAGATTTTAATGAAGCTGGTCAAATGATATTATACTATGCTCTGGTATTTACTCAGATAAATCTGCAACATTCTAAAGCTGCTACCGCTTTACTAGGTAAGCGGCTCTCCATGTTGCATACATTACCTCACATCACAGCTATTCAAGAACCATGGGTGTATAACAAACGCATCTGTGGTCTTAGTGAACTACGTGGTGAAACCATACTATACGATGAGCAAGCCGCAAGGCCTAGAAGCTGTCTTATAGTATCGAAACACTTTGCTGTCACCAAATTAACCCAATTCTGTGGGAAAGACCTGGTGGCAGCCAAAGTGAGCTATGAAAGCGATAGTGGATGGAAACATCTGATTGTCGCCTCGGGCTACTTCCCCTATGACTCACTACTGCCTCCTCCGCCAAAGGCAATTGTTGAGCTCATAGAGTACTGTGATCTTAATGAGACCGGCCTTATTCTTTGCTGTGACGCTAATGCTCAACACACTGTGTGGGGCAGCAGTAAATGCAACGCGCGAGGTACCAGACTCCTTGACTTCATCATGACCTCCAATCTGAACATTCACAACACTGGTAATAAACCCACTTTTGTGACTGCTAGAAGACAGGAAGTGATTGACCTTACTTTGTCTAACTGTAGACTGAGAGGTTCTTAAAGAAGATTCTTTATCGGACCACAGGTATATCGAGTTTCATACTGACCGAGAGGTGTTGCCCTCTATGACGGTAAGAAACCCTAGAAAAACGAACTGGGCACGCTTCAGACATGAACTTGAGAATTCCCTCAATATTCCTGTCAGAATTCGTACCAAAGAAAGTATTGAGACGTCCGTTCAAGTTATGAACGATGTCATAAATTCTAGTTTTGTACGAACATGTCCGGTACGAAAAACGTTATCTAGACCTCCCGTTCCTTGGTGGAACGCTTGTCTTGAAACCAAGGATTCCAGAAAGCTTCTAAATAGGGCCCTAAGGAGCAACTTAGACTCTGACTGGTTTCTTTATCGAGCTAAGCAGAAAGAGTATAAGAAACGAATTCGTAAATCGAAAAGTGTTTCCTATAAAGACTTCTGCAGTAGCATCGAATCCTGCAGTGAGACTAGCAGATTGGTCAAGTTTCTTAAAAGAGACCGAACTGCTCGTATACTACGTCTAAGACAGAGGCACTCAGTGTTCTAGATGAGACTCACTTTCCGGGAAATCAAATCCACATAGGGCCACTTTGTAATCCCAGCACTGGGGACTGCAATAACAACTCTAATGTGACAAAACATGACTGGCAGGTTGCCAGATTGGTTGTGTACGATGAAGCCATCCAATACGCAGTGGCCTCTTTTGATGACTTCAAGTCACCTGGACCGGATGGCATCTACCCAGTCATGCTACAGGAAGGTATAACCCAATTGCTACCATGCCTAAAGAAGATCTTTAGAGCAAGTCTCGCATGGGCATACATTCCGACATCCTGGCGTTTAGTTAATGTAGCCTTCATTCCTAAAGTTGGAAGAGAAGAATATTCCATAGCCAAGAGCTTCAGACCCATTAGTATGATGTCCTTCATACTAAAGTGTATAGAAAGACTAGTTGAGCTGCACATCAGAAAAACATCGCTGTCAAGGTACCCACTATCATCAAGACAACATGCCTACCAACGTGGAAAATCCTGTGAAACAGCATTGCAACATCTGGTTGGCCAGATCGAGCATGCTTTTCAGAGGAAGATATACGTGATGGGCATATTTGTTGACATCGAGGGTGCTTTTGATAATGCGACTTTTGATGGAATGTGTGACGCAGCTAGAAGGCATGGAATAGATGAAACATTGGTCAAATGGCTAAGGTCAATGCTAATGTTTAGGACCATCACTTCTGAGGCGGAGTGCGGTCAGTATATTATGGCAGGGGTGATTTGAGGTTGTCCTCAAAGAGGCGTTCTCTTCCCCCTGCTCTGGTGTATGCTGGTTGCCTCTCTAGTCAACGATCTCGATGGACCAGGTGTCTATTCCCAGGCCTATGTAGATGATGTTGCCATTCTTGCCACAGGATTTTCCCTCAATGAGGTCTGTGTTAAAACAGAAAACTCATTGAACCGAATTGACAGCTGGTGTACTGCAAACGGACTTTCCGCCAACCCTTACAAAACAGGGATTGTTCTCTTCACTAGGAAAAGAATAATGACAGGATTATCTCTACCAGTACTTAAGGGTGTCACTATTCCTCTGTCTAACGAAGTAAAATATCTGGGCTTAACTCTAGATAGTAAACTACTTTGGACAAAACATGTTGAAAATAATATTGAATTGAGCATTGAATGCCTTCTGGCAATGCAGAGGAATTTTTGGGAAGACATGGGGACTATCGCCGAGCAAAACCTTATGGATTTACACGGCAATGATAAGATCGATGATATCATATGCATCGGTAGTCTGGTGGAACAAGCTGTCGCGAAAATGCGTGACAACTAGTCTTGCCAAGATTCAGAGAACCGTGTGTCTGGGTGTTTCGGGTGCCTTTCCCACTACACCTGGTCCAGCACTGAATGCAATCTTAAACCTACCACCACTTGACATCTTCATCAGAGGCGAAGCCATGAAAGGCTGCCGGAGACTAAAACGAGGTGGTTTCTAGTTTAATGTTCCCTGGAATATCTCTGACATTGCACTTGACACTCCATTAGACACCTTTCTACTGGAGATGCCCTCTGATGCAATGATAACAGAAATATTACCAAAACGAAATTTTGAGGTCTGCCAACCTGACATTCAAGACTGGCTAACGCCTGACTGTGAGCCAGGTAGAGGGTCACACCGCATTTTCACAGACGGCTCCAGAACCGATCAAGGATCTGGTGCTGGAGTGAATATCATGCCTGCTGCTGAAGAACGTTGGTCGAAAAATAAAATAACAAAATCTTCGCAGCACAAAACGCATTGTGATCGGAGCATATTGAAAAACAAATTGACAATTCGTAGAACAAATGACTCAAGAGGATATTTATCTATACAAAAAAAAAAACAAAATTTCTAAATTTAAAAATGGAATTATTTCCAACCAGGAACGATACAAAAAAAGTGGAAAACAATAGTTTAGCGGGCAACTATATAGTATGCGTAAGAGTCGGATCATTAGAAAGTGGTCGTCCATATAGCTGCATATTACGACAAAATGAATACGAAAGTCTGATAACTAATAGTACAAGGATATGCCAAAAAGGCTGGACGATTTTTACATAAGCTATTTTATAGACATATTTATTGAAAATTCTGCAAATGTACATTCTGTTAATCCAGTTGTAACAGATAAATTTATCACCGATTTGCAAAACAAATCTAAAAAAGAAAACAATCAGCTGATGAACAATTTTCCTACAGATTTGGAATTTAAATACAACATTAGCCAGATATTATTTCCTGTAAATTTAAATTATCACTGGTGTCTTGCTATTGCAAATATAGACAAATGCGAATTGATATTTTACGATCCGCAACAAAAAAATCGCCAACAAATTAGACACAACAATTTTTTTGAAGGTTTAAATCAATGTACACAGAAATTGCAACAGCAAATAATTGGCAAAACATATAAAAAAAAAAAAAATGGACTACCAAATTTCAATCAACAAAACACACACAAATCGACAGATGGAGTTGTGGCTATATGATTTTGCATTTTATAGAAAACCATATAAACAAAAAAGAATGCAGTAAAATATAGGAAATATTGGGCAAACCTGTGCTTGGAATCTTCAAAAGGTGAAGATTTCTGCCTATATTGTTGCACCCAGAACGATATGATAAAAGGTATCCAAGACTGGATACTCTGCGATGACTGCAATTATGCCATACACAAACGTTGTGTCATTGATCGCCACCAGCTTTCAACAACTTATAATTTTACTGAAAATGACTTTACTTGTTTTGTGTGCCAAAATTAAAAATATATAATAAAAAAATAAAAATTAAGTATTTTTGATTATTTGCGAGCAACAAATAAATAAATATATCGATCAATTTTTTTTTAATATGAGCCAGCAAAAACAATACCGTTAAAACTTTAAGTATTAGAATTGTTGTAAAGCATGCTGTCAATTTGTGTCTCTCTGAACGATCAGATTTTCAAGATATATACCATAAATTATTTGGAAGGACATCTTTTATTAAGTGTATTAACCCCATTAAGTCTTTTTGATTTTTGTAGAAAATATTAGATTTTCATTTGGACGCTGTTAAAACTTTGAGTATTAAATTTGTTGTTCAGCATGCTGTCAATTTGTGTCTCTCTGAACGATCAGATTTTCAAGATATATATCTTAAATTATTTGGAAGGACATCTTTTATTTAGTGTATTAGCCCCATTAAGTCTTTTTGATTTTTGTAGAAGAAATTAGATTTTCATTTGGACTCTGTTAAAACTTTGAGTATTAAATTTGTTGTTCAGCATGCTGTCAATTTGTGTCTCTCTGAACGATCAGATTTTCAAGATATATACCTTAAATTATTTGGAAGGACATCTGTTATTAAGTGTATTAACCCCACTAAGTCTTTTTGATTTTTGTAGAAGATATTAGATTTTCATTTGGACGCTGTTAAAACTTTGAGTATTAAAATTGTTGTTCAGCATGCTATCAATTTGTGTCTCTCTGAACGATCAGCTTTTCAAGATATATACCTTAAATTATTTGGAAGGATATCTTTTATTTAGTGTACTTGCCCCATTAGGTCTTTTTGATTTTTGTAGAAGATATTCATTTGGACACTGTAAAAACTTTGAGTATTAAATTTGTTGTTCAGCATGCTGTCAATTTGTGTATCTCTGAACGATCAGATTTTCAAGATATATACCTTAAATTATTTGGAAGGACATCTTTAATTAAGTGTATTAACCCTATTAAGTCTTTTTGATTTTTGTAGAAGATATTAGATTTTCATTTGGACGCTGTTAAAACTTTGAGTATTAAATTTGTTGTTCAGCATGCTGTCAATTTGTGTCTCTCTGAACGATCAGATTTTCAAGATATATATCTTAAATTATTTGGAAGGACATCTTTTATTTAGTGTATTAGCCCCATTAAGTGTTTTTGATTTTTGTAGAAGAAATTAGATTTTCATTTGGACACTGTTAAAACATTGAGTATTAAATTTGTTGTTCAGCATGCTGTCAATTTGTGTCTCTCTGAACGATCAGATTTTCAAGATATATACCTTAAATTATTTGGAAGGACATCTGTTATTAAGTATATTAACCCCATTAAGTCTTTTTGATTTTTGTAGAAGATATTAGATTTTCATTTGGACGCTGTTAAAACTTTGAGTATTAAAATTGTTGTTCAGCATGCTGTCAATTTGTTTCCCTCTGAACGATCAGATTTTCAAG
The DNA here is from genome assembly GCA_951804985.1 of Dryomyza anilis. Taxonomy (NCBI): domain Eukaryota; kingdom Metazoa; phylum Arthropoda; class Insecta; order Diptera; family Dryomyzidae; genus Dryomyza; species Dryomyza anilis. The sequence goes on from OX638135.1 coordinate 18,250,095, forward strand.
ATATATACCTTAAATTATTTGGAAGGATATCTTTTACTTAGTGTACTTGCCCCATTAGGTCTTTTTGATTTTTGTAGAAGATATTCATTTGGACACTGTTAAAACTTTGAGTATTAAATTTGTTGTTCAGCATGCTGTCAATTTGTGTATCTCTGAACGATCAGATTTTCAAGATATATACCTTAAATTATTTGGAAGGACATCTTTAATTAAGTGTATTAACCCTATTAAGTTTTTTGGATTTTTGTAGAAGATATTAGATTTTCATTTGGACGCTGATAAAACTTTCAGTATTAAATTTGTTGTTCAGCATGCTGTCAATTTGTGTCTCTCTGAACGATCAGATTTTTAAGATATATACCTTAATTTATTTGGAAGGATATCTTCTATTTAGTGTATTAGCCCCATTAAGTCTTTTTGATTTTTGTAGAAGAAATTAGATTTTCATTTGGACTCTGTTAAAACTTTGAGTATTAAATTTGTTGTTCAGCATGCTGTCAATTTGTGTCTCTCTGAACGATCAGATTTTCAAGATATATACCTTAAATTATTTGGAAGGACATCTGTTATTAAGTGTATTAACCCCACTAAGTCTTTTTGATTTTTGTAGAAGATATTAGATTTTCATTTGGACGCTGTTAAAACTTTGAGTATTAAAATTGTTGTTCAGCATGCTATCAATTTGTGTCTCTCTGAACGATCAGCTTTTCAAGATATATACCTTAAATTATTTGGAAGGATATCTTTTATTTAGTGTACTTGCCCCATTAGGTCTTTTTGATTTTTGTAGAAGATATTCATTTGGACACTGTAAAAACTTTGAGTATTAAATTTGTTGTTCAGCATGCTGTCAATTTGTGTATCTCTGAACGATCAGATTTTCAAGATATATACCTTAAATTATTTGGAAGGACATCTTTAATTAAGTGTATTAACCCTATTAAGTCTTTTTGATTTTTGTAGAAGATATTAGATTTTCATTTGGACGCTGTTAAAACTTTGAGTATTAAATTTGTTGTTCAGCATGCTGTCAATTTGTGTCTCTCTGAACGATCAGATTTTCAAGATATATATCTTAAATTATTTGGAAGGACATCTTTTATTTAGTGTATTAGCCCCATTAAGTGTTTTTGATTTTTGTAGAAGAAATTAGATTTTCATTTGGACACTGTTAAAACATTGAGTATTAAATTTGTTGTTCAGCATGCTGTCAATTTGTGTCTCTCTGAACGATCAGATTTTCAAGATATATACCTTAAATTATTTGGAAGGACATCTGTTATTAAGTATATTAACCCCATTAAGTCTTTTTGATTTTTGTAGAAGATATTAGATTTTCATTTGGACGCTGTTAAAACTTTGAGTATTAAAATTGTTGTTCAGCATGCTGTCAATTTGTTTCCCTCTGAACGATCAGATTTTCAAGATATATACCTTAAATTATTTGGAAGGATATCTTTTACTTAGTGTACTTGCCCCATTAGGTCTTTTTGATTTTTGTAGAAGATATTCATTTGGACACTGTTAAAACTTTGAGTATTAAATTTGTTGTTCAGCATGCTGTCAATTTGTGTATCTCTGAACGATCAGATTTTCAAGATATATACCTTAAATTATTTGGAAGGACATCTTTAATTAAGTGTATTAACCCTATTAAGTTTTTTGGATTTTTGTAGAAGATATTAGATTTTCATTTGGACGCTGATAAAACTTTCAGTATTAAATTTGTTGTTCAGCATGCTGTCAATTTGTGTCTCTCTGAACGATCAGATTTTTAAGATATATACCTTAATTTATTTGGAAGGATATCTTCTATTTAGTGTATTAGCCCCATTAAGTCTTTTTGATTTTTGTAGAAGATATTAGATTTTCATTTGGACACTGTTAAAACTTTGAGTTTTAAAATTGTTGTTCAGCATACTGTCAATTTGTGTCTCTCTGAACGATTAGATTTTCAAGATATATACCTTAAATTATTTGGAAGGACATCTTTAATTAAGTGTATTAACCCCATTAAGTCTTTTTGATTTTTGTAGAAGATATTAGATTATCATTTCGACACTGTTAAAACTTTGAGTATTAAATTTGTTGTTCAGCATGCTGTCAATTTGTGTCTCTCTGAACGATCATATTTTCAAGATATATACCTTAAATTATTTAGAAGGACATCTTTAATTAAGAGTATTAACCCCATTAAGTCTTTTTGATTTTTGTAGAAGATATTAGATTTTCATTTGGACACTGTTAAAACTTTGAGTATTAAATTTGTTGTTCAGCATGTTGTCAATTTGTGTCTCTCTGAACGATCAGATTTTCAAGATATATACCTCAAATTATTTGAAAGGACATCTTTTATTTAGTGTATTAGCCTCATTAAGTCTTTTTGATTTTTGTAGAAGATATTAGATTTTCATTTGGACGCTGTTAAAACTTTGAGTATTAAATTTGTTGTTCAGCATGCTGTCAATTTGTGTCTCTCTGAACGATCAGATTTTCAAGATATATACCTCAAATTATTTGGAAGGACATATTTTATTAAGTGTATTTACCCGATTAAGTCTTTTTGATATTTGTTGAAGATATTAGATTTTCATTTGGACGCTGTTAAAACTTTGAGTATTAAATTTGTTGTTCAGCATGCTGTCAATTTGTGTCTCTCTGAACGATCAGATTTTCAAGATATATACCTTAAATTATTTGGAAGGACATTTGTAATTAAGTGTATTAACTCCATTAAGTCTTTTTGATTTTTGTAGAAGATATTAGATTTTCATTTGGACGCTGATAAAACTTTGAGTATTAAATTTGTTGTTCAGCATGCTGTCAATTTGTGTCTCTCTGAACGATCAGATTTTCAAGATATATATCTTAAATTTTTTGGAAGGACATATTTTATTAAGTGTATTTACCCCATTAAGTCTTTTTGATTTTTGTAGAAGATATTAGATTTTCATTTGGACGCTGATAAAACTTTGAGTATTAAATTTGTTGTTCAGCATGCTGTCAATTTGTGTCTCTCTGAACGATCAGATTTTCAAGATATATACTTTAAATTATTTGAAAGGACATTTTTAATTAAGTGTATTAACCCCATTAAGTCTTTTTGATTTTTGTAGAAGATATTAGATTTTCATTTGGACGCTGATAAAACTTTGAGTATTAAATTTGTTGTTCAGCATGCTGTCAATTTGTGTCTCTCTGAACGATCAGATTTTCAAGATATATACCTTAAATTATTTGGAAGGATATCTTTAATTAAGTGTATTAGCCCCATTAAGTCTTTTGGATTTTTGTAGAAGATATTAGATTTTCATTTGGACGCTGATAAAACTTTGAGTATTAAATTTGTTGTTCAGCATGCTGTCAATTTGTGTCTCTCTGAACGATCAGATTTTCAAGATATATACTTTAAATTATTTGAAAGGACATCTTTCATTAAGTGTATTAACCCCATTAAGTCTTTTTGATTTTTGTAGAAGATATTAGATTATCATTTGGACACTGTTAAAACTTTGAGTATTAAATTTGTTGTTCAGCATGCTGTCAATTTGTGTCTCTCTGAACGATCAGATTTTCAAGATATATACCTCAAATTATTTGGGAGGACATCTTTTATTTAGTGTATTAGCCCCATTAAGTCTTTTTGTTTTTTGTAGAAGATATTACATTTTCATTTGGACGCTGTTAAAACTTTGAGTATTAAATTTGTTGTTCAGTATGCTGTCAATTTGTGTGTCTCTGAACGATTATATTTTCAAGATATATACCTCAAAATATTTGGAAGGACATCTTTTATTAAGTATATTAACCCCATTAAGTCTTTTTGATTTTTGTAGAAGATATTAGATTTTCATTTGGACGCTGTTAAAACTTTGAGTATTAAAATTGTTGTTCAGCATGCTGTCAATTTGTGTCTCTCTGAACGATCAGATTATCAAGATATATACCTAAAATTATTTGGAAGGACATCTTTTATTAAGTGTATTAACCCCATTATGTCTTTTTGATTTTTGTAGAAGATATTAGATTTTTATTTGGACACTGTTAAAACTTTGAGTATTAAATTTGTTGTTCAGCATGCTGTCAATTTGTGTCTCTCTGAACGATCAGATTTTCAAGATATAAACCTCAAATTATTTGGAAGGATATCTTTAATTAAGTGTATTAGCCCCATTAAGTCTTTTGGATTTTTGTAGAAGATATTAGATTTTCATTTGGACACTGCTAAAACTTTGAGTATTAAAATTGTTTTTCAGTATGCTATCGATTTGCGTCGCTCTGAACCACCGGATTTTCAAGATCATTTGTCAGGACCAGTGATGATTTTTTCAGTACAATTGTACTTTTTTCAATACAATTTCAATATCAAAAGTATGCAAGTACTTCCCAGACCATTTTAGTACAATTCTATTGTAATAAATTATAAAACAATAAATTAATTTATCAGAAGCTATAGGCGAATAACTATAGACAATTTTAATCAACAACGTAATTCAATGTACCACATATCACAATTATTTTCATATAAAAACTTTCACAAATTTTGTTATTAAATTTAAGTTCAAAGTAAATTTTTAAAGGCAGAATATTTTGAAGCAGCAATTTTAAAACCGTTTCCCTTTTAAAACCGATGCCGTAATCTAACATAAATTAAAATCAGATGGACAAACATAAAAAATAATTTTAGTAAACACATGTTCATTTACCTATTTTTAATGTTTTATTAAAATTATAATAACATTTTTTACGTAATTGATCTCTAGGTCTTGTGTTAGGAAAAAAAAAACTTTTTTTTAATTAAAAAGTAACTTTATTATAAGAACCGAAATTGAACCGGTATATTTCAATACAAAGTAAGATAGAAAATAGAATACCTCCTTTTTCAATAAAAAAATAGTTTTTTTTTTAAACCCACTTTATATATTTCAGCGTTTTTCATTGCAATAATTTTCCAAAAATAATTTTATTTGAAATACATGTATTTTTAGGCGAAATACATTGTAAAATTTGTATGATCCTCGTATTTGTAAATAATAACATTTAAATTTATGAAAAAATACAATTTGGTTCCATTTAGTACAATTTTTTTACGATAAAATACAATACCGATATTTTCAAATATCATCCCTGGTCAGGACTGCTAATAATTACTGTATTCTTTTGGAGACTGTGAAAACAGTAGATTTCCTACAGGTGTGATTCGATTTTCGGATATATAGCAATTATTATTTCAACTAATTTATTTTTTTTTACATATTTTCGGTATGCAATTATTGTATATAATATTTAAATGTTTATATTTAACTTTAACGCTGTTATTAACAGTAATTTTTGAATTCGCCTCTGTTATTAACATAAAATGTTAATAACAGAGGTTATTTTTAACAGACCTCTGTTATTAACATTTTGCATGATTTCGCCGTCCGCTAACTTCACACAAGTTTGTCAACATCTTTAATTATTTTCAGTTATTTTTTATTTTCAACATCTTCAATTATTTCCAGCTATTTTTGATTTTCAACATCTTCAATTATTTTGAGCTATTTTTGGATTTCAACATCCTCAATTATTTTGATTTTCTTGCTTTTCGTAAATCATAACGGAACCTAAGTGATCATTTTAAGTCTCCGTTATAGTTTACCTAATACTATTACTAATACGAGTATGCAATTGTTCAAGATGCAGACCAGTATTCGTAGGCTAGTATTAGTGATTTGCTTCAAGGCAATGGTTGATATCTTATATCTATACTATCTAATTTATTGCGTTAATTACTTTAATAGAGGTAATTAATTTTCTCAAAATTGTTTAAAATTTTAACAACTTGGTTAAATTGGATTACTTCATATTTTTTTAATTAATACATTCCATTGCATAGGTTGCGATTTCGTTGCCAAGAAATTGCATTGCGCTGTAAACATTATTACCTCGCTCATAGCATAATCTTGCTTCGTTCAACGCAATTTCTTGGCCGCTGTTGGATTAATATTTAAAATGCAGGTAGTGCGTGTATTGTTGTGTTTTTACTTCACAATTTAAACAATTCGTTGTTTTATTTACAAATTAATTAATTATTTGCTTAAGATTAATTAAGTCTTACGGATGTCGACTCTTTTCGAAGAGTACATCGAATCCTTACATAAAATGTAATTGCCGTTCTCATTTCTAATACAATTATATTATTTAATAATTTATATCTTTTAACTATATTTTTGTTTTAGATATATTCATTTCCTCAACTTCAATTTCTAAATTTTTCTTTTTTTTTTCATTCAACATTACTTCATAATTTATTGCACAGGCTAGTAATTACCCGAAGTAATACTTAGCTGCTTTAATAAAGTAAATATCAACATTACAATTGGATCATTTGCTAACTCTAAAAAGCTTTGTATGCATTTTGCAACTGTTGTATGCATTTTCTCATAATTGTTTTAATATTTCTCTAATCAATTAAGTCAATCATAATAATCTCTTTTGGAGAATATTCTAGCTCTAAAAACCTATTTTGGAGCATTTTCTAGCTCAAAAAAAAAAACCTAATTGTCATTTATTTGCTCGTCATCAATTAACATAAATTAATAATTCTTTATTTATTCAAAATTCAATTCATCAAAATCTACTTATCATTATATTTTAATTTAAAATTAATAATTCAACCATTATTTCATAATTCACTTTACAATTCAAAATTTCTATGCTAGTTATCTACGCTCAGCAGTACTTAGTTCAATATCTCAATTTCGTACAAATATATTTTATCGCATTTATTTCGTATACAAAACTCGTGTTATCATTTATAATTTTTTCTTATTTATATTTTTCCTAATATTACTTGTTTTCATAACCTTTAAATTTGGTCCGCCACATGCTAGTAAATTAACCCTAAGTAATACATAGCGATCTGTGGGTACCGCTTTCTTCTGTTTTCCTATTTCCTATTCATTATAACACAATACTAAACTTTTCTCAATTTATTTATAAATATATTTCTGCATTTTAACAATTAATACATCAATTTCTAATTATGGTATTTTTCAACAAATTGTTGTGTATTTTCTTTCCCTTTCCTTTTATTAATATTGTCGTTGTCACGGGGGTAGTGACGGACAAAACCTTATAGGGCCCTACCCAAATTGGTGAAAATTTATTTTTCCTATTTTGATTCTTCATTACAACCATTTCCCCAATTTGAAACTCAATTGGATTTAATGATTTATCGTAGCTTGTTTTAGATTTTTCTTTTACCTTTTTTTGATTTTGTCTCACTATTTCATGCGCCCGCTGTATTTGATATTTTAATATTTTGTTATAATCATCGGCATTATATAGTGGTGAAACTTTACGTTTCAAATTAGTTGGCATATCAGAATCATAACCATATAGTGTTCGGAAAGGTGTTTGCCCAGTTGACACATGCATCGTATTATTATCGACATGCATTGCCGAATTTAACCATTGATCCCAATTGGAACCATCCTCCTTAGCAAAACATCTCAAATATTCTGCTAATGGTCTGTGACTACGTTCTAATGATCCATTGGCCTGTGGGTGATAGGGTGTAATGTGCATTTTTTTAATACCCAATAATTTGCATGTATCAGAAAATAACTTTGACACGAAATTAGAGCCATTGTCAGTTACTAGAATTTTCGGAATATTGTGGCGTGTTATAATTTCATCATAAAATGCTTTAGCCACTGTGCTTGCTTCTGCGTCTGATATTGCTACACAACACATTTATTTTGAAAAATCGTCTTGAAATGTTAAAATGTATTTATTGCCAGATACTGTCTCGGTTAAAATTCCTACTAAGTCCATATAAACTTTATCAAATGGGCGCGTTGGTGTATCTGTCAAGACCATTGGCATTTTTATTAGCTTAGAACTTTTGTTAACTTGACATTTAGGGCAATTTTTTACATACTCATTAATTTGTTTTTGCATACCCTTCCACCTATATTGCTTTCTTATTCGAAAATATGTTTTCAGTGTGCCCTGATGACCCCCTAATGGCGAGTCGTGAAAGTCTCTAATAACTGTTTTAATTTCTTCAGGATCAGTTAATACCTGACTCAACATTGTTTCACCATCCATATCCGTTACTGTGTCGCCCAAGACTGGCTTACTGACGTCCGGTTGTGGATCTATTGCCTTTGGTATATTTGATCCTTTAAATTCGCTATGCTACGCAGTGGTTGATGATCCGTATAAACCGTGAATGGACGCCCCAACAAATACGCTCTATAATTTTTTTTGTCCCATACTATTGCCAAAAATTCTCGTTCAATTGTTGAGTACCTTGTTTCTGCGTCATTCAGAGCTCTACTTGCAAATGCGATTGGTCGATCAGAACCTGGCTCGCCCTGTGACAGCACTGCATTTTTCCGTATTTAATTTCAAATTATTGGCCCTCAATTTTTCTAACACCTTACATAGTCTAATTTCGTGCTCCATTATGTTTTTTCCATACACCACTATATCGTCCAGATATACGAAACAATCAAGTCCCTGCAATCCTGTTAAAATGTGGTTCATTATTCTTTGAAACGTAGCGGGTGCCCCCGTCAATCCAAATGGCATCCTATTAAATTCAAAATGTCCCAAGCCCGTGCTGAACGCTGTTTTTTTTCTGTGGCGTTCATCCACTAGCACTTGGTGATAACCACTTGCAAGATCTAATGTTGAAAAATACCTACTGTGACCTAATTGATCCAAAATTTCATCAATACGAGGTATTGGAAATACTTGTTTAATCGCTGCGTCGTTCAATTTTATGAAATCTATTACCAGTCTCCATTTTTCTGTCCGTCCTTGCCAATCTTTTTAGGTACCAACAATAGTGGTGAATTCCAAGGCGACGTGCTTGGTGATATAATATCGTCGTCTAATAACTTCTGCACCTGTTTGTTGATTTCTTCTCTGTGAATATGTGGTAATTTATATTGTTTTCGGTTAATCGGAGGTTGGCCGCCTATTGTGGGGATTTCATGTTTTAAAATATGTGTATACGATAGCTCATCCCCCTCTAACAGAAATACATCATGGTATGACGCTATCCATTCCTGAAGTAATCAAATCATTTAATTTCTTCTTATTATCTTCTATACATATCCTATTTATTATGCAATCATAAATTATTTTGTTTGCTGTTAATGCTAATGCTATTATAATATTATTATTGGCTTGCGTATTGTTCGCGAAGCCATCATTATAGTTGTTATTTTGCGTTTGTTGTTTACTTGTAAATTGCTACTCTGGTTAATTTATTTTCTGTGCACATCTTAAGTTCGTTTCGTGACCATAGGTCTCACATCCTTGACAGTATGGAGTATTTTTTCGACTGACACACTCGTCCCGCGTGTGTCCTACATTACCGCAAAATGAACATGGGGTTTCCACTTTATTCCTTTCGTTTGTGTTTTTTATACCGATTTCTCCACATGTGGGGTGTGAGACTCTGCTAAAAAGCACCTCTGCGGCACTATGCGATGTTTCGCTTACACGCCCACTTTGTATCGTCTCCAACGTTTCTACCGCTTCCTCTATCAGTGAATCTAGTGAGTCCGCCTTATTATTTAGCATGTGTATTTTCAGTGTGCTGTCCTTAAGGCCTACCTTAAAATATATTTTTCTTTTTTTAATTCCACCGCCTTTGTTTTTAGTACATTTAGGCGTCTTGCAAAAGGTCGAATTTCTTCGGTATATCATTGATATGTCTCCTTTATTTCATTTATCACTAGGTCTAATGTTACGGTTTTAAGATATGTCCTCTTTATTAAAGTATATAATTCATCTAAACCGCTAAATTGAATACCTTTTACTAGGTCGAATGCATCTCCGTACATTCTTAGCTTAACACACGATAAAAATTCTTGAAACTCTGTTTCTTTTGTTGACTTTACCGCTAAATCACATCCTTGTATGAATTTACATACTTCTGAGGGTAAATCATTGGAGTCCGTGCCTGAGAACATCGGAACCAAATGGTTCACCATTTTTGCAATATGTTCGATACCCATTTTAAATTCAGGGAAATTTATTTTTTCTGTGTGGCTTATTTCACTGTTATTTACAGCTTCCTTATGTATCAGTGAGTCGTTGGTTACTAACTCTAATTCTTGCTGTAGTAGTTTATTTCTATCTTCTAATTGTACAATTCTTTTTTGTGCATCTGTGATACTACCATACTCAGCCCTGAATCGGGCACTTCTAGAGGTTTCCGGTGTGTCTATGTAATTCCGGTTTTCAATAATTTCCACTAGTTTTTCTCTATTTTCGTCTAAGTGTTCTGCGTGATCCAAAATTGTTTTAATTTGATCTCTTAAGCAATTATTCTATTTTTTTAATTCTCTTAACTCTGTCTCTAATTTTTCTTTCTCTGTTATGCAAAAATCTGTCTTAGCTTCTATTATTTCTAAAAATGATAAGAATATTATGTCTGCTTCTTCTATTCTCGTGACAGCAGTGGTTCTAATCTTCTCTCTAACTAGCTGAATGTAGTCTTTTGAACCGTTTATTCATTTAATCTCTGTCTACAAACGTTCAATTAAAAGTCCAATTTCTCCATTTAATTTTGTTGTTTCATGTTGTGCTTTTTTTAATTCTGATTGAAGAGTTTCCATTAAACGTATCAGTTTAACAAAAGAATTTTAAAAATCGGATAACTTTTGGATTTTTTACAATTTTTGAAAGATTTTTCATGAAAAAATGTTCAACTTTACTAATTTTTATCTCCATTACAATTAAAGATACAAACTAATTCGGAAGTCAAATTTTAAGTAAGCAGTTTTAAGGACGAGTTATTTGTACGTATTGTATGTACACTTACTTATTTTTTGCCCGACGAAGTATATGTACAGGGCAGCATTTTTACCAAAAATACTCATTTTTTGAAGGGACTTAGATTAAAACCGGGATATCTCACTTAATAATAAATATATTCCTAAAAATGTTTTAATAAAGCATAAGTACATAAAACTATTGTATAGTGGGTAAAAGTTTCATGATGATAAGGTTAATACTTATTTAGATATATTCAGTCAAATTTTATGTTATTTTTTCAAAATTTTTATTTTTTTATTTCTCTTTTTAAAAAAAAAAGTGTTCAGAAACTATACACAGATACGAAATTTTGATGAAACATGATGTTAATTAATATGTCAATTTGCACACATATGTAAAGTAAATATATAAATGTTTGGCATCATCAGGAATATATGTGGCGAATATAAATACAATCTGTATTTGGTTCGGAACACTTTTTTTTTTAATAAAAGAAAAATAAAAAAATAAAATAAGAAAAAAAAAACTTAAATGTTTATTGAATATATCTAAATAAGTATTAACCTTATCATCATGAATCTTTTACCTAATATACAATAGTTTTATGTACTTATGCTTTATTGAAACATTTTTAGGAATATATTTATTATAAAGTGAGATATACCGGTTTTAATCTAAGTCCCTTCAAAAAATTAGTATTTTTGGAAAAAATGCTGCACTGCACATATACTTCGTCGGGCAAAAAATAAGTAAAAGTCAAAAATACGTGAAATAACTCGTCCTTAATACTGCTTACCTAAAATTTGACTTTCGACTTTTAAAACTTCTCTGCAGGGGGTCAAAGTAAAAAAAAAAAATTAAAAAACTTGAACTTTGACCAGTGCTGCCAGATTGATTTAAATTTTCATTTAAAAGATTCTCAGTAACATTACTCTATCAACAAAATGTTACTAAAGTACATGTTACTAAAGAAATAAAAAATACTTACGGAGATTTCCGAAAAAGTCAATATTTCCAAAAAAAAAAGAAAAAAATGGAAAATAAAAAAAAAATCGACTCTACAATTATATATTTACTAAACCACTTGAGTTATTTTAAAACGGTTTTGAGTTTATTATTTATGTGTTAATTGTTTATAAACACAATTTCATGATAAAATGAAAAATATCTATGAAAAAATATGTTAAGTCTTTAAAAATTAAAAAAAAATCATGTTCAAGTCTATATCTTTAAAACTGAACAAGATATTTTCTCATATAGCACATTTTTTAGATCTCAATGAAAGCTTTCCATAAACAAAATAATTTTAAAAATCGGATAACTTTTGGATTTTTTACAATTTTTGAAAGATTTGTCATGAAAAAATGTTCAACTTTACTAATTTTTATTTCCATTACAATTAAAGACACAAACTCCAATTTCAAAACTTAAGTTCTCTCTCTTTGTACACCACTTTTTAATCTTTTAAAATTGGTTGAGTGGTTCCGACAATATGAATTTCACCCGATTTGAGAGCGTTTGGGCACACTGTGCACTACACGGATAGAAAAGATTTGTTTGAATATGTTTGAATGTAATTAAAAAGTAATACGAAATTACAAAACATGTATTAGGAATGAAGTGCAATTAAATTATAATCGGAATTGAATTTATTTTTGTTCACGTGTAAACATTATTATATTGTCCAGCAGAATCTGTCAAATTTACCACAAATATGTTACAATACCAACATAAAATTTTAATTGCATTTGAATAAATTATTTCTTGGCAATTTACCTGGTTAAAACTATGTTTCGAAACACAGAAAATGCTAATCAAATCTAAATACAACGTATGTTCGCCACGCTCGTCTTAATTCGATAATTTATCGACTGACGAAGTTGGCAACGTTGTGCAGCATTTTCTATCTACGCCATCTTTTGCCATCGTTTGTATAGGGTAATTTTAAACATACTGATGTTTGAAAACAAACAAAAAATGAATTCTTGTATATAAAGTTGACACTCGTTGATCGGCATTTTCTGCGTACGTGTATTTTGTTGTTCGTTGAGAAAACGTGTTCGCGTCGGTAATAATTTTGTTATTTGTAAATTATATAAATTATGTTATAAAGAGTTGGGAAAGTTAGGTCACATGGGTAAGTTCGGTCACATGGGACGGTCTTTTATAGTCGGTCGGACCCGACTATGGAATATCCTACACCTTTGGTGGTGATCTTAATGTGGCATATTAATTGTATACCTTAATTTTAAAGTTCTTAATTACGCTGAACTGCGCCCACCCTCAGAATATTATTCAGAAATTTACGTCTTATATCCCCTTAATTTAAAAAATTGATATAAAACTATAAAAAACTAATAAAAAAAAAATATAAAAATAAAAGTGGGCGGGCCACGCCTATATTTAAAATTTCGTAAGCCTAATCTTTCTTAGATTTGATTTTAATAATTTACGGCTAAAATTTTCACTATAAAAATCCGGGAAATAATGTAAATAAAAATATAGGCGGATTACGCCCATTTTTGGACCACATATTTCTAGGTGAATTCTAACAATAGGTTTTAAATTTTATAACTATATCTTGAATACTTTTCGAGTTATTAGTTCCTAAAGTGTTATATAGAACTGTCTTGTATGGGAGGTAGGCGTGACCGTTGGTCGATTTGGCTCATTTCCAAAGTCAGTTCCTACTTTTGGCTAAAACATATTAAAACGAAATTTCATCGCATTCTGATCAGTATTTCTCAAGATATTACGTTTTCGGACAGTAGGACATGGCTAAACGCGGGTAGTGATGCTGATCAAGAATATATATACTTTTCCATACCGGACACGCCTCCTAAGGGGCGTTACAATATATGCACAAAATTAATATACTCTGTACCTCATAGGTGTAAGGTATAAAAAGTACTAATAGTAACAGAGTATAATATAGTGCAGTATATAATTTTTGAAAATAATGTGAAAACAGTTGGGAAGGTTAGATCACATGGGAAATTTTAAAGTAGGTGTAATTATGATAGTTAGGATTATCAAAATTATAGTCGGTCTAAGCCGACTATAAATACCCTACACATATGTGTGGTTACCATTCAAAGTGATATATAGGTCACCAGGAAATACGAATCCTGAAAATAACTACAAACATTCAATCGCTGAAGAATTTCCATTCATTTGATACCCATATTTACAAATGGGTAGGTGTACCGAATTTCGATTTTTTTTTTTGTGAACCACAAGTCTTTTCGCCGGAAAACATTATTATCACGTACTTGAGCATGATGTCAATATATATTTGACCAAAAAAGTTTACCTAAGCACGTATACATAAAAATTGATCTTTATATGTACATTTTATATGAGGTATTTGAACATAAGTGGTCGGATCATAGGTCACAATAAATTGATCTCGCCAATTTTTTCGCACATACAGCGTAGATATATTAGTAATCAAAATTATAAGTTTCATTTATCTAGCTCTTCAATTTTAAAAGTAGTAGGGATTTCAACAGACAGACAGACAGACAGACAGACGGACAGACAGACGGACAGACAAACGGACAGACGGACGCTAAATCGACCCAGGAGGTCATGCTGATCATGAATATATATACTTTTCCATACCGAAGATGCTTCCTTCTGGGTGTTACAAACGGCGAACCAAACTGAATATACCCTTTCACTCTTAGTGTAGGGTATAAAAACCACAAATAAAAATCAGTGTTTCGATTTTTAAACCGAATTTGGCATGTTTTTTTACAAAAGCCTCCGTGTATTCCTGAGACCAACTGTAACTGTACCAAATATAAAGCGAGCCTGGATCGTCTGGTTTAGCGTCTGCAGGTGCAATTGTGCATTCATTGATGCTGTCACTTGTACTTGCAGTTGTAAACCAATTATTTATTTATGCATTTAAAAATTTGTATATGAATTCTATTATTATAATTTTCCACTGTGCATGTTTAAAGATTTTTAATAAAAATTAAATAAAAAAACAACATTTTATTTTTATTTTATTTTCAGGATTTCTTTCCAAAAATATTTAAAAATGTTGCCATGCAAACATACTACTTTTTGAACTGAAACAGCTGATATGTTTCACTGGAAATATATTTATATTCAGGTCGTTAAAAATCATGTTTTATTTTGAACATATTTATGTTTCGGTTCAAATATTTATTTTATTTGGATGTAGTAATTATTATGTTTCCATTAGAATATACTCCATTTTAAGGGGCAACATTAAAATGTTTCCGGGATATTAAAATGTAAGTCAGAGCTCATTACAACACTGTTCAAGTCTCAATACAACCCTGTTTACAAATGATTTATCAGTCAATTATATATTATGTTTACATAAAATTCCAAACATACATGTTAATGCCTGTAAAATTATGTTTGGGAGAGCCCTTTTTTGGCAGCGTGTGAAAGAGTGAAAGGGTATATTCAGTTTCGTACGCCGTTTGTAACACCCAGAAGGAAGCATCTCCGGTATGGAAAAGTATATATATTCTTGATCAGCATGACCTTCTGAGTCGATTTAGCAATGTCCGTCAGTCCGTCTGTCTGTTGAAATCCCTACTACTTAAGGAGGAGTTAGATGAATGAAACTGATAACTTAGATTACAAATATACCTACGCTCTATGTGCGAACAAATTGGCTAGATCGGTTCATTGTGACCTGTGATCTGACCATTTATATTTAAATACCTCATATAAAATTTACATCTACAGCTGAACTTTACTGTTTACATGCTTAGGTAAACTTTTTTGGTATAATATATATTGATTTCATGCAAAAAAAAAGAAAATAATGTTTTTCCGCGAAAAGACTTGTGGTTCCAAAAAAAAATTGAAATTCGGTACACCTACCCATTTGTAAATATAGGTATCAAATGAATGGAAATTCTTCAGCGATTGAAAGTTTTGTAGTTATTTCCCGGATTCGTATTCCCTGGTGACCTATATACCACTTTGAATGGTAACCACACATATGTGTAGGGTATGTATAGTCGGCCTAGACCGACTATAATTTTGATAATCCTAACGAACTAATATTAAAATGTTTTTTAAGAGAGCTTAGAGAATTTTGATAAATTACTCTCTCGACAAACATTTTTGGTAACACAAAATTCTTTTTTATTTTTTGCAAAAACTAATATCTGGACATAGATTTTTTCCAATTATCCGTAGGACAAGGTTCATATTTTATTTTGTGATAAAGTTTGCATCTGCAATATGGCGAAATCGTGCGATAACTTGTGATATAAAGTACCAAAAACGGCCTTTTTTGCAACTTTAACTCGATTTTGTGCAAAATCTCGACGTATAGGGAAAATTCTGAGTACGCAGTAAGAATTAGGAGACCGAAATCAACCAGAATTTCTACATTAGGCCAACAATCCTCAATTTGTAGAACAGTGTTAATAACACTGTTCTACATCCCCTAGTGGGAATGTAAAGATCGACGAATCATTGAATAAAGAAGGAGTTGCATCTTTGCAAAATATTTGCTTGTCATATCATGACGTTTTTCATTTGGAAGGAGAAGAATTAACATTCACTCCGATATTAAAACATGAAATACACACACAGTGGAATCAGCCAGCAATAAATCAGAAACAGTATAAACTTCCCCATACGCGTCGAAATGAGATTAATTGACAAGTATCAAAGATGTTAGACGATGGAAATTTTTCACCAAGCATTTCGGTTTGGAATTCCCCACTACTACTGGTACCTAAAAAGAGCGATAAAAATGGCAATAAGAAATGGAGACTGGGTCTAGATATCCAAAAATTAAATGAAGTCACCATCAAATAGGTATTTCCTATACCACGAATAGATGAGATTTAGACCAGCTAGGTCATAGTCGGTATTTTTCAACACTAGATTTAGCAAGTGGTTACTATCAGGTTCTAGTTGACGATAATGACAAAGAAAAAATTGCTTTCAGTACAGGTCTTTGTGATTTCAAATTTAACAGAATGCTATTCGGGTTAACGGGGGCACAGGCCTCCTTTCAAAGAATAATGAACAGGGTATTGACTGATTCGTTTATTTGGATGACATAGTGATATATGGAAATAATTTAGCAGAACACGAGCACAGGCTATGCAAGGTTATGCAAAAGCTGAGAGAACATAATTTGAAATTAAATACAGAGAACTGTAAGTTTTTACAACGCGAGGTTATATATTTAGGCCTTAAGTGTTCTGAGTTAGGAGCACTACCAGACCCAGCCAAAGTAGAGTGTGTTAAAAGTATTCCAGTTCCGTAAAATAGGAAGGAGGTTCAAGCATTTTTAGGCTTAATTAATTATTACCGGAAATTTATAGGAAGTATGGCGAAGTTGTCATTACCAATAAACTTAGTTCATATGGAATTACAATTGTCAAAATTCGTTTTTAAAACTCAAAGAAGCAATTATGTCACCACCCATACTAGCGAATCCGAACTTTAACGAACCCTTTTTGCTCACGACAAACGCCAGTATCGAAGCAATTGGCGCGGTTCTGTCGCAAGGTGAAGTTGGAAGCGACCGTCCGATCTCGTTTGCCAGTAGGACTCTTAACGATGCGGAAACACGCTATTCTACTATAGAGAACGAATTTTTGGCGATTGCATGGGCAACAAAAAATTTTAGTGCATATCTTCTGGGAGGCCATTTAAAATTTATACAGATCATCAGCCCTTAAAAGGTATTGAAAGCTTAAAAGATCCGACATCACGACTTGCGCGTTTCCGACACAAATTATGGGAATATGATTTCGAAATTCTTTACAAAAGAGCAATTTAAACGCGGATGCGCTTAGCCGCATACCGAGTAATACAGAAGAAGTAGTTGTAGTACAAACACGTTCGAAAACCATGAAAAATGACAAGGAAAACGATAAGAAACAGTCCGAAACCCGTTCGAAAACCATGAAAAAAGACAAGGAAAACGTTAAGAAACAGTCCGAATGCGATCCTGACAATTTGATAACAAAGAAAAATGTCAATAAAAAATTCTAACTGAACCCCGCGACATAGAGATGATAATAAAAGATTTTCACGAGTCACTCTTAGGTGGTCACCAATGTGGTGTAAAAACATTTTTAAGATTTCGGCAACAGTACCGATGAAAGGGTATGCAGAAGCAGATAAAAGATTATGTGAATTTTTTTTCAAAATGACAGGTAAACAAGAGTTCAAGGCTCCAGAAGATGCCCATGGTTCTAACTGATACGCCAGTCCCAAACCATTTGACAAAGTTTACATGGATCTGGTGGGTATTCTGCCAGAAACCACTTCAGGAAATAAATACATCTTAACGTTTCAAGACGATTTCTCTAAGTGTATGTGATGAGTGCCTATACATGATGCGAAGGCCAACACCGTAGCAAAAGCATTCTTTAAAGAAATCGTTACACGTCACAATATACCAAATGTATTGGTAACAGACAATGGATCGAATTTCGTTTCCAAACTATTTTCCGATGCATGTTGATTATTTGGAATTAAAAAAAAATTACGTATAACACCGTACCATCCACAGGCTAATGGGTCATTAGAACGAAGTCATCGTCCATTAGCTGAATACTTACGTAGTTTTGTTAAAGAGGATGGGTCAAACTGGGACCAATGTTTACATTCTGCAATGCATGTTCATAATAACACCGTACATAGCTCGACGGGTTAAATACCATTCCGTACGTTGTACGGGTTTGACTTCGACATTCCTACGAATTTGAAGCGTAAATATTCACCATTGTATAACGCAGAGGACTACAATAAGGTACTGAAGTACCAAATACAGCGATCACACGAGATCGTTAGGAAAAATCAATGTAGGTCCAAGGAGTTGTCGAAAAAACAGTACGACTAGAACCTCAACCCTATACAATCCAAACCACACGACATGGTTTTACTGAAAAACCAAACTGGGAAGAATAAGTTTTCCCCAATTTGGAAGGGACCTAACGTGGTCGTAGAGGGAAGAAAGAGGGACGATATTAGTCAAAAACAAAGATAAGAAAATTCATAATAAAGGCATATCACAAATAGTGTATGCCGTTAAAACTAAAAAGATTATAATATTACCCTAAGATAGAACCCGTAAAAGTAACAATATAAAACCAATTAGCTAAGCGTTGACAATTAAATTCGTAAATTGCAACATTATGGAAGAAAGTTAAAAAAAAAACACAAGACATGTTAAAAACAATAATTTAGTAATAAAAAATAAAATATATATATATATGTACTTATTTTAGGAAAATAAGTTATAATTTAAAAATTAGATAAAGATTAAATATGAAAAGAAATAAATTAGTCACATGCAACCAATTCCATTCATTTAAAGTTAAAACAAAGTTAGTAATAAAATTGTCGTATTCAATACAGATAATGCAAAACATCATTTGCATTACTGACCTATATTAAAAGTGTTCCATGTTGAAGCACATATGCAATTTGTACGAACGTATGTATATCATACGTAAACCGAGCGTTCATAGCTGGCATATAAATGCAGATCTTGCAGTTTTTTTTTTGATACCATAAACAATGGAAATATCATATAATGTGACTTATATAAGTACACGAAAATAATATAATAAAATATTAAACATGTTTAGAAAATAAATCGCAACTCTAATTATATTTATTTACATGCAGATAAATCATAGGTAATTTCGTACATTAATATAATTCAATTTGAATAAGTTTAAATGTAACAAATTTATTTTAAATGAATTTGAAGAACTTACTTATAATAATTTAAATTACTTAAAGAAGAAAAATATCAATTAAAAAAAAGAGAGATATATAAATATTTAGAACAGTTAAAATTAAAAAAAAATATATTAGTAGAATAAAATGAAAAAAACAGGTATGAAATATTAAATTTTTGACAGATATAAAAAACAAAAACAAAGAATTTAAAATAAGATATTTATACGATAAAATATTTAGTGCAATTAAAATTAAAAAAAAGGTTTAAGAAGTAAATATTAAATTTTTAACATACATAAAAAATAAATAGGGATAAATATTAAAAAATATACAAAGGAATAACTATATAAAAAAACAGGTAGGTATTACTTGTTATGTTTTTAAAGAGATTAAAAAAAGGTATTCAATATTAAATTTTTAAAGTGAAAAATAATTCAATATTAAATTTTTTAGAAATAAAAAAAGAATAAAAAATAAGAAGAGATATAAAAAAATCAAAAACCAGTTGGGAAGGTTAGATCACATGGGAAATTTTAAAGTAGGTGTAATTATGATAGTTAGGATTATCAAAATTATAGTCGGTCTAAGCCGACTATAAATACCCTACACATATGTGTGGTTACCATTCAAAGTGATATATAGGTAACCATGGTATACGAATCCTGAAAATAACTACAAACTTTCCATCCCTGAAGATTTTTCTTTCATTTGATACCCATATTTACAAATGGGTAGGTATACCGAATTTCGATTTTTTTTTTGTGAACCACAAGTCTTTTCGCCGGAAAACATTATTATCATGTATTTGAGCATGATATCAATATATATTTGACCAAAAAAGTTTTCCTAAGCACGTATATATAAAAATTGATCTTTATATGTACATTTTATATGACGTATTTGAACATAAGTGGTCGGATCATAGGTCACAATGGACCGATCTCGCCAATTTTTTCGCACATACAGCGTAGGTATATTAGTAATCTAAGTTCTAAGTTTCATTTATCTAGCTTTTCAATTTTAAAAGTAGTAGGGATTTCAACAGACAGACAGACAGACAGACGGACAGACAGACAGACGGACAAACAGACGGACAGACGGACATCGCTAAAACGACTCAGGAGGTCATGCTGATCAAGAATATATATACTTTTCCATACCGGAGATGCTTCCTTCTGGGTGTTACAAACGGCGTACCAAACTGAATATACCCTTTCACTCTTAGTGTAGGGTATAAAAATGGTATTAAAAAAAAATAATAATATAAAAAATGTATATATATATATGGGCCATTCCACACCAAATCGACCAAAAAAAGTCAAATTTGAGATTTTACCTCTTCGATCTTAATATACTTTTGGCAACTGATAAAGGGTATCGGGACATGCAACAAACAATTTTTTTTCCGACCACTACTTCAAGAGATACAGTGGCTCAAAGTTGGAAAAAAAGTGCCAAAAATCACTTTTGTACTGGTGTTCATATTTAAATATCACTTGAACTGGAAATGCCGTGGTCATTATCCTTGCACTTCAAAATTGTGGTCCTTAAAAAGGACCCTTTTTAAAATTCTGAAAAAAATCCAAAATTTTCGTCGTATGGAAAATCTAGAACTATTTTTTCTTTCGCTCCGCATCGACTTTCCAAAACTAGGACCTCTAAAACTGAGAAGAAGCTTTTAAAACCCAAAAAAAAGTGATCCTGTGATATTGCGGAAAGAGCTTAAATGTCATTTTTGAGCTTTTAACGAATATTTTCAATTAAATTATTGTTACTCCAAGTATAAAAAGATATCACTCAATTTTATTTTTTTATTTAATTTAAAATTACTTACTGAAATTATGATTTTTTAAGCTATACATTTTTAGTTAACAGTTAAAATTTCATGACTTGCCAAACACGAAAAATGTCGATGTTTTTTACTATAGTAATTTTAACGGTCGAAATTTTTTAAATTTTATTCTAATAAGTTTAAGATAACATTTTTGTATTATTGCACATACAATTCCCTTTAAAATGTTATGTTACTCTTATATTTTTAGGTATCGCATTATTAGTAAATACTAAAAATATGCGCTATCGGTAGCCTAAAAAATAATATATTTTGATTGAAATGAAATAAGACCAGTTGGGAAGGTTAGATCACATGGGAAATTTTAAAGTAGGTGTAATTATGATAGTTAGAATTATCAAAATTATAGTCGGTCTAAGCCGACTATAAATACCCTACACATATGTGTGGTTACCATTCAAAGTGATATATAGGTCACCATGGTATACGAATCCTGAAAATAACTACAAACTTTCCATCCCTGAAGATTTTTCTTTCATTTGATACCCATATTTACAAATGGGTAGGTATACCGAATTTCGATTTTTTTTTTTGTGAACCACAAGTCTTTTCGCCGGAAAACATTATTATCATGTATTTGAGCATGATATCAATATATATTTGACCAAAAAAGTTTTCCTAAGCACGTATAGATAAAAATTGATCTTTATATGTACATTTTATATGAGGTATTTGAACATAAGTGGTCGGATCATAGGTCACAATGGACCGATCTCGCCAATTTTTTCGCACATACAGCGTAGGTATATTAGTAATCTAAGTTATAAGTTTCATTTATCAAGCTTTTCAATTTTAAAAGTAGTAGGGATTTCAACAGACAGACAGACGGACAGACAGACAGACGGACAGACAGACAGACAGACAGACGGACAGACAGACGGACAGACAGACGGACAGACGGACAGACGGACAGACGGACAGACGGACAGACGGACATCGCTAAATCGACTCAGGAGGTCATGCTGATCAAGAATATATATACTTTTCCATACCGGAGATGCTTCCTTCTGGGTGTTACAAACGGCGTACCAAACTGAATATACCCTTTCACTCTTAGTGTAGGGTATAAAAATTATATAAAGGGTTAATTTCCACGATCCACGACAGGAGTCAGATTTTTTTCAAGAATGTAGCTAATAATCTCTACTTTTAGAGTGTCAATAAGAATATTGATGAGTTTAAACTTCATTATATATGGTTTACTAAAATCTTAAAATTTGTTAGACTACATTTTCACGAAAATTGGATTTTGTATTGTAATATCTCTTCAACCTTAGAAGTAGCTGATTGATTTTTTTATGTTTGGTAAATATTTGTATACAAGTTAATCTATGTAAGGACAACTTAAGAATATAATGCTCATTAAAGGACTATTTTTGAATAAACACTTTTACCGCTTTTGTTACTATATATTATGAACCGTAACGGTGAACAAATTATTTAAAACTTTTTAAATTTTTTTTTAGTGGAACAAATTAATAGTTTAAGAAAAAATAAATAACATTCAACTTATTATTAAAAAAATCAAAAAATTATTAAACCGTGATATCTAATAAAATGTGCCAATGACTTTTTATTTATTTTGATCTTAAAATACTCGGGAGGGATATCCGAATTTTCTTGAATAATTTGGGGTGTGCATCAACTTTTGGGTTGAGAGTGTTTTAGGCAGGAGTGCAGAATTTTACTATGTACGATATCTAAAAATATAAGAGAGACATATCATTTTAAAGATAATTGTATGTGCAATAATACAAAAATGTTATCTCAAATTCGTTAGAATAAAATTAGAAAAATTTCGGCCGTTAAACTTACTATAGTAAAAAAAAGTCGACATTTCTCGTGTTTGGCAAGTCATGAAAATTTAACGGTTAACTAAAAATTTATGATTTAAAAAACCATAATTTCAGTAAGTTAAATAAAGAAATAAAATTAAGTGATATGTTTTTATACTTGGAGTAACTATAATTTTATTGAAAATAGTCGTTAAAAGCTCAAAAATGACCTTTAAGC
Organism: Dryomyza anilis; assembly: GCA_951804985.1. NCBI lineage: Eukaryota > Metazoa > Arthropoda > Insecta > Diptera > Dryomyzidae > Dryomyza > Dryomyza anilis. Next base: position 18,273,460 of record OX638135.1, read on the forward strand.
TCTTTGCGCAATATCACAGGATCACTTTTTTTGGGTTTTAAAAACTTCTTCTCATGTTTAGAGGTTCTAGTTTCAGAAAGTCGACGCGGAGCGAAAGAAAAAATAGTTCTAGATTTTTTATACAAATTTGAATCAGTCTAATGTACACATATATTTATAAAAAAAAAATGACTATATTATTTTTTTTTTTTGCGCATTGAAGGGTATTGAGTGCTCCGCATCGCGTCCCTCCGCATATAAGACGACGATCTTTGCCATTGGTCTAAGGACATAATACACTAAAATTACACTAAAGCTAGTGCTACACTAAATAACTGTGTTTCAAATAAGTTAAACATTTATAAACATCATTTAATTTCAATGTTATTGCATACATAAACAATTATACTTTACATTACACTAAGTTTAGATAAACTACACGGAGGGAAAAAAGTTCTAAAATCCAGAAGGAATCATGAAGTATACGGAGTGATATACAGTTAAACCGAAAAGTCCTTAATTTTAAGAACTGGATTTTCTTAGTTGTCAAAAAAGTAACTAAGTAGAATTATTGTTGAAATCAGTTATTAAGTTCTTAGGTATCAAAAATGTTGTTGTTGTTTTCGTCCCAAAATTTAATGAACACGTGTTCGAATAGAGCCATTCCACACCAAATCGACCAAAAAAAGTCAAATTTGAGATTTTACCATTTCGATTTCAATAAAATTTAGGCAACTGATAAAGGGTTCCCAGATATGTACTGACCAATTTTTTTTGTTTTTTCGTCAACTACTTCCAGAGATACAGTGGCTCAAAGTTACCAAAAATGGGCCAAAAATCATCAGATATAAAAAACAAAAACAAAGAATTTAAAATTAAAAATAAGATATTTATACGATAAAATATTTAGTGCAATTAAAATTAAAAAAAAGGTTTAAGAAGTAAATATTAAATTTTTAACATACATAAAAAATAAATAGGGATAAATATTAAAAAATATACAAAGGAATAACTATATAAAAAAACAGGTAGGTATTACTTGTTATGTTTTTAAAGAGATTAAAAAAAGGTATTCAATATTAAATTTTTAAAGTGAAAAATAATTCAATATTAAATTTTTTAGAAATAAAAAAAGAATAAAAAATAAGAAGAGATATAAAAAAAATCAAAAACCAGTTGGGAAGGTTAGATCACATGGGAAATTTTAAAGTAGGTGTAATTATGATAGTTAGGATTATCAAAATTATAGTCGGTCTAAGCCGACTATAAATACCCTACACATATGTGTGGTTACCATTCAAAGTGATATATAGGTCACCATGGTATACGAATCCTGAAAATAACTACAAACTTTCCATCCCTGAAGATTTTTCTTTCATTTGATACCCATATTTACAAATGGGTAGGTATACCGAATTTCGATTTTTTTTTTGTGAACCACAAGTCTTTTCGCCGGAAAACATTATTATCATGTATTTGAGCATGATATCAATATATATTTGACCAAAAAAGTTTTCCTAAGCACGTATATATAAAAATTGATCTTTATATGTACATTTTATATGACGTATTTGAACATAAGTGGTCGGATCATAGGTCACAATGGACATACAGCGTAGGTATATTAGTAATCTAAGTTCTAAGTTTCATTTATCTAGCTTTTCAATTTTAAAAGTAGTAGGGATTTCAACAGACAGACAGACAGACAGACAGACGGACAGACAGACGGACAAACAGACGGACAGACGGACATCGCTAAAACGACTCAGGAGGTCATGCTGATCAAGAATATATATACTTTTCCATACCGGAGATGCTTCCTTCTGGGTGTTACAAACGGCGTACCAAACTGAATATACCCTTTCACTCTTAGTGTAGGGTATAAAAAGGGTATTAAAAAAAAATAATAATATAAAAAATGTATATATATATATGGGCCATTCCACACCAAATCGACCAAAAAAAAGTCAAATTTGAGATTTTACCTCTTCGATCTTAATATACTTTTGGCAACTGATAAAGGGTATCGGGACATGCAACAAACAATTTTTTTTCCGACCACTACTTCCAGAGATACAGTGGCTCAAAGTTGGAAAAAAAGTGCCAAAAATCACTTTTGTACTGGTGTTCATATTTAAATATCACTTGAACTGGAAATGCCATGGTCATTATCCTTGCACTTCAAAATTGTGGTCCTTAAAAAGGACCCTTTTTAAAATTCTGAAAAAAATCCAAAATTTTCGTCGTATGGAAAATCTAGAACTATTTTTTCTTTCGCTCCGCATCGACTTTCCAAAACTAGGACCTCTAAAACTGAGAAGAAGCTTTTAAAACCCAAAAAAAAGTGATCCTGTGATATTGCGGAAAGAGCTTAAATGTCATTTTTGAGCTTTTAACGAATATTTTCAATTAAATTATTGTTACTCCAAGTATAAAAAGATATCACTCAATTTTATTTTTTTATTTAATTTAAAATTACTTACTGAAATTATGATTTTTTAAGCTATACATTTTTAGTTAACAGTTAAAATTTCATGACTTGCCAAACACGAAAAATGTCGATGTTTTTTACTATAGTAATTTTAACGGTCGAAATTTTTTAAATTTTATTCTAATAAGTTTAAGATAACATTTTTGTATTATTGCACATACAATTCCCTTTAAAATGTTATGTTACTCTTATATTTTTAGGTATCGCATTATTAGTAAATACTAAAAATATGCGCTATCGGTAGCCTAAAAAATAATATATTTTGATTGAAATGAAATAAGAAAATTATATAAAGGGTTAATTTCCACGATCCACGACAGGAGTCAGATTTTTTTCAAGAATGTAGCTAATAATCTCTACTTTTAGAGTGTCAATAAGAATATTGATGAGTTTAAACTTCATTATATATGGTTTACTAAAATCTTAAAATTTGTTAGACTACATTTTCACGAAAATTGGATTTTGTATTGTAATATCTCTTCAACCTTAGAAGTAGCTGATTGATTTTTTTATGTTTGGTAAATATTTGTATACAAGTTAATCTATGTAAGGACAACTTAAGAATATAATGCTCATTAAAGGACTATTTTTGAATAAACACTTTTACCGCTTTTGTTACTATATATTATGAACCGTAACGGTGAACAAATTATTTAAAACTTTTTAAATTTTTTTTTAGTGGAACAAATTAATAGTTTAAGAAAAAATAAATAACATTCAACTTATTATTAAAAAAATCAAAAAATTATTAAACCGTGATATCTAATAAAATGTGCCAATGACTTTTTATTTATTTTGATCTTAAAATACTCGGGAGGGATATCCGAATTTTCTTGAATAATTTGGGGTGTGCATCAACTTTTGGGTTGAGAGTGTTTTAGGCAGGAGTGCAGAATTTTACTATGTACTAATAAAACGATATCTAAAAATATAAGAGAGACATATCATTTTAAAGATAATTGTATGTGCAATAATACAAAAATGTTATCTCAAATTCGTTAGAATAAAATTAGAAAAATTTCAGCCGTTAAACTTACTATAGTAAAAAAAAGTCGACATATCTCGTGTTTGGCAAGTCATGAAAATTTAACGGTTAACTAAAAATTTATGATTTAAAAAACCATAATTTCAGTAAGTTAAATAAAGAAATAAAATTAAGTGATATGTTTTTATACTTGGAGTAACTATAATTTTATTGAAAATAGTCGTTAAAAGCTCAAAAATGACCTTTAAGCTCTTTGCGCAATATCACAGGATCACTTTTTTTGGGTTTTAAAAACTTCTTCTCATGAAGAGAGGTTCTAGTTTCAGAAAGTCGACGCGGAGCGAAAGAAAAAATAGTTCTAGATTTTTCATACAAATTTGAATCAGTCTAATGTACACATATATTTATAAAAAAAAAATGACTATATTATTTTTTTTTTTTGCGCATTGAAGGGTATTGAGTGCTCCGCATCGCGTCCCTCCGCATATAAGACGACGATCTTTGCCATTGGTCTAAGGACATAATACACTAAAATTACACTAAAGCTAGTGCTACACTAAATAACTGTGTTTCAAATAAGTTAAACATTTATAAACATCATTTAATTTCAATGTTATTGCATACATAAACAATTATACTTTACATTACACTAAGTTTAGATAAACTACACGGAGGGAAAAAAGTTCTAAAATCCAGAAGGAATCATGAAGTATACGGAGTGATATACAGTTAAACCGAAAAGTCCTTAATTTTAAGAACTGGATTTTCTTAGTTGTCAAAAAAGTAACTAAGTAGAATTATTGTTGAAATCAGTTATTAAGTTCTTAGGTATCAAAAATGTTGTTGTTGTTTTCGTCCCAAAATTTAATGAACACGTGTTCGAATAGAGCCATTCCACACCAAATCGACCAAAAAAAGTCAAATTTGAGATTTTACCATTTCGATTTCAATAAAATTTAGGCAACTGATAAAGGGTTCCCAGATATGTACTGACCAATTTTTTTTGTTTTTTCGTCAACTACTTCCAGAGATACAGTGGCTCAAAGTTACCAAAAATGGGCCAAAAATCACTTTTGTATGGTGGTTCATATTTAAATATCTCTTAAATTAGAAATGCTAGAAACTCCGCTGATGGCTCGTTTTGAAGCTAATAGAACGAGCTTATTTAAAAAATAATTTTCTAAATTTTTATTTATTTTTTGTATTGAAAAAATAAAATATTTTTCGACAGTAAAAGTTGCAATAATTCTTGAATCTATTTCTAAAGCTGATTTCTAAAATGGCGTCAGCTTTATCATATTGACTCTAGTTTTTGAGATATTGATTTTGGGATATAATTTTTACGATTTTCGAAAAATGGTATATATCTCAAAAACTAGAAACAATTTGGTGAAACTGACGCTATTTTCGAATTCAGAGTTACAAATACATTAAAAAATTATTGCAAATTTTACTTTTGAAAAAAACATCTTTTTTTTTCAATGCAAAAAATATGTAAAAATTTAGAAAATTAATTTTTAAAATACGATGCGATCAAAATACCATCTGTAAATTTGGCATGCACATTTACATTAATACAAGCAAAATATGTGATTTTATTCATAATTTTAAAAAGTTTCCTTTTTAAGGACATCAATTTTGAAGTGCAAGGATTATTACCACGGGCCACATGTTCAAGTTTAGAAGTTACAACTTAATTGGTATAAAAGCCATAGAAAAGTGATTTCTGTCCCATTCTTGCAACTTTGAACCACTGTATCTCTGAAATTAGTGTGCGTAAAAAATAAAAAAAAATTGGTCAATTCATAAATTGATACCCTTTATCAGTTGCACAAATTTAATTGAAATCGAAGAAGGTTAGTACCAACCGTTGGTCGATTTGGTGTGGAATGGCCCATAGTTGTTTTTTCGATCTTGCTTCGTCGCTATTATGTTTTTTTTTTGCTTTGTCCGTCTGTCAGCACCATCTGATTGTTCGTGTGTCTGTCTGTCGATATGTTGAAAGTAACTGAAAGCAATTAATTCGAAGCTAACATAAATAAAAAATATTTTTGTTAATTTATTGTTTATTTAGAATTTTATTACCTTATATGTATTTTTGTATATTAAATGACTTCCTTGAATACTTAATGTAAAATTGAATAGTTTATTTTAATGAATTTGTACTATTATTATTATTTAAAGAATCTATGTATATTATTTTGAAACCATTTACTTACCATATACACTTTCTCCTCTTCTGCTACCTCTACTGTTGATTATGTATAAACCTTCCGCACGTTACCCATAAGCATTGTGTAGTGTATTTAGATAAAAATGGAATGAAATCAACATGGTATTTATGCGAAATTGAATCCCAATTTATGTGTACGAACTGAAAATTCTTTTTTTTTTTTTATATCTTTAACATTCATACATACACGCTGTGCTTTGTTGTTCTATTCATGAAAACACACACATGCAAACATTGTATATTATGCCGTTTCTTGATACGTAAGAAAAAAAATTGTAATCCAGACAAATTGTACTTAGTTACTTTTTTGAAACCAAAGAACTTAATGTCTACATATCTAGAAAAATTTGGCTTAGTTACTTTCAGTTCTTCTCGAGTTTTAGAATTTTATTTCCGTCCGTGTAGTATCACACTAAATAATAATAGTTCAAATAATGTACCACACTTTATGTCAAGAAATTAAAATATTTTAAAATCAATCTTTTAACACACACCATGTTAATTCTTGTGACTAATGTACATGAACCGTTATATATTATACGAAAATTATATTAAGTTTACATAAGTTAGTATCACACCACACATTTAGAATAGTTTAAAAACAAAATTAAAATTATTGTTTGTAAAAGATTTACAATATCCGAGTGCACAAAAACTGTTACTTAGAATAGCCAGCACTCTACAGCGCTGGATACTGACGCAGAAGATGCATAGATGATCATTGGGGTCTTGGGACTTTAATGGGGACATGTGGAAGGAGCTCTTGGTGTTATCAACAACAAAAAGTAGTGAAGCAGAAGTCCAGTAGATTCGAATTATGAAAAGAAAAACGAAGAAATGAAGCAGAGTGGCAGCATTTTTGAAAACGTAGCAGGACACACTACAAACTTGATGTTTTACCAAATACAAGTAGATTGCAAGGATTGAATTTTAACAATAAACCAAAATTGCCAGATTCAAGATGCAAAATGGACCTCGAAAATGTATAAAAAAACTAGTTGGGAAGGTTAGATCACATGGGAAATTTTAAAGTAGGTGTTATTATGATAGTTAGGATTATCAAAATTATCCTGAAAATAACTACAAATTTTCCATCGCTGAAGAATTTCCTTTCATTTGATACCCATATTTACAAATGGGTAGGTGTACCGAATTTCGATATTTTTTTTGTAAACCAAAAGTCGTTTCGCCGAAAAACATAATTTTCATGTATTAGAGCATGATGTCAATATATATTTGACCAAAAAAAGTTTTCCTAAGCACGTATACAGTAATATTGATTTGTAGATGTAAATTTTATATGAGGTATTTCAACATAAGTGGTCGGTTCTCAGGTCACAATAGACCGATCATGCCAATTTTCTTGTTCAGACAGCTTAGATATATAGTAATCTAAATCTAAAGTTTCATTGCTCTAACTCTTCTACTTTTTCTGTAATCGTGATTTCAACAGACAGACAGAAGGACAGACGGACAGACGGACAGACAGACAGACGGACATCGCTCAGGAGATCATGCTGATCAAGAATATATATACTTTTCCATACCGGAGATGCTTCCTTCTGGGTGTTACAAACGGCGTACCAAACTGAATATACCCTTCACTCTTAGTGTAGGGTATAAAAAACGAATTATTATGTCTTCAATCTTACATAGAGAAGAAGTGATGCAATATCGAACCACGAGGTTTTCTGATATCAACAATTCAGAAGAAAAAGAGGAGAAATCTGGTCCAACAGTAGGGCGTACAAAAGTCACTCATGTAATTTTAATTATCATCCAATTACAAGTATAAAATCGGTTTGATTATCATTATAAGTATTAACAAATATTACACAAGTATAAACAATATATATAAAAAAAAAACACAAAAATAAAATATATGTACAAACATAAATAATAATAAAAAAAAATTATATATATATAAAAGAAGTAATCTATCTAAAAAATATTATTATTATTAAAAGACATTCAAATATTCAAAAATATTTTTATAGATAACTTGAGAAAAAATAAAGATATTATCTTCGTTAAAATAACATATTATCATTATTATCACTATGTTAAAATAGACATTTGATCATTATTATTCATAATAATAATTCTAATCATTTCTATATATTCATTTATATATATTCATTTCTATATATTCAAAAATATTTTGAAGATATCTAGTAAAAAATTATTATTATTTCGAATATTAATAATAATTTTTTTTCATAAGGGGGGAGGATTGTTGTGAACTTGACTCACATATTTTTATATCCTACACTAAGAGTGAAAGGGTATATTCAGTTTGGTACGCCGTTTGTAACACCCATCCTCCTGAGTCGATTTAGCGATGTCCGTCCGTCTGTCTGTCTTTTGAAATCCCAACTACTTAAAACATTAAAGAGTTAAATGAATGAAGTTAATTTAGATTACTTATATGCCTACGCTGTATGTGCGAAAAAATTGGCGAGATCGGTCCATTGTGACCTGTGATGGAGTGGTGTAGGTGGATGTTTGTTTTGAACTTGCCAATATCAAAAATGTCTGGAAAAACAGACGCAGGGAGATTGTTCCACAAACGTATCGTGCGACTGAAGAACGAATTCTCTCTGTAATGCGTGGTTCTATTGAGAGCCGAGTGAACTACGAAGAGGTGGGCTTGGGTCGATGCCCGAGTAGAATGAGAGAACACACGACCTGGTGGAATCAGTCCATGTATTTCCCTCGAACATTTACCATAGTAATACCTATAAAACAGGCTTACACAACCGACGGTCCTTCGGTGCTCAAGAGAACCAATAGATGATGAAGTATTATCATCCCCTATAAATATATCGCACGTTGTTGTATTCGGTCCAGGAACTCCAAAGAGAATTTTGAAGCCCCTGCCCAAATGTGAGAGTTGTATTCCATCTTAGGCCGAATATAGGTAGTGTAGACAGTGCGTAAGTCAGCAGGAGTGAAGTATTGCTTACACCGTTGTACTCACGGCCAAAATCACACCAAATCGACCAAAGAAAGTAAATTTTGAGATTTTACCTTTTCGATTTCAATGAAGAGGCTTGCAATATAATTTGTCATTGCATGATTAAGAGGCTATGTTAAAATAAACAAAGCAGCGATTGCCAACAATTCTGCTATTTCGCAATTGGTGTCAGCCAAAAACAGCAAGTCGGACTTTCTTCAAAAGTCATGTACACCAAAACTGAGTGAAAGTGAAAACTCACTAGAACATAGTGAAAATATTTTCTAGTGAGTATGATGGGAAGCGATAAAAAAGACGACAATTCTTAACGAAATGAGAAAAGTACAAAGACTGGCCTGCACCAGTATTATAAGCGCAATGACATCGACCCTACAAATAGGTATGGAGATCATGCTTAATCTTCTTCCAGTAAACTACTTTATAAGGAGTACAGCAGCAAATATCGCGATTCGACTTAGAGAATCAGGATTCTGGAAGGAACTCTCATATGGAGACACGTTTATCCTCGAAGTTTTCAGCATGATCGAACTCCCAAAAACAGACTATATAATACCACAGATTGAAGTAAATTCAAACTACTCCATCGTAATACCTAGTAGAGAACAATGGAGCGCTAACTCGCCAACATGCAATAGCCACCTTCAAGTCTTTACTGACGTGTCTAAAACCGAAACAGTGACTGGATCCGGCATTTTCTGCGACTGCAAATTTACGAGTCAAATAGACTTCGCGATGACTGCAGTGTTTTTCAAGCAGAAATATTCGCGATAGATAAAGCAGCACAGACCATCCAAACAAAGAATATGGATCCATCGGAGATTACAATATTTGTGGATAGTCAGGCTGCCAAAAACTGCAAGTCGGATTGGCAGCACTAGACAGTGCGTTCAAAAAATCGAGCACAGTACTCAACTGTCGCCGATCACTCAGTATACTAAGTCAAACCCATACGATAACAAACCCATACGAAACCCATACGATAACAAACCCATAAGATAACAAGGGAACGAACAAGCCGATGAGCTAGCGTGACAGGGTTTTGTACGTAGAAAAGAGGGTGCATGTTATTCTATTAGGATTCCATTAGGTGTCCTAAGAAGGCATATTGACCTTAAAACGACGGAAAAAACAAACGCAAACTGGTCAAACATGCATTATATCACGTCGTCTCATGGCCCACACCAATCAAAAAAGAACAAAAAGCCTGATAAATAACAACAAAGAAGCTACCCGCATCCTCATCGGCGTCCTGACATGACATTGTGCAATCGCACAATGGCACAATGGCGCACAGACTGGGCATCCCCGCGCCCGACTACTGCAGGAGTTGCAAAGCAATTGAGGAAGTAGAATCAATCGAACATCTACTTTGCGACTGTCCAAATCTCCAAACGCGCCGACTCCAGTACATGGAGAACAGGTTTTTTAGAGAACTGGAAGAAATAGTAGAAGTTCCAACTGAAAATCTGCAAGGGTTCGTAAGAAGATCAGGTTGGTTTCAAAAAAACTAACCCACAGTTGTCAACACAATATAGTTACCATACAGATAAAAAGGGAACACAATGGACCACTAGGCCCCCGTGAGTGTTTGCTGATAGATTTTAGCAGCACTCCCTCACTAACCTAACCTAAACCAATTCGTCAAGCACCGAGAAGAGTTCCACTTGCCAAACGGGACGAAGTGTCACATTCGAAGATATGGACAAAAATAGTATGGTGGAACCATCAGAAAGCGCATGGAGCTCACCAGTGTTGTTGGTTAAAAAGAAGGAAGGTAGTACTTGGTTTTGCGTTAATTAACGAAAGGTAAATGATGTAACCAAGAAAGATAGCTTTCCATTGCCTAGAACCAATGATACCTTGGATACACTCTCTAATGCAAAATGGTTTTCTACATTAGACTTGCCAAGCGGTTACTGGCAAGTAGAAATCCATAAGAACGATCGAGAAAAGACTGTATTAAGTACCGGCGATGGACTATGGCAATTTCTGGTAATGCCATTTGGACTGTGCAATGCCACAGCAACATTCTAGCGGATAATGGTGTAAGTATTAATAGGTTTACACTGGAAAACATGCCTGGTATATCCGACATAATAGTTATGGGATTTCAACGAACATCTAAGAAATCTAGAAGAAGTTTTTCTTTGATTAGAAAGTGCGGGACTGAAACTAAGCCCAAATAAATGTTCACTTATTAGGAAAGAAGTCAAATATCTGGGTTACCACAGAAGATGTACATACCACAGAAGGTGTACATACCGACGAAGATAAAATAGTTGCCGCAGAGGAGTGGCCCAGACCACAGAACCTACATGAACTTCGAAGCTTCTTGGGGCTATGCACAGGCTTTGCCAATGTTACTAGCAGTCTACAAGAAAGAACCGATCATTTCACTGGGGCGATGATCAAGAAAGGGCGTTTTTGAAATTAAAAGACTTACTGTGCCAATTCTTGCGTATCCAATTCCAGGTGAGAAATTTATACTTGATACGGATGCAAGTGGATACGAAATAGGCGGAGTTCTCTCTCAAGTGATCCAGGGACAATAAAAGTGATCACACACTACAGTAAAACATTGTCCAAGCCCTAGCGAAATTACTGTGTCACCAGGAGGGAGTTTTTTTTCCTGTAATTGAAAGTGTGAAAATTTTCCAAAAATATGTGTTCGGACAACAGTTTCATTTGAGAATCGATCACGCAGAACTACGATGGTTACTTCAGTTCAAAAATCCGAAAGGCCAAATTGCGCGTTGAATAGAGCGATTACCGATTGAACATCGTAAAGGAGAAAATCATGGAAATGCAGATGCTCAATCACGACGCCCATGTAAACTAGAATGCAGACATTGAGTTCTGTTGGATGCAATTGAGTTCTTCTTCTCAAATATAT